>CM031236.1:452808893-452818893 GCA_018340775.1 Taxus wallichiana var. yunnanensis
GTGTGTGTGTGTGCGTGTGCGTGTGCTTGTGCATGCATGTGCGTGTGTGCGTGTGCGTAGTGTGTGCATCGGTGTTGCGTTGGCTGTGTTGCGTGCATGTGTGTGTGTGTGTGTGTGTGCGTGTAAGTGTGTGTGTGTGTGCATGCTGTCTTTGAGTGCGTGTGCGTGTGCATGTGCGTTTGCGTGTGCGTGTACATGTGTGTATGTGTGCGTGTGTGTGTGCGTGTGCGTGTGTGTGTGTGCGCGTGTGCGCACACATGTGTGTGTGTGTGTGCATGCATGTGTCTTTGTGTGCGTGTGTGTGTGTGAGTTTACGTGCACGTCTACATGTGCGTGTGCGTATGCGTATGCGTGGGCATGTGTGTGTTTGCTGTGTGTGTGTGCACGTGAGTGTGTTTGTGTGTTGTGTGTGCATGTGTGCGTGTGTGTGCGTGTGTGTGTGTTTGTGTGTTTATGTGTGCATGTGAGTGTGCGCGTGCATGTGTGTTGTTTGTGCGCATGTGTATGTTTACATTTGTGTGTGTGTGCATGTGCGTGTGTGTGCGTATGTGTGCACGCACATTGCGTGTGTGTATGCATGCATGTGTTCAATGCGTGTGCATGTGCGTGTGTGCACGCATGTGTGCATGAGTGTGTGTGCGTGTGTGTGTGAGTGTGCGCGTGTGTGTTTGTGTGTACATTTGTGTGAGGGTTTACTTATGTGTGTGTGTGTGCGTGTGTGCGTGTGCATGTGCATGTGCGTGTGCGTGTGCGTGTGCGTGTGCATGTGCGTGTGCATGTTGTGTGCATGCGTGTGCGTGTGCGTGTGTGTGTGTGCGTGGCGTGTGTGTGTGTGTGTGCGTGTGCATGTGCATGTGCGTGTGCGTGCATATGCATGTCTTCGTGTGCATGTGTTTACGTGTGTGTGTGTGTGTGTGTATCGTGTCATGCCGTGTGCGTGTGCATGTGCGTGTATACTTATGCGTGGGCATGTGCGTTTGTGTGTGTCGTGTGTGTGTGTGCGTAAGTGTATTTGTGCCCGTTTATGCGTGTTCATGTGTGTGTGTGTGCGTGTGCGTGTGTTGTGTGTGTGTGTGTGTGTGTGTGTGTGTGTGTGTGTGTGTGTGTGTGTGTGTGTGTGCATGTGCATTTATTCACACGTGTGTGTGTTTATGCGTGTGTGTATGTTTGCTTTTGTGTGTGTCTATTCGTGTGCGTGTGCAGGTGTGTGTTGTAGCGCGCACACACATGTGTGTGTGTATGTGTGCATGTGTGTGTGTGTGTGTGTGTGTGTGTGTGTGTGTGTGTGTGTGTGCACGTGTGTTTACATGTACGTTTGTGTGAGGGTTTACTTATGTGTGTGCGTGTGTGTGTGCGTGTGCATGTGGTGTGTGCGTGTGGGTATTGTTATCCAAAATGGTGCCCACTCATTTTTGTGGCTAACTTCTTGTGTTCTTACCTCTCTTGTGCTTTCGTGAAAGCTAACTGCCCTAACTCCTTATATTTTTCAAGTTATGGCTCGGTGGAGTTTTTGTGGAAAATTTTCCCATTTGAGGCCCGCAGCCAATAGGAAGCGCCACGTGGCGAAGGAGTTCTGGGGTCGGAGGCAAATTTGAAATTTTTCCAAAAAAGAGTATAAAAAGGTTGATTTTCAAAGGAAAACCCATGGAAAAGAGGAGGAGAATTCTAGAGCGAATCGAGCTTGCCACGTGGCATCCGACCGGTGGAGCTGGGGATTTTTGAAATTTTTCCAAAGACAAAAAAAAAGGTAAAATTTGAAATTTTTTCGCCGATCCGTTTTTGGGCCATTTTTGCCCTAAATCTTCAAATAATCATATCTTTTGATTTAGAGCTCGGATTTTCACGTTCATTATATCATTGGAAAGATGTTAAAATTATCTACATGATTCCATGGTCAATTTATAATTTTGGTTCAGTTTGGAGAGAGAAAATTCAAAAACGGTTCTGCACGTGTCCATGACCAGAAATGACATTTCAACAACCAAATTTAATGAGAATGGGTCACATTCTTCTCAATATGGTCAAAAATGATAGGGTAGAGGTTTGTAAGGTCCTCCATGCTGTTTTAATGCATTTTCCATCAATGAGGATGGCTCCCATGCGTTTTTCACGTTTTCTCTCTCCGGCTCGACCATGTACTTGTAAAAGCCGATTTGGCTCATTTCTTCATGGTTTAACACTTTTTGGCATTGCAAACTTCTTCTTTCACCTGCTAGTAAGTGATAGTTGTAAGAATCGAGACCTT
Organism: Taxus wallichiana var. yunnanensis; assembly: GCA_018340775.1. Lineage (NCBI taxonomy): Eukaryota > Viridiplantae > Streptophyta > Pinopsida > Cupressales > Taxaceae > Taxus > Taxus wallichiana. The sequence continues at coordinate 452,811,139 of CM031236.1, forward strand.
TTCAAGTTTGTAACAGGTTTATACCTCTTTGATGGTGGAATGCAAGAGATTTTTACATGGAATTGTGGTCTGAAACTCTGTGAATGCTTTCAATCCTCTCTGTTTGTATTGTTTTACTTCATTTTAAGACCTCTAATTACATCTATCAGCTTGTGTATGTTTTCCCTTGTTGCATTTAATGAATTTGTGTCTATTTACATGGCAAAAATGTTTCACCACTCCTTTTGGTGCATCACCATCTTTAGTTTAGTTTCATTTTTGCATTTTTATCCCCTGTCTCCTTAATCTATGGTAGAATTAGGATTAGAACCTCTGTAGTTGTGCAAAATATAGATCTAAATCAGAGGAGTTTGAGGAACCAGCCTCTATTCTGGAGATTCCTCTCTCATTTTCACAAGTCCCACACTTGGAGAGAGTTTTCCATGTTGTGTAATCACACTTTGGATGCTATAAACATCATTTAGAACCTTGATTTGCATCCGGGGTCTTTGCTGATTTGCAACAACAGTTTTTGCGCCGGTGGGACATTAGAGGTCTCATTTTTATTGCAGCAAAGTTGATGTGCATCTGCTTTACAATTTTCTTGCTTGAAAAGAGCTATAATTTGCACATCTGGTGACTCTAAGGGGAAGAATCAATTGGTTTCAGCAGTGCAGGCCTGAAAACTCATGAGAAGAATCACTACAAGGTCAAGAGTTGGAGAAGAAGAAGTGTTGTTTGAATACCTGCAGTTATCTCCAAGAGTAAGGTAAAGTGGGAGGAGAATCCAAAGGTCTCCATCTCCACCAAACAGAACTCTCTCAACTCCTCCCCAGTAGGCCTTTCATTGATCAACAAGGGTTAAGGCCAATTAGAATGGCACAAAACAACCCCTATGTCAATTTCACTGGCAGCAGCCCACTTGCTCTCAATGCACAACATCCAATTCCAATTGCAGCCTTGAAGAACATTCCATACTTCACTAGAGAGAATCAGACTACTCTAGGTGATCATGTTAAAGACATTGCCAATCTTTGTGTAATTCATGAAATCAATGAGATGCAAGTGGCTGTCAAATTGCTGGCATCTTCATTCAAGGGGAAAGCATTGCAATGGTTTAGAAGCCTTGGAGCTGGTTCAATCACAAATTGGAATCAGCTATGTATAGCACTTCATGAGCAATTTGGAGAGAAGGGAGACAACTTGTCTCTTTTGGAGCAGCTGACAACCATCAAGAGAGCTCCCAATGAGTAGCTGACCGATTTCAACTTCAGATTTCAAAAGACTTGGGAGAGAATTCCGGTGGCGGTCGGAGCCAACAAAGAGAATGTTCTTTTCTCTACTATCTCAAAGCTCTAAATTCTGATATTTCTATGTTGATTCAGTCCATGGGAGGCATAACTATCCCTATGGCTTATAACATTGCCATTAGGGCTGAAAATTGTTTGATCCAAGCTGGCAAACTTGCCCCTAGACCTCCCATGCCATTGTTTCCAAGTTTAGAGAGTCCAAACACCAATCAAGCACCTAATTTGACTCCTTCTCCCACTCCTAGAAATTAGAGTTCAAATGAAGCTTCTACTTCATCTCCAAGTGCCCCAAATGAGCTTCAAGAAGTCATGAAGCAACTACAAAACCTAGGCAATGAGCTGGTTACTCTCAAGAGGCAGCAAGCCCAAGGTTTTAGATCTTCTTACCAGCCCCAAGCTCAGCCCAACAGACAGCCATACCAACCACAAAGACCTCCTAATCCAGCTGCAAATATAAATCAAACAAGGCCTCCTGCCAATAGACCATTTCAGCCCTATAATCCTAATGCCATATCTGCCTCTTAGGCATTGGTGCCAACACAAAACAACATTGCTCAGGAGTATGATTGGTGCTTTCCATGTAATGAACCTCATAACCAATCCATGTGCTTCAATGGTGCTTTGAATCAAGCATTAATGGTGACAACTACTGGTGTGGAGGGTGAGGGCAGTCAAGGAAACAACCAACAACAAGAAACATTCCAACAGCAATCAGCCCCAAATGACACCACATTGGTAAATTGGCAAGCGGAGAGGATTTTGTGGCATGAATCGAGTAATTTCCCAAGGTGTTGCAGCCAACACAAGGTCAAAAAGGAGGAATTTGGGTGAAGAATAGCCATTGGCTCCAACCAATCCACGACCTTCTATGGTTCCACAAGTGGTTGGCAAACAAAATCCAATTGTAAATGCACAAGGGCAGCCAAGAACAGCTCCTAGGCCAACTCAAATACCAGTTGTTGCTGCTCACGTGCAAGGAGTGAATGTGCAAACAAAGGGACAACAAAGAGATCCTTCATCACCATTTAGTATCATTGATCAGATGAAGAAGACAAATGTCAACATATCAATGTGGGAATCCCTATCTATCCTAGGCCAAAGAGATTTGTTACAAGCTGCCATGAAGGACTGGCCAACTTCGAATCAGCAAGTTCAGATGCAAGAGAAAGTGCTCACAAATGCTGCCCAGCCTGAGGGAAATCATGGAGGACAACAAGGTAAAATGTTGAAGCCCCCTCCTTTCTATGTTTCATTAATCATTGGAAATCAGTTAGTGCACAATTGCATGATAGATTCTAGGGCAAGTAGCTCAGTGATGCCTAAACAAATAGCTGATCAGCTAGGGCTCTAGTATGAAACCATATCCAAAGGGGTAGTGCAGCTGGATGGGACAACAGTAACAACAGTTGGGGTGATTAGAAACTTGAGTCTTACCTTGCATGCATGTCCAAATGTTGTTATTTTACAAGATGTATTAGTCATAGACCTTCCACCACTCTTTGCCCTATGCTTGTCAAGGGACTTCACAGCCAAGATTGGGGGATATTTGTCTACTGATTGGTCACACATGCTGTTTAGAACGAGGTATGGAACTAAGGCTACAATCAGGTCTGAACCTATTGCAAACTTCCACATTGAGCCTTACACTCTAAGTCAGATCAACGCCAATTGTTCAGCATTTGATCAAGAAGACCACCTAAGCACTGATGAAGTTGACACCAAGGTTGGAAGCATCCGGATCTAACTCTTGATGAATGGGCAAACAAGGTACATGCTTTTGATCCTTATCAAGAAGTGGAAGAATCTGAGCTAGGGGTCTATTGCATACACGAAGAAAATCAGCCTATTCCTAAGCATCACCAAGCCAAACCATGAAGATGACAATGAGGTATGGCAGCTATTTTTGATGGATCAAGAAGTAGACAAGGTGCAGGAGGTGGAGCCATGCTTGTTTCACCTCAAGGAGTAAGCTACTATTCAGCTTTTAGATTTTAGTTTGCATGCTCCAATAACAACTGCTGAATATGAAGCCTTAGTGCAAGGGATGCATTGGGCAATCAAGAAGAAAATAAAGAACTTGCAATTCTTTGGTGACAGTGAATTGATTGTAAATCAGGTCAAGGGACAACATGCTGCCAAGAATGATCTACTCAGTGCTACAAGAATAGGGTGTGGGACCTCATGGACGATTTTGAGGGTTTTGGCATCAAATCCATTCCTAGGAAAGAGAATCAAGCTGGCTTGAGGCTTGCTCAGCAGCAGTATGGGCAGCCTTTGACATTGTGGAAAGCATTCAACAAGACAAGGTACAACCAAACATCCACGTGATTGTGAGGCATTCGGTGCCAGATAACAATGTCAGTTAGCAAGTGTTTGAGAATGACTAGCAAATCATCCATTTCTTGCAAGAAGAAGCTGAGTTCTCAGCTAAGAATCAAGAAAAATTGGAACAGCGATATGGTGACCAAGTGGTACAGTGAGAACTAACAAGCTGCCCAAGGGACTTATCACTTTGGAGTCTATTTTTAATCCCAATGATCAGTTTAGAAAGGAGAAAGCAAACATTCGGAGTCAAGAGAGAGGATTCGAGTATCCATCTTGGTGGAAGAGAACAATCCATTGCAAATTGGAAAGATGACAACCTGAGCAAGAAAGGTATGAGTTCATACAATTTTTGTGTCAAGAGTTCCCTGACGTGTTTGCTTGGAGCTATGAAGATTTGAAAGGTTTCAATCCCAACTTATCTCAGCATACCATTGAATTGGATCTAAATACTAAGTCTGTCAGGTAGAAACAAAGACCAGTCAATCCACACATGGAGCCTCTCATGAGGAAAGAATTGGACAAGCTGATTGAGTCAAGAATCATATTCCCAATCAAGCATTCTAGTTGGGTTGCCAACTTGGTTCCAGTCAGAAAGAAGAGTGGAGAGATCAGATTGTGTGTTGATTTCAGAGACTTAAATAGAGCATCTCTCAAGGACCATTACCCACTCCCTTCCATGGAGCAAATCTTGTAAGTTGTGGCTGGCTCCGAGAGGTTTCACTACTTGATGGCTACTCGGCTCAATCAGATTATGGTGAAGGAGGAAGACCAATTCACAACCAAATGGGGAAATTTTGCATATAGGAAGATGCCATTTGGGCTGTCCAACACTGGTGCTACCTTCCAAAGGGCAATGGACATGGTGTTCAAAGGTTTGATTAACAACGTGGTGCTGATTTACCTTGATGATATCACTATTTTTTCCAAAAATGCAGCAGACCACCTCTCTCATTTGAGACAAGTTTTCACGAGGTGTAGGAGATTTGGAGTGTCTTTAAATCCTAGAAAGTGTATCTTTCTTGCACATGAAGGAAAGCTCCTTGGCCATATTGTCTCCAAATAAGGATTATCAATTGATCCAGAGAGGGTTGAAGCCATAAGAGCACTACCATTACCAAGCCACAAGAAATCCCTTCAGAGTTTCTTGGGAGGATAAACTTTGTTCGAAGGTTTGTCCCAGATTTTGCAGCCCTTGTCAAGCCCATCACCAAAATGTTAAAGAAAAGCATGGCTTTCAAGTGGACAATAGAAGGCAAGGAGAGTTTTGAAGCAATCAAAGAAGCCATCTCTCAAGCACCAACTCTCATCAACCCGGACTTCTCCAAGGATTTCATCCTCTATGCATTTGGAGGTAATGACACTATTTCTGCCATTTTGGTATAGCAGAACAAGGATAATGATGAGCAGCCAATTGCTTTCTTCAGCCAGAGCCTAGATGACTATGAGGTGAAGTACTCTTTTATTGAGAAGCATGTGCTGGTAGTAATCAGAAGCTTGAAGAAATTCAAGCATTTAGTCTCGAACAACAAGGTCCAGTTGCTGGTCTCACATGCTGGGGTTAAGGACTTCCTCCTCAACAAAGATTTGAACGAGAAAAGGGTAGGTTAGATCACCGTGTCATGGAGTATGACATTGAGATCAAGATCACCAAGCTGGTAAGAGGAAAGGATTGTGTGAGCAGCTGGTTTTGGGAAGCAAAAGAAGCATGCAATGAAGGAGAGGCTATTTTGTGATTCAAGACAGCCATGAGCCATGTGGCACTCAAGAAGAAAACAATGCTTCCCCCACTCCTTGCTGGACCCAAGGTATAATGCACTTCCTAAGCACGAGGCCTATGCCCTTCGGAGATGAACAAGACCCAAAGAAGACACTTTGATTGCAAGCTATCCCATATGCCATTGTTGATGGAGTTTTGTTCAAGAAAGATGTGAATGGAGTGCTGCTGAAATGCATTAGCACAAATCATATTCATAGGGTGTTGGAAGAGTTCCATGGTGGACCCAGTGGTGGTCATTTTGCACCAAGAGTGACACTCTAAAAATCATGAAGGCTATTTATTATTGGCCTAAATTTTTAGTGATTGTTATGCGTGGATTAAGAGGTGTAAGAATTGTGCATTCTTCATAGGAAAAGAGAGACTTGCTGCCCTTCCATTGCATCAATCTCGGTGGACCAGCCATTCATGCAATGGGGTTTGGACTTCGTTGGAGTCACTAATCCCAATTCAAGTCAAGTGCACAAATGGATTTTGACAATGACGGACTACTTCACCAAGTGGGTCAAGCAAGTAGCACTCAAAGAAGTAAATGAGTCCAAAGCATCTTAGACTTTTATGAGGGGATAACAACCAGATTTGGTATACCTGCTACAATAATCTCGAGATAATGCATTGGCATTCATTGGATCTAAGGTGACCGAGTGGGCTATCAAGAACAGGATCTACCTAAGCACTTCATCAAACTATTACCCTCAAGGTAATGGCTAGGCCGAGTCTACAAATAAGAACTTGTTGAGGATCATTAGGAGGACTCTTGATGAGAATCGAGGTCTTGGCATACCAAAGCGAAATCAACCTTATGGGCTGAAAGGATAACTCCCAAGAGATCCGAGGTAACTCTCCATTCAAACTTGTTTATGGAAGAGCGGCAATCTTGCCCATGTCACTTGAGTTGCCAACATTGGAACTCATGAAGTAGTTAGAGTTGCTAGAATTTGGGCCCATGGAAGTGAGATATGCGAGTTGATGGAGTGAAGGAGGTCGAAATCAGGCATCCTAAGCAATGGAAAAGGATCAAGCTTTGATCAAAAAGACCTTTCATAGGAAGGCCAAGGGTAGATCTTTTCGGGTTGGAGATCTAGTGTTTAAATGGGATGTGGATAGAGCAAAACCGGGAAGGAATTCAAAATTTGATGCCATTTCGAGTGGCCCATACATGGTCACGAAGTGCAAGAACAACAATGCTTTCAATTGGCCTCATTGGATGGTGAAGAAGCGTAGATTCCAATCAATGGAATCTATCTCAAGCGTTGCTTCTAGAGGGAAATTTACCACCTTGTAAATATTAGATTAGATTTTCATTCCTCCAAGTGCTTTTCACATTGTTTTTTGTAGGTTAGTTTTGCTTTCCCTAAGTTCTTTGGCATAGCTTGTTGTCCCTAGAGATGTTTTTAGTCCTTGCTTCCATCATGTGATATTCCATCTTCCTCCTTGCACATTCTAATTCAATTGAGGTTCTAAACAGAATATTTGATGACTCCATGCCCAATGGACTGCTTTAGTAAGCTGGTATTTTCATCTAGCGAGAAGATGACCCCTACGAGTTGCCAAAATTGTTATCCAAAATGGTGCCCCACTCATTTTTGTGGCTAACTCCTTGTGTTCTTGCCTCTCTTGTGCCTTAGTCTACATTTTTTTATTTTTAGGCATTCAAGGCTTTCTTGAAATGGCACCATCAGATAAAGCTCTCTCTCAGCTTTCCAGAAAGGTAAAGTTTGCCTCCTAACTCCTTATATTTTTCAAGTTATGGCTCGATAGAGTTTTTGTGGAAAATTTTCCCATTTGAGGCCCGCAGCCAATAGGAAGCTTCCACGTGGCAGAAGAGTTCGGGGGTCGGAGGCAAATTTGAAATTTTTCCAAAAGAGTATAAAAATGTCGATTTTCAAAGGAAAACCCACGGAAAAGAGAAGGAGGGAGAATTCCAGAGTGAATCAAAGCTTGCCACGTGGCATCTGACTAGAGGAGCGTGGGGAATTTTCGAAAAATTTTCCAAAGACAAAAAAAAGGTAAAATTTGAAAAAATTTCCTGCCGATCTGTTTTTGGGCCGTTTTTGCCCTAAATCTTCAAATGATCATATCTTTTGATCCAGAGCTCAGATTTTCACGTTCTTTATATCATTGGAAATATGTTAAAATTCTCTACATGATTTCATGGTAAATTTCTAATTTTGGTTTAGTTTGGAGAGAGAAAATTCAAAAATGGTTCTGGTACGTGTCCATGGCCAGAAATGACATTTCAACAACCAAATTTAATACAGAATGGGTCGCATTCTTCTCCAATATGGTCAAAAATGACAGGGTATGGGTTTGTAGGGTCCTCCATCGTTGTTTTAATGCATTTGCCATCAATGAGGGATGGCTCCC
>CM031236.1:452823893-452836925 GCA_018340775.1 Taxus wallichiana var. yunnanensis
TATGTGTGTGTGTGTGTGTGTGTGTGTGTTTGTGCGCGCATGTGTTTGTATGTACGTTTGTGTGAGGGTTTACTTATGTGTGTGCGTGTGCGTGTGCATGTGGGTGTGCGTGTGGGTATGTGTGTGTGCATATGCGTAAGCATGCACGTGCACGTGTGAGTATGTGTGTGCGTCCGTGTGTGCGTGTGCCTATGCTCGTGCGTGTGCTTGTGTGTGTGTGCTGTGCATGTGCGTGTGCGTGTGCGTATGGGTGTGTGCGTGTGCGTGTGCGTGTCCGCATGTGTGAGTGTGCTTGCGTGTGTGTATATGCACACGTGTGAGTTTGTGTGTGTGTGCATGTGCGTGCGTGTGTGTGATTGCGCATACACATCCGCGTGTGAGTGTGCATGTGTGTGCGTGTGCGTGGTGCATGTGTATGTGCGTGTGCGTGTGTGTGTGCATGTGCGTGTGCGTGGGCGTTTGTGTTTTCATGTGCGTGTACATATGCATGCGCATATGTGTGGGCGTGTGCATGTCTGTGTGCGTGTCTGCATGTTTCAAGGTGCTTGCGCGCGTGTGTGAGTTTGTGTGCATGTGCGTGTGTATGTGTGTGGTGTGTGTGTGCGTGTGCTTGCGCGTGTACGTGCCCATGTGTATATGCGTGTGTGTGTGCATGTGTTTGTGTGTGGGCATGGGCATGGGCATGTGCGTGTGTGTGTCCACGTGTGTTAGTGTGCTTGTGTGTGTGTGCGCGCGCGTGAGTTTGTGTGTGTGTGCGTGTGCGTGTGTGTGATTGTGCGTGCGCGTCTGCATGTGCGTGTACGTGTGCGTGCGTATATGCGTGGGTGTGTGCGTGTGTGCATATGTGAGTGTGGGCGTGCATGTGAGTTTGTGTGCATGAGAGTGTTGGTGTAAGAAAATGTGTGTGTGTGTGCGTGAGTTATTTTACGTGCGTCCGTGTTTGTGCTGTGTGTGTACGTGTACGTGTGTGTGTTTGTGCATGTGGCGTCGGCGTGCGCGTGTGTGTGGATATGCGTATATGCGTGTGGGTGCACATGTGTGTATGCGTGTGTGTTTGCGTGTATGTGTGCATATGCATGTGCGTGTGTATGTGTGTACATGTGTATATGCCTATGTGTGAGTATGTGTGCATGTGCGTGTGCGTGTGCGTGTGCGTGTGCGTGGGTGTGTGCAAAGTGTGCGTGTGAGTGTGCTTGCGCGTGTACGTGTACATACGTGTGTGCATATGCGTGGGTGTATGCTTGTCCTTGTGTGTGTCCGTGTGTGTGAGTGTGCGTGCATGTGTGTGTCTACGTGCGTGTGAGTTTATGTGCATGTGTGCATCGGCGTGTGAGTGTGCATGTGTGTGTGTGTGTGTGTGTCCGCGCGTGTGTGTGCGTGTGTGTGTGCATTCGCGTATGCATGTGCGTGTACATATGCGTGCGCATATGCGTGGGCGTGTGTGTGTCCGTGTGTGTGAGTGCTCTTGTGTGTGTGTGTGTGTGCGCGCGTGTGAGTTTGTATGTGTTTGCATGTGTGTGATTACGTGTGCGCATCCTTGTGTGCGTGTACGTGTGCATGTGTATATGTGTGTGCGTGTGTGTGTCTGCATGCATGTGTATGTGTGCGTGCACGTGCACGTGCGCATGTGGGTGTACATGCGTGTGCACATATGCGTGGACATGTTCGTGTCCGTGTGTGTGTGTCTGCATGTGTGAGTGTACTTATGTATGTGTGTGTGCGCACATGAGTTTGTGTGTGTGTGTGTGTTTATGTGTGTGTGTGATTGCGCGTGCGTGCGCGTCCGTGTGTGCGTTTACGTGTGCATGTGTATATGTGTGTCCACGTGTCCGTGTGCATGAGTGTACGTGTGTGTATATGCCTATGTGTGAGTATGTCTGCATGTGTGTGGGCGTGTGCGTGGGTGTGTGAGTGTGCGTGTGCGTGTGCATGTGTGTGTCCTGTGTGCATTTACATGCATGTGTGTGTGTGCTTGTACGAGTGCGTGTGCATGCGTGTATGTGTGCGTATATGCCCTGTCTCTGCGTGCATATGCCTACTTGTGTGTGTGTGTGTGTGTGCTTGTGCATGTCCATGTGTGTGCGCATGCGCATGCACGTCCGCGTGTGCGTGCGCATATGCGTGGGCGTGTGCGTGTGCATGTGCGTGTGCGTGCGTGTGCGTGTGCGTGTGCGTGTGTATGTGCGTGAGTGTGAATGTGTGTGTGTGTGTGTGTGTGTGTGTGTGTGTGTGTGTGTGTGTGTGTACATGGGCATGAGCGTGTGTTTCATGTCTGTGCATTTTGCATGTGAGTGTGTTCATGTGCTCGTGTGTGTGTGTTTTGCGTGTGTGTGTGCGCACATGTGTGTGTATGTGTGTGCATGTGCGTGTGTGTGCACACACGTGTGTCCGTGTGTGTTTGCATGTGCATTTGTGTGAGGGTATGCTTATGTGTGTGTGCGTGTGTGTGTGTGTTCATGTGCATGCGCATGTGCGTGTGCATGTGTGTGTATGTGTGTGCGTGTGCGTGTGCGTGTGCGTGCGTGTGTGCGTGTGCGTGTGTGTGTGCGTGTGCATGTGCGTGTGCATGTGCGTAAGTTTGTGCATGTGTGTGTGTATGTGCCTGTTATCCAAAATGTGCCCCTACTCATTTTTTGTGGCTAACTCCTCTCATTTTTTCCTCTCTTGTGCCTCAGTCATAATATTTTGCTTTTCATGCACTCAAAACCTTCTGGAAATGACACCATTGGATAGAGCTCTTTCTCAACTTTCCAGAAAGGTAAAGTTTTCCTCCTAACTCCATGTATTTTTGAAGTTATGGCTCGGTGGAGTTTTTAGAAAAATTTCCCTGAAAGGCCCATGGCCAATGAGATGCCGCCACGTGGCACCTAGAGTGGCGGAGTGCGGGGAAATTTTGGAAAATTTTCCAAATGACCAAAAATGTGCAAAAATTCGAATTTTTGCCCGCCAACCCGATTTGGCCTTGTTTTGCCCTAAAACTTCAAATGGCCATATCTTTTGATCTAGAGCTCAATTTTTCACGTTCTTTATATCAATGGAAAGCTGGTGAAATTACCTACAAGATCCGGGGTCATTTTTACATTTTGATAGAGTTTGGAGAGATAAAATTGAAAAACGCCTCTGGCACATGGTCATACAGAAATGACGTTTCAACCACCATTTTTAATGAAGAATGGCTCGCATTCTCTCCCAAAGATGGCTAAAAATGTCAGGGGATGGGTCTGTAAGGATGCCCATGCTATTTTGAATGCGTTTTGGTCAATGGTTGAATCCCTTCCACGTTTTCCCGCGTTTCTCTCTCCTGGGCTCGTCCCTTGCACTGTAAAAGCCAGATTTGGCTCATTTTCAAAGGGTTGAACATTTTTTGTGTATTGCAGGTCCCCTTTCTCACCTTGGAAGTGATTTTGGTGGAATATTAGACCTTTTCTAAGAACTGCAACTCATTTTTTCCTCCCAGGTGTTGTAATGCAAGTGATTTTGATGTTAAAATAACAATACAGGCCCTGTGATTAATTTTTCATCCTCTGCTGGTGTTGTTTGACTAATTTCTTATTCTTCATTACAGTTATCAGTTTGTGCATGTTGTTTTGTTGCATTTTATGAATTGTGTCAATCTGCAGAAGTGAGAAATGCTCACCACTCCTTTGGTGCATCACCTATTAGCATTAGTTTTAGTTTATCTGCATTCTCTATCTCTATCTCCTTTGGAATTTAGGGTAGGATTAGGAATTTAAACCTCTGCAACTTGTAAGTGATAAATCTGATAAGAGGAGTTGAGGAACCAGCCTCTAATCTAGAGATTCCTTTCCCATTTTACAATTCCCACACTTGGGGAGAGGATTCAATGTTGTGCAATCACACTGGATGTCTAAAATATCAAACTAGAAATCTGATCAACATCCAAGGGTGCTACTGATTTGCAACAACAATTTTGGCATGCCTGATGGGACCTTAGAGGTATTCATCTTCATTGCAACAAAATTGATGTGCATTTGTTGCAAGTTTCTTGCTTTAAAAGAGCTATAAAGTACACATCTGGCGACTCCAAGGAAGAAGAATCAACTAGTTTTAGCAGTGCAGACCTGAAAACTCATGAGAAGAATCAACACAAGGTCAAGAGCTGGAGAGGAAGAGGTGCTATTTGAATATCTGTGTTATCTCCAAGAATAAGGCAAAGTGGGAGGAGAATCCAAAGGTCTCCATCTCCACCAAACAGAACTCTCTCAACTCCTCCACCTGGTAGGCCTTTCATTCAATCAACAAGGGTTCTAAGGCCAATCAGAATGGCACAAAACAACCCCTATGTCAATTTCACTGGCAGCCCACTTGCTCTCAATGCACAAAATCCAATCCCAGTTGTAGCATTGAAGAACATTCCATACTTCACTGGAGAAAATCAGACCTCACTTGGTGATCATGTTAAGGATATTGCTAACATTTGTGCAATCCATGAGATCAATGAGATGCAAGTTGTTGTCAAACTGCTGGCATCTTCATTCAAAGGGAAATCTTTGCAATGGTTCAGGAGTCTTGCCTCAGGTTCTATTCAAAATTGGAATCAGCTATGTATGAGCAGTTTGGGGAAAAGGGAGACAACTTGTCCCTTTTGGAGCAGCTGACAACTATCAAAAGAGCTCCCAATGAGCAGCTGACTGATTTTAATTTCAGATTTCAAAGGACTTGGGAGAGAATTCTAGTGGTAGTCAGGCCAACAGCAGAAGGTGTTTTTCTTTATTACCTTAAAGCTTTAAATTCTGATATTTCTATGTTAATTCAGTCCATGGGAGGCACAACTATCCCCATTGCTTATAGCATTGCCATTAGAGCTGAAATTTTTTTATTATTGGTGACAAGCTGGCTCCTAGGCCTCCAATGCCATTATTTCCAAGTTTAGAGAGCCCAAGTACTAGCCAAGTGCCTAATTTAGCTTCTATTCCCACTCCTAGAAATCAGAATTCAAGTGAAGCTTCCACTTCATCTTCTAGTGCCTCAAATGAACTTCAAGAAGTCATGAAGCAATTGTAAAATCTAGGTAATGAGCTGGTTACACTCAAAAGGCAGCAAGCTCAAGGTTTTAGACCTTCCTTCCAGCCTCAAGCTTAGCCTAACAGGTAGCCATATCAACCTCATAGACCACCCAATCCAGCTGCAAATCTAAATCAAGCAAGGCCTCCTGCCAACAGACCATTTCAGCCCTATAATCCCAATGCTACATCTGCATCTAAAGCATTAGTGCCAGTATAAAACAATATAGCTCAAGAGTATGATTGGTGTTTCCCATGCAATGAACCTCATAACCAATCCATGTGCTTCAACGGTGCCTTGAATCAAGCATTAATGGTGATAGCAACTGGTGTGGAGTGTGAAGGTAGTCAAGGAAATAACTAGCAACAAGAAACATTCTAGCAGCAATCAGCTCCAAATGATACCACACTTGTAAACTGGCAGGCAGAAGATTTTTGTGGCATGAATCAAACGATTTCCCAAAGTGTTGCAGCCAACACAAGGTCAAAGAGAATAAATTTGGGTGAAGAACAGCCATTGGCCCCAAGTAATTCATGACCTTTTGTCACTCCACAAACTATTGGCAAACAAAATGCAATCCCAAACATGCAAGGATTGCCTAAAACAGCCCCTAGGCCAACCCAAATGTCAGTTGTTGCTACCCATGTGCAAGGAATGAATGTGCAAGCCAAGGGACAGTAGAGGGATACTTCATCTCCATTCAGTATCATTGATCAGATGAAGAAGACAAATGTAAACATATCAATGTGGGAATCACTATCTATCCCAGGCCAAAGAGATTTGCTACAAGCTGCCATGAAGGACTGGTCAACTTCAAATCAGCAAGTCCAAATGCAAGAGAAGGTGCTCACAAATGCTACCCAGCCTGAGGGGAATCTTGGAGGACAGCAAGGTAAAATATTGAAGCCCCCTCCATTCTATGTTTCATTGATTATTGGAAATCAATTAGTACACAATTGCATGATTGATTCTTTGGGGGCAAGTAGTTCAAGAATGCCCAAGCAAATAGTAGATCGGTTGGGAATTCAAGATGAAACCATATCCAAAGGGTGGTACAAGTTGGATGGGACAGAAGTAACAATAGTAGGTTTTCTTTTAGTAGAAGAAGTGCTTGTGCACACTCTGCATGTTCCATTTGGAGCATGTATGATTTTCACTTTGTACATAGTTTTTGTCTTAAATGGTTTCGCTCTTGCCTGATTGTTTTGATGGCATTTTTTGGGAACAACTCCATGTCCGAGTGGGATTCAAGCGGTTCGAGAGGAAGTTTTCAAAGTTCGAGATCGGTTTTGCTACTACTCATGACTCCATGCCCAATGGATTGCTTCAAGCTACGATCATTCATCCAATAGTAGATGACCCTCACGAGTTGCCAAAATTGTTATCCAAATGTGCCCCTTGCTCATTTTGTGGCTAACTCCATTTCATTCTTTCCTTCTATTGTGCCTCGAGTCATAAATTTTTACTTTTTAGGCACTCAAAACCTTCTGGAAATGACACCATTGGATAGAGCTCTTTCTCAAATTTCTAGAAAGGTAAAGTTTTCCTCCTAACTCCACGTATTTTTCAAGTTATAGCTCGGCGGAGTTTTTGTAGGAAATTTTCCCTTGCAAGGCCCGCAGCCAATCGGGAGCGCCACGTGTCAAGGGTAAATTTCTTCAAAAACCAAGCGACCGAAGGAAAAAATGGTTAGGAAGGGCCCGCGCCCAATCAGAACGTGCCATGTGGCACATGGAGTGGCGGAGCGTGGGGAAAATTTGAAAAATGTTCCAAAGACCAAATGGGTAAAAATTCAAACTTTTTGCCCACCGATCCGATTTTACCTTTTTTTCCCTAAATCTTCAAATGGCCATAACTTTGATCCGAGCTTGGATTTTCACGTTCTTTATATCAATCAAAAGTTAGTGAAATTCTCTACAAGATTCGGTGGTCAATTTTGAATTTTGGTTCAATTTGGAGGAGAAAATTAAAAATGCTTTTAGTACGTGCCTATGGACATAATCGACATTTCAACAACCAATTTTAATGCAAAATGGGTCGATTCTTCTCAAAGCATGGTCAAAAATGTCGTGGGATGGGTCTATCAGGTCACCCATTGCCATTTTTAATGAATTTTGGTTAATGAGGAATGGCTCCCAAATTTTTTCATGTTTTCTCTCTCCTGGGTTCGACCCATGCACCTTGTAAAAGCGATTTGGCTCATTTTTCAAGGGGGAACACCTTTTTGTAAAAGCAAGCCGTTTTCACTTTCAACAAGTGATTTTGGCAAGTATCGGACCTTTCGAGGGATTGTAACAGGTTTTTCTACCTCTTTGGTGTTGGAATACAAGGATTTTGATGTTGAAAATCACAATGCGGAGCTCTGTGAATGCTTTCAAGTCCTTTCTATGTGTTGTTTTCTTCATTTCAAACCCTTGATTACAGCTTATCAACTCGTGCATGATGTTTTATGTTTTAATTTCTGATTTGTGTCAATTTTCATGAGCAAGAAGTGCTCACCACTCCTTTGGTGTATCACCCTTATCGCTTTAGTTTTGATTTTTACATTTCTTATCCCTGTCTCCTTACAAATTAGGATAAAATTAGGATCTAAATCTCTGTAATGTGCAAATAATAGATTTAATCAAAGGATTTTGAGGAACTAGCCTCTAATATGGAGATTCCTCTCTCATCTTATAAGTCCCACACTTGGAGAGAGGTTTCAATGTTGTGCAATCACAGAATTGGATGCCCTAAACATCAACTTAGAACCTTGATTTACATCCGGGGTGCTACATTTGATTGGAGAGGTTGCAACTTGATGATTATTTGTATCTCATCCTCATGCTTAGAAGCAAGCATGACTGGTTGTGACTTCTCCTTTAGCTCAATAAAGCCAAATACCTGATTGGGAAAGGTATGATCCATTTGATATGCCCATAGCTCTTATTTTCAACTCCAAAAATGGAGTCTTCTTGTAGACCTCCTTGGGTGGGTGATGTGGAAGCAATGGTAGAACCTTTTTGCCCTTTCTCCTCTTCTAATGAAGAACATGAAAGATTAAAATCTTCCAATCTTGGTTCTAAAGAGCTGTTATAAGATGCAAGCTACCGTAAATGAATGCTCTCCTTCATGACAAAGAGGCTCAAGTATTTGGGATGTGGAAGATGAAAGAGAGAATGGTGGAAACTCAACCGGTTCTTCTTCATCAAAACAGTCCTCCAAATCTGACAGATAAACTACCTCATTGTTGTCCTGTTGAAAATGCTCAACTTCCTCCATGGTATCCTCTTGATCTGTAACTTGATCATCATGGTTTCTTTCATCCTCCAACATTGAGTTTGAGGGATCAAACTCTTCTTTAGCACTAGAACTCGATAGAGATGAAGTATAAAGAAGAATTGAAGGTTCTCTTGTAGCCTACTTTACACTCAAAGCCCTTGGATCTGTAATTTTCTCCTCCACAACTAGAATGTGCTTCTCTTCTTTTGGATTTGGAGCAGCTTCTCCTCTTCTACTACTTGAATACAATCTTGTTCTTGATAGAACTCTTCCTCTAGCACGAAGTTCGTTAAGTCAAAATCTTCGATATACTACTCTAGAGGACAAGTTGGGACTATAGGATCTTCTTGAGCTTTCTTCCTCCATGGCTGATTGTGTAACTTGAATTGAATCAGCATTCTCTTTGAATAGAATGCTAACATGGACACTACTTTCTAAGCAAACTGATTGCTGATCTGCTTCTTCTTTTTGCTCTTCTCCTGCTGCAACAAATTCAGTCCTAACCACCACTTGTTTTCCAACTCCAACCTCTTCTAAAGGCTTAACCATCAAGGGGATCTTTGTCATCCCAAATTTAAGAGCCCAACTCTTGAGACTTTGAATTTCTTCATCCTTGTTTGGCTTTTCTTTTTGTTGTTGTTTTCCTTGACTGGCATTCTGATTTTTATCCTCCCAACATGGATTTGGGAATGCAAGAGGAGAAGTGGATTGTAACTTAAATGATTTGGCAATTTTTTGTGGTGGTGGAGGAGGTAGAAACTCTTGTTTCTTTGGAGGAGAGGGTATTTCCGTTAGCTCTTGTGGAGGGGATGACTGTTTGGAAGGAAAGGGGAAAGAAGAATTGAGATGGGGTGGAAGACTAGGGGATGGTGAAATGGAATTAACTCTGGGGTAGCATTGATTGGATTTAGACTTTAAAATTCTAAATGAGATGATGTTGCTTGAGTAATGGGAAGAGAAAACTAGATGATGGTGTAGAACTTACCCATTGACAAAGTTGTTCAACACCAAGTGTATAGGCCTCTATTTCTACTATCCATTGTGTAAGTTGGGGCAGCATCTTCATCATAAAGTCCAGCTTCTCCCGAGGGCTGAAGTGTCTTGAAAAAGGGCCTCCCATGGACAAGGAGTCCCGCAACAACTAATTTGAAAGCCTTCATTTGAGCTACTGCTCTTGATTGCACCATCTTTGCCTCCATATTTTGGATTTTTTCCACAAAATCTACATTTTCCATTTGATTTTCTTCATTGCATGTGTACCCTTGTTCTTGATGTGCTTCACAACCAAAATGACTTTCTTGCACTTTGCTGCTCATATGGGTAGACATGCTGATTTTGAATTTGATCAAAATGCTGATTTGGAGGATTTGTAAAACATGTTGGAGGTGTGATATACTTCTGTTGTAAATGTGAATTCCATGATGGAAATGAAGTCATGATTGCATAACTTCATGGAATGGAAAAGAATGAAAATGATGGAAAGAAGAATGGATGGAAATGAATGGAAAACAGGTCTGCAACTTAGAGAATGGGTTGTTTACCAAATGGAGTCGCTAGATGTGCTTTTGAAAGTGCCTCCAAAAGGCTGAATCCTTAACAGGAACACACCAACCTATCAAAGATAAAATGGAAGACCTCTAAGTTCCCACTTCGGGCATGCCAAAGCTGTTGTTGCAAATCAAGAAGCACCTGGATGCAAATCAGGTTTCTAAGTTGATGTTTCAGCAAATTGACGGTGTGATTGTACAACATTGAAACCTCTCTCCAAGTGTGGGACTTGTAAAATGAGAGAGGAATCTCTAGATTAGAGGCTAGTTCCTCAAACTCCTCCGATCGATCGTTATTTACACAATTGCAGAGATTTGAATCCTAATCCTACTCTAAATTCTAAGGAGATAGAGATAGAAAGTGCAAAAATTGAAACTAAACTAATAGGTAATAAACCAAAGGAGTGGTGAACACTTCTTGTTCATGCAAATTGACACAATTTCATGAAATGCAATATGAAACATCATACACAGGCTGATAAGATGTAATTAGAGGTCTGAAATGAAGCAAGACAATACAAACAAAGGACTGAAAAATGATCATAGAGTCTGCATAGATTGTCATTTTTCACCGTCAAAATCCTTGCATTTGCAACATCAAAGAGGTAAAAACCTGTTACAATCATGAAGAATGTCGATACTTGCAAAATCACTTGTTGAAGGTGAAAAAGAAGAAGCTTGCTATCCAAAAAAATGTTCCTTCTAAAAATGAGCCAAATCGCTTTTACAATGCATACAAGTCGAGCCCGTGAGAGAGAAAACGTGTAAGAAATGTGGAAGCCATTCCCCATTAAATGAAGATGCATTAAAATAGCATGGGCATCCTTACTGCACCCATGTCCTAACATTTTTGGCCATCTTTGAAGAAGAATCGACCCATTTTGCATTAAAACTGGTTGTTGAAACGTCATTTCTGACCATTACCACATGCCAGAAGTGTTTTTTGATTTTCTCTCTCCAAACTCCACTAAAATGCAAAATTAACCCCAAAATCTTGTAGAAAATTTCACCAGATTTCCATTGATATAAAGAATGTGAAAAACCGAGCTCTGGATCGAAAGATATGGCGATTTGAAGTTTTAGGGCAAAACAAGGCCAAATCGGGTCGCTTTGATATTTTTGGCCTGGACACGTGGCGAGTTCTGATTGGCTATGGGCCTTCTAGGGGAAATTTTCCCACAAAAACTCTGCCAAGCCATAACTTGAAAAATACATGGAGTTAGGAGGAAAACTTTACCTTTCTGGAAAGCTAAGAAAGAGCTCTATCCAATGGTGCCATTTCCAGAAGGTTTTGAGTGCCTGAAAAGCAAAATTTTGTGACTCGAGGCACAAGAGAGGGAAGAATGAGAGGAGTTAGCCACAAAATGAGCAGGGGGGCACATTTTGGATAACGAGGATAGTAACCAGATTTAGCATACCTGCTATAATAATCTTAGATAATGCATTAGCATTCATTAGATCAGGTGGACCGAGTGGGCTGTCAAGAACGAGATCTACCTAAGTACTTCATCAAACTACTACCCTCAGGGTAATGGCCAAGTTGAATCTACAAACAAGAACTTGTTGAGGATCATTAGGAGGACTCTTGATGAGAATCAGAGGTCTTGGCATACCAAACTGAAATCAGCCTTATGGGCTGATAGGATAACTCCCAAGAGATCCATAGGTAACTCTCCATTCAAGCTTGTTTATGGAAGAGAGGCAATCTTGCCCATGTCACTTGAGTTGCCAACATTGGAACTCATGAAGTAGTTAGAGTTGCTAGAGTTTGGGCCCATGGAGGTGAGATATGCAGAGTTGATGGAGCTCCAAGAGATCAGAGATCACGCATCCCAAGCAATGGAGAAGGATGAAGCTTTGATCAAGAAGACATTTGATAGGAAGGCCAAGAGTAGATATTTTCAAGTTGAAGATCTAGTGTTAAAATGGGATGCGAGATAGAGAAAAGCGGGAAGGCATTCAAATTTTGATGCCATTTGGAGTGGCCCATACATGGTCACAAAGTGTAAGGACAACAATGCCTTCCAATTGTCTTCTTTGGATGGTGAAGAACTGCAGATTCCAGTCAATGGAATCTATCTAAAGCATTGCTACTAAAGGGAAATTCTCCATCTTATAAATATTAGCTTAGGTTTTCATTCCTCTAAGTGCTTGTGCACATTGTTTTGTTGTAGGTTGTTTTTCTTTCCCTAAGTGCTTTGGCACAAGCTTGTTGTCCCTGGAGATGTTTTGCAGTCCTTGCTTCCATCAGGTGATATTCCATCTTCCTCCTTGCAACATTCTAAGTCAGTTGGGGTTTTGAATAGAAAATTTTATGACTCCATGCCCAATGGGCTACTTCAGGCAACTGGTATCTTCATCTAGCAGGCAGATGACCCCTTTGAGTTGCCAAAATTGTTATCCAAAATGTACCCCTACTCATTTTTGTGGCTAACTCCTTGTGTTCTTACCTCTCTTGTGCCTCAGTCTCCATTTTTTTTAGGCACTCAAATCTTTCTAAAAATGGCACCATTGGATAGAGCTCTCTTTCAGCTTTCCAGAAAGGTAAAGTTTTCCTCCTAACTCATATTTTTCAAGTTATGGCTCGGCGGAGTTTTTGTGGGAAATTTTCCCTTAGGAGGCCCACGGCTAATAGGAAGCCACCACGTGGCACCTGGAGTGGCGGAGCGTAGGGAAAATTTGAAAAAAATTCCAAAGACCAAATGGGTAAAAATTCAAACTTTTGCCCGCCGATCCGATTTTGGCCTGTTTTTGCCCTAAATTTTCAAATCACCATATCTTTCGATCCAGAGCTTGGATTTTCATGTTATTTATATCAATGAAAAGCTGGTGAAATTCTCTACATGATTCTAGGGTCAATTTTGCATTTTTGTTGAGTTTGGAGAGATAAAATCAAGAAACACCTCTGGTTCTTGGTAATGGCCAGAAATGACGTTTCAACAACCAGTTTAATGAAAAATGGGTCGCATTCTTCTTCAAAGATGGCCAAAAATGTCGGGGCATGGGTCCTGTAAGGATGCCCATGCTATTTTAATGCATCTTAATTCAATGGGAAATGGCTTCCACATTTTTTACATGTTTTCTCTCTCCTGGCTCGACCCATGCATTGTGAAAAGCCAAATTTGGCTCATTTTTTGAGAGTTGAACTTTTTTTTGGATAGCAAGCTTCTTCTTTCACCTTGATAAGTGATTTTGCAAG
>CM031236.1:452847025-452914525 GCA_018340775.1 Taxus wallichiana var. yunnanensis
CCACACACATGCACACACACACACACACCATGCACACGTACATGCACACACACACAAGCACATAGGCACAAGCACACGTATGCACATGCACGCTCACATGCACACACGCACACACACGCACACACGCACACACTCGCATGCATGCACAGGTACAAACACACATGCACACACACGCATGCAGAAAACACACACACACACGCACATGCACATGCACACACATACGAACACACACACATGCACATACACACACACACACATGCACATGCACAGCACACGTAAACACAAACACACATACACACACACACTCACATGCACACGCACGTGCATACGCACACCCACACACGCAGACACATTCTATACACACACATACGCACAAACACGCACACACACACATATGCACACACAAAACGCACATACACACTTACACGCACACACACAAAAATGCACGCGTACACACACATGCATATGCACATGCACACACACACGCACACACACACGCACACCCACATGCACACGCACACACACACACACACGTTCACACACACATACACACTCACTTGCATGCACACACACACACACGCGTGCACACACACACACACACTCAAACACGCACACATGCACACACGTACACACACACTCACACACACTTGCACACACTCACATGCATGCGTGCACACACACACTTATTCACATGCACACACACACATAGGTGTACACACACATGCACACACACACACACACACACAAAACACACATACATACACACACATACGTGCACGCGCACACACACACACACACACTCACTCGTAGAATCACGCACACATAAAAACAAATGCACACACGTGCACACGCCAACACATGCACACACACACACACAAAGGCTCACTCTACACGCACACGTGTACACATACTCGTACACACACATACACACACGTACATGCGTGACACATGCTCACGGCACGCGGACACACACACACACACACACACACACACGCACGTGCACGTACACACAAACACACATATAAGCACATTTAAGCACACAGACACACGTACGCATGCACACACACACACACACGAATGCGAACACTGCACACACACACACATGCACACATGTACACACACATACATGCACACGCACACACTCACACACACGCACACACTCACTCTCTCACCCGCACACACATGCACACATAAACACACTAGGGATAATTTTAGTAGTGAAAATTGTAATATGGTGAAAATTTCATTTTAGGAAAATTTGAAAGGGTGATTTTTTGAGCGGGTCGGTGTCCTGTTCGCCTAAAATTCACAGTATATTTTTTTGGGGGTCGATTCACCTTCATTTGAAAACATCTCCTATAAAAACCTGGGTGATGCATCGGGTAGTATACTACGATACTACCACAAGTAGCTTACCAAATTATGAATACCGTGAAGTTTGAACTCACATACTCTTAAGCACTAGAGATTTTTGTTAGCCTGTTAGGGTTAGTTGTTGACGCGTGACAGGGATATAGTTGACGATGACAAAGAGGTATTATAGACGTGTGATAAGGAGATATTACAGATGCGTGACAAAGGGGTAAGTAGTTGACACACGACAGAGACAATGACACATTGTTGACATGCGCGAGAGAGTTGACATGTGATAGAGCCGCTTGATGCCTCGTGATGAATGACAAAGACAATTGACGCCTTGTTGACGCGTGACAAGGATAGTTGACACGTTGTTGATGCATGACAAAGGATTAGTTGTTGACGCATAACAGGGATTACCATAGTTGACATGTGACACTAATTTTGACTCTGACTCACTGAGTCGCTACTTGGTTCTTTTGTTGATGTAAGAATCTGTTTAGAATAAAGGAAGGTGCTAGTCCTAAGAATGCGAAGACCCTAAAAGTAACTAAGAAATCTCAAATTGGTGTTCAATTATATTGAAACTCTAATGATACATAAATTGAAAATACCAACAACCATATAGATGCCACCGTAAAGAATTAGAATACCGATTGTGGAAAGTATTATTGAGGTGGACATGCATTATGCATAAGATCAAACAAATGACACCTACGATAATATGCCGATCTTGAAGATATTCTTCCTATTGGGGTGTAACTGTATGTATTAAGATATCACACATACAAATACTCAAAGAAATGGAACACGTAAATCAAATTCAAATTCTCGTTCATGAAAGAGGAAACCAGTGATTATGATATTGCTCAAAATTCTACTCAAAAAAGTAAAACATTGAAAACAAATAAGAATATGTGACCATTGCGTATCACACAAATTTTATTGGGTAGCTAAATTTCCATTTATCGAACCTATACAATCATCTAATTCAAGAGATCCCATCCGAATGTACATGTACAATATGTATGTGGAAATTTGGAAAACACCAAAAATGCAAATGAAGTTGGACACTATAGAAAAACATTGTGGAAAACAATATTTGATCAGTAACGGGCTCGGATGCCTTAAAATCAAAACACACAGGTGGAAAACTAAAAATAATGTGTGATGCCCATTTAAACAACCCACTTGAGACCCAAGAAACAACCTAGGGTTAGTTAGGAAAATTATGGAATAATTTTTTTATTAGAAGTGTCCACAACCAAGTTACAAGACAACAGTTGACACTATCAGGTTCCAAACAAGTCTAAAATTACTAGAACATACTTTTCATTTATTAACAATTTCCATAGGTCACATGGTCCAAATTTTAGGTTTAGAAGTTTCAGTTAGGTTCAGGGGGTAAAATATTACCATACCCATTCTCTAACAGCTCAAAGTTTCAACTTAATTTTTCTCACACTTAATGCATTCAAAATTTCCCTGAATCATTTTTATTAGATAGTAAATTTTCTCACGTTTCCGATGATATAAAGAAGTCCTCCTAACTCCTTGTAGAACTCCAAATATGGACAGATGGGCTTTAGGGGTCAAATTTTCCCCCAAGGGGACACGTGTCGAGCGGGAAGGAAGCCCATCACAGTCAAGTTGGCGGGTCACGGTGCGATGTTGGTAATTTTTCCCCACATGGGTGCAAATTCAAAATCTCTCCCATGCCTATGTGGTTCCTCCGGTGGACACGTGTCGCTCCGCTAGCCAGGCGGCATGGAAAGTGAGGGAAGGGCAGGGCGTGGGGTTTAAGTGGAAAATTCACCCAAGGGGAGAGAAAAAGGATGAAAGGTGCACGCGGGTCCGTGTTTCCTCAGAGGAGATGATGCCTAGGCGAGGGTAGGAGTGCGGGGTCACAGAGCTTTCAAACAAAATTTTCCCAAATAAAAATTTCAAGGGAAAAAGGTCACGAGGGTTCCACCCCCTCCACTAACACACCATGTTGCCACGTGGCAACTCCGTGATAGGCCGTGGGTCAAGGGAGAAAAGTAAATTTTTTCCCAAATTTTTTAAAAGGCCCAAGGGTAAAAATGAAGCCACGCCTCCGCCATTTCCTCGTGATGACACATGGCAACCTCTAATTGGTCATGGGGTCGGCGAGAAAAGTTCAAAATTTTTCCCAAGTAAATTTTTTTTTCAAAATTTTTATAAGGATATTTCGACGGAAATTTTAGTCATGGGCCGCCAAGGAGAATTTTCCCAAAATTTCCCACCAAGGTAGAAAAACTTCAGAGGGCCATAACTTTAGCTAGGAAGCTCAGTTTTGGAAAACGAGGACTTTCTGGAAAGCTCTCGATGCCCTATTTGCACAAGAATCATCAATTTTACATTTTGATAAAGTTTAAGGGGTCAATTTTATGAAAACGATCTGCAGGATTTTAAATAGCAAACTGGTAATTTTGACTTATAAATTTTTGTTCAATTTGATCTCCTTCTTCACTCAACATGCCAAACAGACATGGAGGATTATTCTAGGAAGGATTTAGAATGATTTAGGAAGGTAAATTTGCTCAATTGATTCCAATTTGAATTTTGTCCAACAATTGACAAAAACAGATGTGAAAGGGATTGGGTTCGATTTTGCAATGGTTAAATTGTTTTCTTAAGTGTTCTTTGTCAATTTGAGTTCATTGATAATACAACATGCCAAATTTTAATGTTTCTAAGTTGATTATTGTGCAGGCCAACTGTACATTTTGATTAACTTTATTGCCAGTTTTATATTTACAACAGAGATCTATTTCTTTTAAATTTGTATATCAATTTTATCATTCAAGTGTGGCATTTCATTTCTAAACTAATCCAATACATTCATTGTTTATAAACAAACCATTTCAAGCTAAATTGCAAAGTTTGATTTCCAATTTAATATATTTCCAAAAGAGACAAAGCAATATAATTCCTTCATACGTATTTCTTTCCTTTACAATTAAACAGAGATTCCCAAAACATGGACATGATCAGAATTAAATTTACAATTCGACTTGGAAAGAACATTTCATTCATTCATATATTTCCAATGGTAGTTTAACAACTTTATATTGTCAACATACAGTATATAGACTACATGCCTTTCTTTTCTGAATACAAAACTGATTACAAAGCATATCTCTTTTACATTTCAAAATTTACAATTCTCACAACTGATTACAAACATCTTTTCTTCACAATATAAATATTACAATTTCATCCACATCAAAGTGGGAAAGGTTACAATGAAATAAATTTCACAAGGGGCTAGCAAAACTACATTTTTCTTTGCTCCAGAACAACAACATGCAAGTTTTCTTTCTCTTCCAAATTGATCACAACAAAAGTGGGGGAAAGGCAATGCTCTCCACCCAACCAAAACATCCAATGAAAGGAGAAGCCATCCTTCATATTTGGCCCCCGAGCCCCAACCATAATACAATAAGAGGTGTGTGATTCAACCCATGGAAACAAATGGCTTCCACAGTAACACGCATCATTCTTTCCACATACATATTTCAATATAAAACATAGTCTAAATAAAAATAAAAGTTTACAATTGCATTTGAAAACATTCAAATGTAACTCAGCTTGATCATGCAAGCCAAAGAAGCAAGGTCTATGGGGGAAGCTTCTTATTCCTCCCAAATGGGAATTGAGCATCCACCAACAACAAACCACCAATAAAATTTCACCTCACATATCCTTATGTCCCCTAAAATCCCTCCTTATTCCCCCACCGTAGTGCCCATTTAAACAACCACTTGAGACCAAAGAAACAACCTAGGGTTGGCTAGAAAATTATGGAATTTTTTTATTATTAGAAGAGTCTACAACTAAGTCAGTAAGACATCGCTTTATTACTTGGTAGGTTTCGTAACAAATCCTATTTACCCAAAACACAAGCTTCCATTATTAACCAATTTCATGTTAATATAGTTCCAATTTTAGGGTTACATTTTTACTTAGGTTCAGTGAGTAATCTACCCCATGCCTACTCTCTAACGGACTCGTAACTTCAATCGGGTTTTCTCCTACTAAAAACTTCCAAATTTTCCTTAAGCCATTCCCAATGGCTTTGAAATTTTCTCACCTTTTCGGTGATATAAAGTAGTCCTTCTAACTCCTTACAGAACTCAATTTATAAGTGGGCAGAGTTTCTAGGGAAATTTTTCCCTAGAGGGACACGTGGCAAGAGGAGGGGGATTGTGCCTTGGGTGGCATAGGAAAATCTTCCCATCACAAATCTAAAGGGCACAAAACATTCTCCACTCCCGTGGGTCCCCGGTGTACACGTGTCGAGCCTTGGCGCACAACGGAGAAGGGATGAGGAGTTTGGTGGAGCGATGGAGAATTTTGGCGCGTGCACCCAACAGAAAGAAAAGGAAGAAGAGGGTGCGTAGTTCCACAAACCCATGGAGGGACCAAGTCTCGAGGAGGAGGTGGAGAAGCGGGCCGTGGAAGAAATTTAATATTTTTTCCAAGGGCCGAAAACCCCAAAACAACAAAGGGCTCCGCCCTACCTGCTACCACCCCCAAAGTGCCATGTGGCACCTTCTCATTGGCACGGGCCGTGGGGCCAAACTAAAAATTTTTCCCCAAAATTTTCAAAGGGATAAAAATCTAAAACGAACCATGCCTCCTCCTCAACCCTTAGAGGACACCTGTTGCCCTCTGATTGGTTGCGGGCCAATGGAGGGAAAATGAAAAATTTTCCAAGTAAACTTTTTCAAAGGAATAAGTTTAAAAAAATTAGTCTCGCCTCTCCCGGGTGCCACATGGTAGGCCAACCTATTTGTAGGATGGTGGGGGCCATGAAGCTTTTGGGAAATCTTTCCAAGGTCAAAATTTAAATTTTTCTATAGTTAGATTAAAGCATATTATTTTTTTAAATGCCAAATTGAAGTAAAACTTCAAATGACCACAAATTTTGATAGAATTGTCGATTTGGGAAAATGAGGACTTTTCGAAATCTCTCAATGCCCTCTTTGCACAACAATCATCAATTTTAATATTTTATGAAGTTTAAAGGGTTAATTTTATGAAATCAATCTACAAGCTTTTAATATGTGAACTGGACAGTTTTTCAACTTATAATTTTGATAAAATTAGAACTCCTCCTTCACTCAACATGTCAAATGGACATGGAGGATCAGTCTAGGGAGAGTTTATAGTATTTTAGTGAAGTGAAATTTTCCAATTTGTTCGAGGTTGCATTTTTCCGGCAATAGACGGAAAAATGACTGTGCAAGTTCCCGTTTGAAATTCATTAAGTTTTGGAGGTTCTTTCATAACTGTTATATTGAATTTGAGTTCCTTAGGTCTTCCTAAGTATGAATTTCAAGATTTCATAACTTATTGTTGAGTATAAGTCCGAATCCGCTCATTTTAATTAAAATGTGCATTGCTGCAGATTAAGTTTTAAAACGTGAGTTGCCTTTAAATTGATTCAGAAATTTGTCTTTTGAATGTGCATATGATTCTAATTTATTCAAATACAATTCTTATTACATCATCCATTCAATTCTAAAAGAAATGCATCTCCGATTTCAATTTCAATATACAATTTTACAATTAATATAACACTATCTTCATTCCATATGCATGCTTCTTTCTTTTTTTTAAAACAAGAATCAATTAAGTTTCAAAATAATTCAAATCAAATGTGCAATACATTTTTAATAAGGGAAAGAAATATTTTGATGATTAAAAATGCATTCTTTCGCAACTTATAACTTTCCATTGTATTCAAATATAGTACATAAACCAAACAACATTGTTTCTTATTCTTTTCCAACCAGAGATATCATTTTTTTACAACAATTCAATTCCTGTATACAATATAATTTAGATAACTACTTCAATTATTTATTCATAATTCCATAACACTTTTGAAACTTGTCACTTTTCAAATTTGAATTGGTTTCAAATTACAAAATACTAAGCATAGAAAATCATTTACATTCTTTTGTAAAACAGAGAACAAATATATTTCCTTACATTTCTCCATTCAAATTCAAACCTCTATCATCAATACGAATGGTTTCTCATTAAAAACATTATATAAGTCATCCACTCAAGGTGGGAAAGGTTACAATAAATTTGATCAAAAGAATGAGATTGTTAAAACTATATATGTTCCTGCTCCAAACAGCAGCATGCTAGTTTCTCCATCTTTTCAAATTTGATCACAACAAAGAAGGGGGAAAGACAACGCTCTCCACCAAACTAAGACAACCAATGAGAAGGAGAATCCATCCTTCCTCATTGGCCCCTAGTCCCAACCATATTGAAATAAAGAATGAGAGACAACTCATGACAACAATGGCTTCTACAATAACAAGCATCATTCTTTTCACATGCACAAATTAATAAGATACACATTCCAAAAAAGGACAGTAGTTCACAACTACATTTTAAATCATTCACATAGAACATAAGCTTGATCAAACAAGCCAACAAGAGCAATAACTATGGAGAACTCCTTATGCCTCCCAATTTAAAATTGGGCATCCACCAAAATGCATACCACCAATTTATATATCAACCCCATAAACCTTATATCTCACAACCCCTCCTTATGCCCACCCAAGTTTATCCCTTATGCCCCCATAGTAAGAAATGCAAGAAGTTTATTTTCCAAGGTGGATCCCAAAACCAAACTCCTCCTCAATAAAACAATGCCATTGATAATCTCTTATGCCCCCATATGAAATATCCATAGCCTTCTCCTACACTATGCACTAAGCATTCTACCCAACCAGCCAACAATACACAACACATTCACCATTTTTATCATGTAAGGAAAGAGAAAACAACATTTTAAAAGGGCAAGCTCCCAAAACAGCAAGCTCCTTTAATGCTAAAAATACAAATCCAAAAGCAGAAAGCTCTTTAATGACCAAAGAGCAGTCCAAGAATAGAAACACCAAGCATGCAAATGAATTTTCAAACTCCCTCCATAAGCAAGACTCCCACAACAATAAAAAATTACACGCCAAAGAGGAAGAACCAAGTTTCAACAACCTCCAAAATGAGCAAGAAGCTTCATTTTTATAGGAAAGGAAAGAGAGAGGATGATGTGGATCCAAGTGGGATGCCACATCATTTTCCTCATCCCCAAGAGGAAATCAACATCAACAAACAAATCACAATAAATAAACATGACAAAATCACTTACATACTTCAATTCAACCCATACTCAAAAAGGACTGGATTAAAAATATGTAAAGGAAGTGCAATTAAAAATTACAAATTGTCACTTCAAAAAGTATTAAAAATGCCTAAATTTAACCTTTAAACCATAGGCATGGTTAGTGGATGATTTTAAGAGGTGTGAGACAAGTTTAACTTGTCCCACAAGCCTCCAAATTTGGCCTCCAAGGTCAAATTCGAATTTCATAAAAGATGGAGTGTTTGACCTTTCAAAATCAACCTTACATACTCTTACATATTTCTTACACATCCTTACAAATTAACTTACACACTCTTCCAACATTATTATTTAAACTCAACAACTTTATTAATTACATTCCATGTCCCAATTAAATTTAAATAAAGTTTAACTATGTGACTCTCACATTAAATCCATCACATTTAAATTAATTTATAAAAAAGAACACATTACAAATAAAAATACATACAACAATAATAAAAAGGAACACATAAATAAAACACATATCCCATGGTCACATATAATGGAAATCCCCCCCATGGGAATTCCTAGCAAAACACAACACACACAAATAATATAGTTGTCATGGTGACCTTGTTGAATTCACTCGGAATTTCAATATGGTTAGTCTCCATCCCCGACATTGTTGTGATTTTTAACCTTGTAAAATGTAAATACCTCCTTCGGCCTCGTGACCACATTAGACATCCAAAATGATATAAAAAATATCTCAAAATCATCTAAACACACAAAGCACAACAATATCATTAATTCAACATTATCATTTTTTAATTAAATAAATCAACTATATCATCATCAACATCTACCATACCAGATCTACTCAAATATCCAATATCATAAGTCTAAATCAACATCTATAATATGTCCATGTCACAACAATGTATATCATCAACCACATATAGAAAATGTCTCTAGTAATCATCAATCATAATAATCAATGCAAATCAATACTAATCCATGATCTAACATCTCACCATCATACTAAAAAAACATAGTAGTGTCCATAATATGATCAATAGTATCCAAATCAATATCAAAAGTGTCAAAGGGAAGTGGGCACTACATCCCCTCCCCTTAGAGTCGACTTCCTCCGGAAGTCACTGGAAAAAATGTGAAAACTATACTCTTAATACTTGTGGCATCCTCCCAAGGGGATATAGTCTTATCATATCATTCCCACTTTACCCGTACTCGATAAATATCTCTACCTTGAAGGCCTAGGGTCTTGCAATCTATGATATGGATGGGATCCACTGTCACCTACCCCCGATCCCGCACTGCAATGATGTCCAGCTCCAACACATGAGAAGCATCTGCAATGTACCTCCTAAGACGAAACATGAAACACATCATGTACACGAGACAAGTTGGGTGGCAATGCTAGATAGTAGGCCAAAGGGCTGATATGCTCCAAGATCTCAAAAGGACTAACGAATCTAGGAGCTAGCTTGGAACCTTTTTCATAGCGGATAGGGCTCTTGTGTGGCTCGACATGAAGGAACACCTTCATGCCCACATCAAAGCTATGATCGATCCTATCTTTGATCTCGCATACTTCTTCCTCGCCCGTCCCGTGCCTCCTGCAATATTTTCCTGATCAACACTACTTACCGCTCCATGTCTTGCAAAAGGGCTGGTCCAAGAGATACTCGTCCTCTAACCTATCCTAGCTAAGGGGTGTCCCTGTACTTTCTACCATATAATGCCTAAAAAGAATCCATGCCTATAGAACTCTCAAAACTATTATCAGAGCAAACTCCATTAAGTACAAGTACTCCTCCCACTTAGACTGCTAATCCATCACATACATCCCGAGCATATCCTCCAAAATCTGATTCACTCACTTGGTCTATCCATCTCTCCTGTGGTGATATGTTATGTTGAAGCTAATCCTCATCCCGAGGACATACCGCATGGTAGTCTAGAAATGTGAAGTGTACTAAGGGTCATGCGGTCATAAATGATCTTCCACGGGATCCTATACAACCCGATGATCTCATCCAAATATACTCATGCCACTACTCTAGCCATATAAGTTGTATTCACTAGAGAAAAGTTGGCCACTTTTTCAATTTATCAACAATGACCATAATGGCATCATGGTGATATCTCGACATAAGTAGTCCAACAATGAAATCCATGGAAATGGTGTCCCACTTCCATTCCGATATGGCATGAGGATAAAGAAGACTCAAGCTAGATGCTCGATGCTTGGCCTTAACCCTCTGGAACTCTAAACACCGTGACACATATTGATCCACATCTCGATGAAGTCCTCTCCAGGTGATACAAATGTCACAAAATGGGGTGCATCTTGTTCACCCGGGATGGGCTGAATAGGGTGCACGATGTGCCTCAACCAAGATGTCCCCGCCTCAAGCCTCCATCTTTGGGAACATATATCCGGCATTTATGTCTAAGAAGACCATCTCGTGTCTAAGGTGAAACCATCAAACTTCCCCTCAAGGGGTCTCGCGACTCTATCTCTTCTCGAGCCGCAATGTAGAAGCCGCATTAAGAGGAAGCTACTTAAGAATCCCGCTCCGTAAATTGTGCTCACCGTAGTGTCCATAGCCACATGCCTCCATCTATTGAGAGCGTCTATTACCACATTCTCTTTCCCCTTCACATTCTTGATCTCCATTTCATACTCACAAAGTAACTCCATCCAA
This sequence comes from Taxus wallichiana var. yunnanensis, assembly GCA_018340775.1. Classification (NCBI taxonomy): domain Eukaryota; kingdom Viridiplantae; phylum Streptophyta; class Pinopsida; order Cupressales; family Taxaceae; genus Taxus; species Taxus wallichiana. The sequence continues at coordinate 452,858,270 of CM031236.1, forward strand.
CGTCATTGACGATCGTTTAGATTGGGCCGCATGAAGAGGTGGTGAAGACTCAAATGGTCCTCCCGAGTGTGAATCTCACCAAGAAGAAAATGTCTCCATCTAACCAAGGCATGCACCACTTCCGCAAGTTCAAGATCATGGGTAGGATAATTAAGCTCGTGATCCTTGAGTTTATGAGACTCAAATGCTTCAACCCTTCCATCCTACATCAACACACCTTCAAGCCCTACTAAATAAGCATCTCGTGTAAATAAAGAACTCACCCCGTGGATCCGGTACTACAAGAATGGGTGCTTTGTAGTGAGGCACTCCTTCAAAGTGTCTTGAAATCCCGCAGCATCTCTGTCCATCCAAGTAAACTTCTTCCCTTTCCTCTCGAAGGGAAGTGATAGGGTGCATAATTAGAGAAAAGTCCTAAAAAATCTCCGGTAGTAACCTACTAAACCCAAGAAGTTACACCTCGGAATCGTAGTGGGTGCTAACCAATCCATAATGGCTCTAATATTGGATGGATCGACTGTAATACCTTCCCCGTAAATGATATGACCCAAATACTACACCTCTGTCTCTGGAAGAAAGCACACTTTTCCAAGAATCCTTTCCCCAAGTGTGGGACTTGCAAAATGAGAAAGGAATCTCCAGTTTAGAGGTCAGGTTCCTCAATTCCTCCGGTCGATTTATCACTTACAAGTTAGCAGAGGTCTATATTCCTAACCCTACCCTAAATTCCAAAGGAGACAGAGATAGAGAATGCAAAAAGCTAAAACTAATGCTAATAGGTGATGCACCAAAGGAGTGGTGAGCATTTTTTACTTCTATAGATTGACACAGTCCATAAAAATGCAACAAAGAACCTCATGCACAAACTGATAATTGTAATGAAGGATCATAAATTAACCAAACAACACAGGAAGAGGATGAAAACTAATCACAGAGGTTGTATTGTTATTTTAATCATCAAAATCACTTGCATTACAACACCTGAGAGGAAAAATAAAGTTACAGCTCTTAGAAAAGGTCTAATATTCCACCAAAATCACTTCCAAGGTGAGAAAGGGGACCTGCAATACACAAAAAATGTTCAACACTTTGAAAATGAGCCAAATCTAGCTTTTACAGTGCAAGGGACGAGCCCAGGAGAGAGAAACACGGGAAAACATGGAAGGGATTCAACCATTGACCAAAATGCATTCAAAATAGCATGGGCATCCTTACAAACCCATCCCCTAACATTTTTAGCCATGCTGGGAGAGAATGCGAGCCATTCTTCATTAAAAACGGTGGTTGAAACGTCATTTCTGTCCATGACCACGTGCCAGAGGCGTTTTTTCAATTTTCTCTCTCAAAACTCCATCAAAATGCAAAAATGACCCCGAATCTTGTAGATAATTTCACCAGCTTTCCATTGATATAAAGAACGTGAAAACCGAGCTCGATCGAAAGATATGGCCATTTGAAGTTTTAGGGCAAAACAGGCCAAATCGGGTCAAGGGCAAAAATTCAAATTTTTGCACCTTTTTGGTCATTTGGAAAATTTTCCAAAATTTCCCCATGCTCCGCCACTCTAGGTGCCATGTGGCGGCATCTCATTGGCCGTGGGCCTTTCAGGGGAAATTTTTCCCAAAAACTCCGCCGAGCCATAACTTCAAAAATACATGGAGTTAGGAGGAAAACTTTACCTTTCTGGAAAGCTGAGAAAGAGCTCTATCCAATGGTGTCATTTCCAGAAGGTTTTGAGTGCCTAAAAATAAAATATTATGTTTGAGGCACAAGAGAAGGAAAGATGAAAGGGAGTTAGCCACAAAATGAGCAGGGGGCACATTTTGGATAACAATTTTGGTGACTCAGAGGGGTCATCTCGCCTCGCTGATGAAGTTACCAATGCTCAAGCAATCCATTGGGCATGGAGTCATCTAATTTTCTATCTGATACCCCAACTGACTAGAACATTGCAAGGAGGAACATGGAATATCACCTGATGGAGCAAGGCCTCGCAAACACATTCCTAGAACAACAAGCTCATGTGCCAAAGCACTTAGGGAAAGAAAAACTAATCTACAAGAAAAAATGTGCACAAGCACTTGGAGGAATGAAAACCTAAGCTAATATTTACAAGGTGGAGAATTTCCTTTAGTAAAGAATGCTTTAGATGGATTCCCATTGACTGAATCTGCAGTTCTTCACCATCCAATGAAGACAATTGAAGGCATTGTTGTCCTTACACTTTGTGACCATGTATGGGCCACTCCAAATGGCATCAAATTTTGAATGCCTTCCTAGTTTTGCTCTGTCTGCATCCCATTTTAACACTAGATCTCCAACTTGGAAGGATCTATTCTTGGCCTTTCTATCAAAGGTCTTCTTTATCAAAGCCTGATCCTTCTCCATTGCTTGGGATGCCTGATTCCTGATTTCTTAGAGCTCCATCAATTCTGCATATCTAACTTCCATGGGCTCAAACTCCAACAACTCCAACTGTTTCATGAGTTCCAATGTTGGCAACTCAAGTGATATGGGAAAAATTGCCTCTCTCCCATAAACAAGCTTGAATGGAGAGTTACCTGTAGATCTTTTAGGAGTTATCCTATCAACCCATAAAGCTGATTTCAATTTAGTATGCCAAGACCTCTGATTTTCATCAAGAGTCCTCTTAATGATCCTCAACAAGTTCTTGTTTGTAGATTCATCCTGGCCATTACCCTGGGGGTAATAGTTTGATGAAGTACTTAGGTAGATCCTGTTCTTGACAGCCCATTCAGTCACCTTGGATCCAATGAATGCTAATGCATTATCTGATATTATTGTAGCTGGTATGCCAAATCTGGTTACTATTCCCTCATAGAAGTCTAGGATGCTAGATTCATTTGCTTCCTTGAGTGCTACTGCTTCAGTCCATTTGGTGAAGTAATCTGTGGCTATTAAAATCCACTTGTGCCCTTGGCTCGAATTGGGATTAATAACTCCAATGAAGTCTAAACCCCATTGCATGAATGGCTGGTCAACTGAAATTGGATGCAATGGAAGGGCAGCTAGCCTCTTTACCTCGTGAAAATGCACAATTCTTGCACCTCTTGATCCATGCATAACAATCATTGAAAATCTTGGGCCAATAATAACCAGCCCTCATGATCTTTAGAGCTATCACTCTTGGTGCAAAATGACCACCAGCTGGTCCACCATGGAACTCTTCCAACACCCTATGAATCTGATTTGTACCAATGCATCTCAGTAGTACTCCATTCACATCTCTTTTGAACAAAACACCATCAACAAGGGCATATGGGACAGCCTGCAATCTGAAGTGTCTTCTTTGGGTCTTGTTCATCTCTGGAGGACATAGGCCTATGCTTAGGAAGTGCATTATACTCTGGGTCCAGCAAGGAGTGGGGACACCATTATTTTCCTCTTGAGTGCTTCCTTGCTCATGGCTGTCTTGCAACGCCAAAACAACCTCCTTCTCATTGCATGCTTCCTCTTGTTTGCTTAAAATCAGCTGCTCACACAATCCTTTTCCTCTGACCAACTTGGTGACTTTGATCTCTATGTCATACTCCATGACACGAGTAATCCAACCTGCCATTTTTTCATTCAAGTCTTTATTTAGGAGGAAGTCTTAACTCCCGCATGAGAAACCAACAATTGAACCTTGTTGTTTGAGACTAAATGCTTGAATTTCTTCAAGCTTCTGATTACTGCAAGAACATGCTTCTCAATGAAAGAATATCTCACCTCATAGTCCTCCATGGCTTTGGTTAAGAAAGCAATTGGCTGCTCATCATTGTCTTTATTCTTGCTGTACCAAAATTGCAGAAATAGTATCATCACCCCAAATGCATAGAGGATGAAATCCTTGAGAAATCCGGGTTGATGAGAGTCAGGGCTTGAGAGATGGCTTCTTTGATTGCTTCAAAACTTTCCTTGCCTTCTTGTTTTCCATTTGAAAGCCATGCTTTTCTTTAACATCTTGGTGATAGGTCTGACAAGGGCTGCAAAATTTGGGACAAACCTCCGAACAAAATTTATTCTCCCCAAGAAACTTTGAAGGGCCTTCTTGTGGCTTGGCAATGGTAGTGCTCTTATGGCTTCAACTCTTTCCAGATCAATTGCTAATCCTTCTTTGGAGACAATGTGGCCAAGGAGCTTTCCTTCATGGGCTAGAAAATACACTTTTTAGGATTCAAGGAGACTCCAAATCTTCTACACCTTTGGAACACTTGTCTCAAATGAAAGAGGTGGTCTCATTGTATTTTTGAAAAATAGTGATATCATCAAGATATATCAGCACTATGTTGTTAATCAAACCTTTGAACGCCATGTCCATTGCTCTTTGAAGGTAGCTCCAGCATTGACAGCCCAAATGGCATTTTCCCGTATGCATAAGTTCCCATTTAGTTGTAAAGGCTGTCTTGAACTCGATCTTCTTCCTTCACCATAATCTGATTATACCCTCGAATAGCCATCAAGTAGTGAAAACCTCTCGAGCCAAAGCAACAACTTGTAAAATCTGCTCCATGGAAGGAAGTGGATAATGATCCTTAAGAGATGCTCTATTCAAATCTCTCAAGTCAACACACAATCTGATTTCCCACTCTTCTTTCTCGATCGAACCAAGTTGGCAACCCAACTAGAATGCTTGATAGGGAATATGATTCTTGATTCTATCAACTTATTCAATTCTTTTCTCATGAGAGGCTCCATGTGGGGGTTGATCGCCTTTGTTTCTTCCTATGGGCTTAGTATTTGATCCAATTCAATGGTGTGTTGAGCTAACTCGGGATCAAACCTTTCAAATCTTCATAGCTCCAAGAAACACATCAGGAATTCTTGACAAAGTTGTATGAACTCATACCTTTCTTGCTCAAATTGTCATCTTACCAATTTGGAGTGATTTGCCTCTTTCTACCGAGATGGACACCGAATCTTCTCCTTCACTTGATGTTTGCTTTCTCCTTCCTAAACTGATCATTAGGATTGAAAATGGACTCCAAAGTAATAAGTCCCTTTGGTAGTTTGTTGGTTCTCACTGCACCACTTGGTCACCATACCGCTCGCTCCCAACTTTTCCTAATTTTTGGCCAGAACTCAGCCTCTTCTTAAGAAATGGATGATTTGTTGATCATTTTCAAATACTTGCCAACTTACATTGTTATCTCGCATCAAGGCCTCACAATCACATGGATGTTTGGCTGTACCTTGTCTTTTTGAATGCTCTCCACAACGCCAAAGGCTGCCCTAACCGCTGTAAGCCTCGTTAAGCTTGGTTCTCTTTCCTAGGAATGGATTTGATGCCAAAACCTCAAAATATTCAATGAGGTCCCACACCCTGTTCTTGTAGCACTTGAGTAGATCATTCTTGACAAAGATGTTGCCCTTGACTTGGTTGACAATCAACTCACTGTCACCAAAGACTTGCAAGTTCTTTATTCCTCTCTTGATTGCCCAATGCAATCCTTGCACCAAGGCTTCATATTCAGCAGTGTTATTAGAGCATGCAAACTGAAATCTAAAAGCTGAATAATACTTAACTCCTTGAGGTGAAACCAACATGGCTCCCCTCCCGCACCTTTTCTACTCCTTGATCCATCAAAAACAACCGCCATACCTCATTGTCATCCTTGTGGTCCGGCTTGGTGATGCTAGAATAGGCTGATTTTCTTCATGTATGCAATAGACTCCTAACTCGATTCTTCTATTTCTTGATAAGGATCAAAAGCATGCACCTTGTTTTGCCCATTCATCAAGAGTTAGATCTGGGATGCTTCCACCTTGGTGTCAGCTTCATCGGTGCTTGGATGATCTTCTTGATCAAACGCTGAACAATTGGCATTGATCTGACTTGGAGTGTAAGGCTCAATGTGAAAGTTTGCAATAGGTTCAGACTCTGATTGTGGCTTTGGTTCCATATCTTGTTCTGAAAACATGTGTGACCAATCAACAGATAAGTAACCTCCAATCTTAGTCATGAAATCCTCGACAAACATAGGGCAAAGAGTGGTGGAAGGTCTATTACCGAGACATCTTGCAAAACAACCAGCTTGGGACAGTATGCAAAGTAAGACTCAAGTTTTTAATCACCTCCAACTATTGTTACTATTGTCCCATCCAATCGCACCACCCTTTTGATATGGTTTCATACCGAATTCCCAACCGATCAGCTATTTTCTGGGCATTACTCAACTACTTGCCCCGAATCAATCATGCAATTGTACTAATTGGTTCCCAATGATCAATGAAACATAGAATGGAGGGGCTTCAACATTTTACCTTGTTGTCCTCCATGATTCCCTCAGCAGGCAAGATTTGTGAGCACCTTCTCTTGCATTTGACTTGCTGATTTGAAGTTGACCAGTTCCTTCATGGCAACTTGTAGCAAATCTCTTTGGCCTCGGGATAGATAGTGATTCCCACATCGATATGTTTACATTTGTCTTCTTCATCCGATCAATGATATCAATGGAGATGAAGTATCCTTTGCTGTCCCTTGGCCTCACATTCATTCCTTGTATATGGGCAGCAATAACTAGCATTTGAGTTGGCCTAGGGGCTGTTTTAGGAAATCCTGTGTGCTTGGGATTGCATTTTGTTTGCCAATAGTTTGTGGAGTGACAAAGGTCATGAATTACTTGGGGCCAATGGCTGTTCTTCACCCAAATTTCTTCTCTTTGACCTTGTGTTGGCTGCAACACTTTGGGAAATTGTTTGATTCATGCCACAAAAATCTTCTGCCTGCCAGTTTACAAGTGTGGTATCATTTGGAGCTGATTGCTGCTGGAATGTTTCTTGTTGCTGGTTATTTCCTTGACTACCTTCACCCTCCACACCAGTTTCTATCACCATTAATGCTTGATTCAAGGCACCGTTGAAGCACATGGACTGGTTATGAGGTTCATTGCATGGGAAACACCAATCATACTCTTGAGCTATATTGTTTTGTACTGGCACTAATGCTTTAGATGCAGATGTAGCATTGGGATTATAGGGCTGAAATGGTCTATCAAGAGGCCTTGCTTGATTTAGATTTAATGGATTGGGTGGTCTATGAGGTTGATATGGCTTCCTGTTAGGCTAAGCTTGAGGCTGGAAGGAAGGTCTAAAACCTTGAGCTTGCTGCCTTTTGAGTGTAACCAGCTCATTACCTAGATTTTGCAATTGCTTCATGACTTCTTAAAGTTCATTTGAGGCACTAGAAGATGAAGTGGAAGCTTCACTTGAATTCTGATTTCTAGGAGTGGGAATAAAAGCTAAATTAGGCACTTGGCTAGTACTTGGGCTCTCTAAACTTGGAAATAATGGCATTGAGGCCTAGAGCTAGCTTTCACAGCTTGAATCAAACAATTTTCAGCTCTAATGGCAATGCTATAAGCAATGGGGATAGTTGTGCCTCCCATGGACTGAATTAACATAGAAATATCAGAATTTAAAGCTTTAAGGTAATAAAGAAAAGCACCTTCTATTGTTGGCTTGACTGCCACTGGAATTCTCTCCCAAGTCCTTTGAAATCTGAAATTAAAATCAGTCACCGCTCATCGGGAGCTCTTTTCGATAGTTGTCACTGCTCCAAAAGGGACAAGTTGTCTCCCTTTTCCCCAAACTACTCATGGAGGGCTATACATAGCTGATTCCAATTTTGAATAGAACCTGAGGCAAGACTCCTGAACCATTACAAAGCTTTCCCTTTGAATGAAGATGCCAACAGTTTGACAGCAACTTGCATCTCATTGATCTCATGGATTACACAAATGTTAGCAATATCCTTAACATGATCACTAGTGAGGGTCGATTTTCTCCAAGAAGTATGGAATGTTCTTCAATGCTGCAAATCGATTGATTTTGTGCATTGAGAGCAAGTGGGCTGCTGCCAGAAATTGACATAGGGGTTGTTTTGTGCCATTCTGATTGGCCTTAGAACCCTTGTTGATTGAATGAAAGGCCTACCAGGTGGAGGAGTTGAGAGAGTTCTATTTGGTGGAGATGGAGACCTTGGATTCTCCTCCCACTTTGCCTTATTCTTCTTGGAGATAATTGCAGATATTCAAACAACACCTCTTCTTCTCCAGCTTTTTGACCTTGTAGTGATTCTTCTCATGAGTTTTCGTGTCTGCACTACTAAAAACCAGTGATTCTTCTTCCTCGAGTCGCCAGATGTGTAATTTATAGCTCTTTTAAAGTAAGAAACTTGCAACAAATGCACATCAATTTTGTTGCAATGAAGATGAAGACTTCTATGTCCCACCGGCATGCCAAAACTATTGTGGCAAATCAGCAAAGACTTCCCTGGATGTTGATCGATTTCTAGTTTGATCATACTAGCATCCAGTGTGATCGCACAACATCAATCCTTTCCCAAGTGTGGGACTTGCAAAATGAGAAAGGAATCTCTAGTTTAGAGGTTGGTTCCTCAATTCCTCCTCATCGATTTATCACTTACAAGTTGCAGAGGTCTATATTCCTAACCCTACCCTAAATTCCAAAGGAGACAGAGATAGAGAATGCAAAAAAGCTAAAACTAATGCTAATAGGTGATGCACCAAAGGAGTGGTGAGCATTTTTTACTTCTGTAGATTGACACAGTCCATAAAAATGCAACAAAGAACCTCATGCACAAATTGATAATTGTAATGAAGGATCATAAATTAACCAAACAACACAAGCAGAGGATGAAAACTAATCACAGAGGCTGTATTGTTATTTTAATCATCAAAATCACTTGCATTACAACACCTGAGAGGCAAAATAAAAGTTGTAGCTCTTAGAAAAGGTCTGATATTCCACCAAAATCACTTCCAAGGTGAGAAAGGGGACCTGCAATACACAAAAATGTTCAACCCTTTGAAAATGAGCCAAATCTAGCTTTTACAGTGCAAGGGACGAGCCCAGGAGAGAGAAACACGGGAAAACGTGGAAGGGATTCAACCATTGACCAAAACACATTCAAAACAAAGCATGGGTATCCTTACAGCACTCCATCCCCTGACATTTTTAGCCATGTTGGGAGAGAATGCGAGCCATTCTTCATTAAAAACGGTGGTTGAAACATCATTTCTATCCATCACCACGTGCCAGAGAATTTTTAAATTTTCTCTCTCCAAACTCCATCAAAATGCAAAATGACACCCTAATCTTGTAGAAAATTTCACCATCTTTCCATTGATATAAAGAACGTGAAAACCGAGCTCTGGATCGAAAGATATGGCCATTTGAAGTTTTAGGGCAAAATAGGGCCAAATCGGGTCAAGGGGAAAAAAATTCAAATTTTTGCACCTTTTTGGTCATTTGGAAAATTTTCCAAAATTTCCCCATGCTCCACCACTCTAGGTGCCACGTGGTGGCATCTCATTGGCCGCGGGCCTTTCAGGGGAAAATTTTTCCAAAAACTCCGCCGAGCCATAACTTCAAAAATACATGGAGTTAGGAGGAAAACTTTACCTTTCTGGAAAGCTGAGAAAGAGCTCTATCCAATGGTGTCATTTCCAGAAGGTTTTGAGTGCCTAAAAGAAAATATTATGTTTGAGGCACAAGAGAAGGAAATATGAAAGGGAGTTAGCCACAAAATGAGTAGGGGGCACATTTTGGATAACAGTGCCCCTCATGCTCCTCATGTGTATGTTAGTATATCAAAATGTCATCTAGGAAGATGACCATGAAGCAATCTAAGAAGGTCTTGAATACCCCATTCACAAACTCATGAACACTCATGGGAATTCATCAAACTTCAAGGCACCACTATGAACTCATAGTGCCCATACCTTATACTTGAAAGCATGAGCTTATGAATGTCTACCTCCGAAATCCTCAATCGATGGTAAAACCAGTCGACTTGAGATCAATCTTAGAGAACACCGTGGCTCCATTCATCTCGATCAAACAAGTCATCAATGTGAGGAAGAGGATAACGATTCTTGATCATTACCTTATTCAACTGGTGGTAATCAATACACAATCGTAATGATCCATCCTTCTTCTTCACAAAGATCACCGGTGCACTCGTTGTTGCAAATCAAGAAGACTCCCCGGATGTTGATCAGATTTCTAGTTTGATTATACTAGCATCCAAAGGTGATTGCACAACATTGAATCCTTTCCCCAAGTGTGGGACTTGTAAAGTGAGAAAATAATCTCCAGCTTTAGAGGTGGTTCCTCAATTCCTCCGGTCGATTTATCACTTACAAGTTGCAGAGGTCTATATTCCTAACCCTACCCTAAATTCCAAAGGAGATAGAGATAGAGAATGCAAAAAAGCTAAAACTAATGCTAATAGGTGATGCACCAAAGGAGTGGTGAGCATTTTTTACTTCTGCAGATTGACACAGTCCATAAAAATGCAACAAAGAACCTCATGCACAAATTGATAATTGTAATGAAGGATCATAAATTAACCAAACAACACCAGCAGAGGATGAAAAATTAATCACAGGGCCTGTATTGTTATTTTAACATCAAAATCACTTGCATTACAACACCCGAGGCAAAAAAAGTTGCAGCTTCTTAGAAAAGGTCTGATATTCCACCAAAATCACTTCCAAGGTGAGAAGGGGACCTGCAATACACAAAAATGTTCAACACTTTGAAAATGAGCCAAATCTGGCTTTTACAGTGCAAGGGATGAGCCCAGGAGAGAGAAACACGGGAAAACATGGAAGGGATTCAACCATTGACCAAAATTCATTCAAAACAACATGGGCATCCTTACAGACCCATCCCCTGACATTTTTAGCCATGCTGGGAGAGAATGCGAGCCATTCTTCATTAAAAACGGTGGTTGAAACATCATTTCTGTCCATGACCACGTGCCAGAGGAATTTTTTTGATTTTCTCTCTCAAAATCCATCAAAATGCAAAAATTACCTTGGAATCTTGTAGATAATTTTACCATCTTTCCATTGATATAAAGAACGTGAAAAACTGAGCTCTGGATCGAAAGATATGGCCATTTGAAGTTTTAGGGCAAAACAGGGCCAAATCGGGTCGGCGGGCAAAAATTCAAATTTTTGCACCTTTTTGGTCATTTGGAAAATTTTCCAAAATTTCCCTATGCTCCGCCACTCTAGGTGCCACGTGGCGGCATCTCATTGGCCACGGGCCTTTCAGGGGAAATTTTTCCCAAAAAACTCCGCCGAGCCATAACTTCAAAAATACATGGAGTTAGGAGGAAAACTTTACCGTTCTGGAAAGTTGAGAAAGAGTTCTATCCAATGGTGTCATTTCTAGAAGGTTTTGAGTTCTAAAATCAAAATATTATGACTGAGGCACAAGAGAGGAAAAAATGAGAGGAGTTAGCCACAAAAAATGAGCAGGGGCACATTTTGGATAACAATTTTGGCGACTCACAGGGGTTATCTCGCTTTCACGATGAAGTTACCAGTTTCCTAAAGCAATCCATTGGGTATGGAGTCATTGAATTATCTCGTTTGATACCCCAACCGACTAGAACACTACAAGGAGGAAGATGGAATATCACCTGATGGAGCAAGGCCTGCAAACACATCTCTAGGAATAACAAGCTTGTGCCAAAGCACTTAGGGAAAGAAAACTAATCTACAACAAAACAATGTGCACAAGCACTTGGAGGAATGAAAACCTAAACTAATATGTACATGGTGAAGCATTTCCTTCAGTAGCAATGCTTCAGATGGATTCCATTGACTGGAATCAGAGTTCTTTTCCATCCAATGAAGACAATTGAAAGCATTGTTGTCCTTACACTTTGTGACCATGTATGGGCCACTCCAAATGGCATCAAATTTTGAATGCCTTCCCGGTTTTGCTCTATCTGCATCCCATTTTAACACTAGATCTCTAACTTGGAAGGATCTATTCTTGGCCTTTCTATCAAAGGTCTTCTTTATCAAAGCCTGATCCTTCTCCATTACTTGGGATGCTTGATTTCGATTTCTTGAGCTCTATCAATTCTCGCATATCCGACTTCCATGGGCTCAAACTCCAACAACTCTAACTATTTCATGAGTTCCAATGTTGGCAACTCAAGTGATATGGGCTAAATTGTATCTCTTCCATAAACAAGCTTGAATGGAGAGTTACCTGTAGATCTTTTAGGAGTTATTCCTATCAGCCCATAAGGCTGATTTCAATTTGGTATGCCAAGACCTTTGATTCTCATCAAGAGTCCTCCTAATGATCCTCAACAAGTTCTTGTTTGTAGATTTAGCCTGGCCATTACCTTGGGGGTAATAGTTTGATGAAGTACTTAGGTAGATCCTGTTCTTGACAGCCCATTCAGTCACCTTGGATCCAATGAATGCCAATGAATTATCTAATATTATCAGTAATGGAATGCCAAATCTGTTACTATTCCCTCATAGAAGTCTAGGATGCTAGATTCATTTGCTTCCTTGAGTGCTACTGCTTCACTCCATTTGGTGAAGTAATCTGTGGCTATTAAAATCCACTTGTGCCTTTGGCTCAAATTGGGATTAATAACTCCAATGAAGTCTAAACCCCATTGCATGAATGGCTGGTCAATCAAATTGATGCAATGGGAGGGTAGCTAGCCTCTCTTTACCTCGTGAAAATTCACAATTCTTCACCTCTTGATCCATGCATAACAATCATTGAAAATCTTGAGCCAATAATAACCATCCCTCATGATATTTAGAGCTCTCACTCTTGGTGTAAAATGGCCACCACTGGTCTACCGTGGAACTCTTCCAAAGACCTTATGAAACCGATTTGTACCAATACATCTCAGCAAAGACTCCATTCACATCTCTTTTGAAAAAAACTCCATCAACAAGGGCATATGGGACAGCTTGCAATCTGAAGTGTCTTCTTTGGGTCTTGTTCATCTCTAGAGGGCATAGGCCTCGTGTTGTTGCAAATCATTATACCCCTCGGGTTGATCGATTTCTAGTTTGATCACCATATTCTCCAAAGTGTGATTGCACAACATCAATCCTCTTCCAAAGTGTGGGACTTGTAAAATGGAAGAGGAATCTCTAGATTAGAGGCTATTCCTCAACTCCTCCGATCAACTATTTTACTTGACTTTGACAATTCATACTCCATGAGGTTTAAACTCCTAAATCTACTTAAATTCTAAGAAGACAGGGGATAGAGAATGCAAAAAAAGAAAGAACTAATGCTAATAGGTGATGCACCAAAGGAGTTGTAAACACTGATGCTTGCATGAAATACACAATCCACAAGGAAACACAACAAAAACATGCACAAATGCTCAAAATGTAATGAAAGATCAAGAAAGCAATGATAGATATATGAAAGGATTGAGGGATTTTAATCACGTAACATATATCAACATCTCGTATCCAATATAGTACATTATGAAAAGATCCGCTAGGCAAGAAAAGGTGTTGCATTACATGGAAAGGTAAAATTTCTTCACAAATTCTGCAAGGAGGAAGAAAAAGGAAGTTGCTTCGAGTGCTGAAAAAGTGTCTCTCCTTGCAAAAATGAACTCATTCTAGCTTTTTCTACAAAGGTGTGGGGATGAGCCCAGAGAGAGAAATGTGGGAAAACGTAGAAGGGATTCAACCATTGACCAAAACATATTCAAAATAGCATAGGAATCCTTACACATACCCATCCCTTGACATTTTTAGCTATGCTAGGAGAGAATGCGAGCCATTCTTCATTAAAAACGGTGGTTGAAAACGTCATTTCCTCCATGACTATGTGCGTAGAATTTTTTCAATTTTCTCTCTCTAAAATCTATCAAAATGAAAAATTGACCCTATAATTTTGTAGATAATTTCACCAGCTTTCCATTGATATAAAGAATGTGAAAACTAAGCTCTGGATCGAAAGATATGATGATTTGAAGTTTTAGGGCAAAACAGTACCAAATCGGGCTTCTGGGAATTTTTTTTTAATTTTTACCTTTTTGGTCATTTGGAAAATTTTCCAAAATTTCCCGCACTCCGTTCCTCTTTAGTGCCACGTGGTGGCATCTCATTGGCCATGGGCCTTTCAGGGAAATTTTTTCCAAAACTCCGCTAGAGCCATAACTTCAAAAATACATGGAGTTAGGAGGAAAACTTTACCTTTCTCTGGATAGTTGAGAAAGAGCTCTATCCAATGGTGTCATTTCAAAAGGTTTTGAGTGCTCGAAAAGAAAAATTTTTGTGACTGAGGCACAAGATAGGGAAGAATGAGAGGAGTTAGCCACAAAATGAGCCAGGGGGCACATTTTGGATAACAACCTCGTGCTTAGGAAGTGCATTATACTTTGGGTCTAGCAAGGAGTGGGGACACCATTATTTTCCTCTTGAGTTCTTCCTTGCTCACGGTTGTCTTGCAACGCCAAAAAGTCTCTTTCTCAATGCACGATTCCTCTTGTTTGCTCAAGATCAGCTGTCACATAATCCTTTTCCTCTTACTAACTTGGTGACTTTGATCTCAATGTCATACTCCATGACACGAGTAATCCAACCTCGCCCTTTTTTCATTCAAGTCTTTGTTTTCAGGAGGAATTCTTTAACCCCGCATGAGAAACCAACAATTGGACCTTATTGTTTGAAACTAGATGCTTGAATTTCTTCAAGCTCCCGATTCTTGCGCAAGAACATGCTTCTCAATGAAAGAATATCTCACTCATAGTCCTCCGTGCTTTGGCTGAAGAAAGTAATTGGCTGCTCATCATTGTCTTTATTCTCATGTACCAAAATTACAGAAATAGTATCATCACCTCCAAACACATAGAGGATGAAATCCTTGGAGAAATCCGGGTTGATGAGAGAGTTGGGGATTGAGAGATGGCTTCTTTGATTGCTTCAAAACTTTCCTTTCCTTTTGCTGTCCATTTGAAAGCCATGCTTCTTTTTAACATCTTGGTGATAGGTCCGACAAGGGCTGCAAAATTTGGGACAAACCTCCAACAAAATTTATTCTTCTCAAAAACTTTGAAGGGCCTTCTTATGGCTTGGCAATGGCAAAGGTGCTCATATGGCTTTGACTCTTTCTGATCAATTGCTAATACTTCTTTGGAGACAATGTGGGCAAGGAGTTTTCCTTCATGGGCTAGAAAAACACACTTTTTAGGATTCAAGGAGACTCCAAATCTTCTACACCTTTGGAACACTTGTCTCAAATAAAGAGAGGTGGTCTGCTGTATTTTTGAAAAAACAGTGATATCATCAAGATATATCAGTACAATGTTGTTAATCAAACCTTTGAACGCCATGTCCATTGCTCTTTGGAAGGTAGCTCCCGCGTTAAATAGCCCAAATGGCATTTTCCTATATGCATAAGTTCCCATTTAGTTGTAAAGGATGTCTTGAACTGATCTTCTTCCTTCACCATTGATCTTCTTCCTTCACCATAATCTGATTATACTCGAATAGCCATCAAGTAGTGAAAACCTCTCGAAGCCAATAACAACTTGTAAAATCTACTCCATGGAAGGAAGTGGATAATGATCCTTGAGAGATGCTCTATTCAAATCTCTAAAGTCAACACACAATATGATTTCCCCACTCTTCTTTCTGACTGGAACCAAGTTGGTAACCCAACTAGAATGCTTGATAGGGAATATGATTCTTGATTCTATCAACTTATTCAATTCTTTTCTCATGAGAGGCTCCATGTGGGGGTTGACTGGCCTTTGTTTCTACCTGATGGGCTTAGTATTTGGATCCAATTCAATGGTGTGTTGAGCTAACTCGGGATTGAAACCTTTCAAATCTTCATAGCTCCAAGAAAACACATCAAGGAATTCTTGACAAAGTTGTATGAACTCATACCTTTCTTGCTCAGTTGTCATCTTACCAATTTGGAGTGATTTGCCTCTTTCTACCGAGATGGACACTGAATCTTCTCCCTTCACTTGGATGTTTGCTTTCTCCTTCCTAAACTGATCATTAGGATTGAAAATGGACTCCAAAGTAATAAGTCCCTTTAGTAGTTTGTTGGTTCTCAGCTGCACCACTTGGTCACCATACTGCTGCTCCAACTTTTCCTGATTTTTAGCTGAGAATTCAGCCTCTTCTTACAAGAAATGGATGATTTGCTGATCATTTTCAAACACTTGCCAACTTACATTGTTATCTGGCACTGAAGGCCTTACAATCACATGGATGTTTGGCTGTACCTTGTCTTTTGAATGCTCTCCACAACGTCAAAGGCTGCCCCAACTATTGCAAGCCTGTCAGCAGCTTGGTTCTCTTTTCTAGGAATGGATTTATGCTAAAGCCCTCAAAATCTTCAATGAGGTCCCACACCCTGTTCTTGTAGCACTTGAGTATATCATTCTTGATAAAGATGCTGCCCTTGACTTGGTTGACAATCAACTCACTATCACCAAAGACTTGCAAGTTCTTTATTCCTCTCTTGATTGCCCAATGCAATCCTTGCACCAAGGCTTCATATTCAGCAGTGTTATTAGAGCATGCAAACTGAAATATAAAAGTTGAATAATACTTAACTCCTTGAGGTGAAACCAACATGGATCCCCCTCCTGCACCTTGTCTACTCCTTGATCCATCAAAAAACAACTACCATACCTCATTGTCATCTTTGTGGTTTGGCTTGGTGATGCTAGGAATAGGCTGATTTTCTTCATGTATGCAATAGAATCCCAGCTCAGATTCTTCTATTTCTTGATAAGGATCAAAAGCATGCACCTTGCTTGCCCATTCATCAAGAGTTAGATCTGGGATGCTTCCTACCTTGGTGTCAGCTTCATCAGTGCTTGGATAATCCTCTTGATCAAACGTTGAACAATTGGCATTAATCTGACTTGGAGTGTAAGGCTCAATGTGAAAGTTTGCAATAGGTTCAGACCTGATTGTGGCTTTGGTTCCATATCTTGTTCTGAACAACATGTGTGACCAATCAGCAGACAAGTAACCTCCAATCTTAGCTGTGAAATCCCTTGACAAACATAGGGCAAAGAGTGGTGGAAGGTCTATTACTGAGACATCTTGCAAAACAACCACGTTGGGACAGGCATGCAAAGTAAGACTCAAGTTTTTAATCACTCCAACTATTGTTACTGCTGTCCCATCCAATTGCACTACCCCTTTGGATATGGTTTCATACTAAATTCCCAACTGATCAGCTATTTTCTTGGGCATTACTGAACTACTTGCCCCGAATCAATCATGTAATTGTGTACTAATTGATTTCCAATGATCAATGAAACATAGAATGGAGGGGGCTTCAACATTTTACCTTGTTTGTCCTCCATGATTCCCCTTAGGTTGGGCAGCATTTGTGAGCACCTTCTCTTGCATTTGGACTTGCTGATTTGAAGTTGACCAGTCCTTCATGGCAGCTTGTAGCAAATCTCTTTGGCCTGGGATAGATAGTGATTCCCACATTGATATGTTTACATTTGTCTTCTTCATCTGATCAATGATACTAAATGGAGATGAAGTATCCCTCTGCTTATCCCTTGGCCTACACATTCATTCCTTGCACATGGGCAGCAACAACTGGCATTTGGGTTGGCCTAGGGGCTGTTTTAGGCAATCCTTGCGTGCTTGGGATTGCATTTTGTTTGCCAATAGTTTGTGGAGTGACAGAAGGTCATGAATTACTTGGGGCCAATGGCTGTTCTTCACCCAAATTTCTTCTCTTTGACCTTGTGTTGGCTGCAACACTTTGGGAAATCGTTTGATTCATGCCACAAAAATCTTCTGCCTGCCAGTTTACAAGTGTGGTATCATTTGGAGCTGATTGCTGCTGGAATGTTTCTTGTTGCTGGTTATTTCCTTGACTACCTTCACCCTCCACACCAGTTGCTTTGTCACCATTAATGCTTGATTCAAGGCACCGTTGAAGCACATGGATTGGTTATGAGGTTCATTGCATGGGAAACACCAATCATACTCTTGAGCTATATTGTTTTGTACTGGCACTAATGCTTTAGATGCAGATGTAGCATTGGGATTATAGGGCTGAAATGGTCTGTTGGCAGGAGGCCTTGCTTGATTTAGATTTGCAGCTGGATTGGGTGGTCTATGAGGTTGATATGGCTACCTGTTAGGCTGAGCTTGAGGCTGGAAGGAAGGTCTAAAACCTTGAGCTTGCTGCCTTTTGAGTGTAACCAGCTCATTACCTAGATTTTACAATTGCTTCATGACTTCTTGAAGTTCATTTGAGGCACTAGAAGATGAAGTGGAAGCTTCACTTGAATTTTGATTTCTAGGAGTGGGAATAGAAGCTAAATTAGGCACTTGATTAGTACTTGGGCTCTCTAAACTTGGAAATAATGGCATTGAGGCCTAGAGCCACTTTCACACTTGAATCAAACAATTTTCAGCTCTAATGGCAATGCTATAAGCAATGGGGATAGTTGTGCCTCCCATGGACTGAATTAACATAGAAATATCAAAATTTAAAGCTTTAAGGTAATAAAGAAAAGCACCTTCTTATTGGCCTGAATACCACTGGAATTCTCTCCCAAGTCCTTTGAAATCTAAAATTAAAATCAGTCAGCTACTCATTGGGAGCTCTCTTGATGGTTGTCAGACTGCTCCAAAAGGGACAAGTTGTCTCCTTTTCCCCAAACTGCTCATGGAGGGCTATACATAGCTGATTCCAATTTTGAATAGAACCTGAGGCAAGACTCCTGAACCATTGCAAAGCTTTCCCTTTGAATGAAGATGCCAGTAGTTTGACAGCAACTTGCATCTCATTGATCTCATGGATTACACAAATGTTAGCAATATCCTTAACATGATCACCAGGTGAGGTCTAATTTTCTCCAGTGAAGTATGGAATGTTCTTCAATGCTGCAACTGGGATTGGATTTTGTGCATTGAGAGCAAGTGGGCTGCTACCAGTGAAATTGACATAGGGGTTGTTTTGTGCCATTCTGATTGGCCTTAGAACCCTTGTTGATTGAATGAAAGGCCTACTAGGTGGAGGAGTTGAGAGAGTTCTGTTTGGTGGAGATGGAGACCTTTGGATTCTCCTCCCACTTTACCTTATTCTTGGAGATAACTGTAGATATTCAAACAACACCTCTTCATCTCTAGCTCTTGACCTTGTGTTGATTCTTCTCATGAGTTTTTAGTGTCCGCACCGCTAAAACTAGCTGATTCTTCTTCCTTGAGTCGCCAGATGTGTAATTTATAGCTCTTTTAAAGCAAGAAACTTGCAAAACAAATGACATCAATTTTGTTGCAATGAAGATGAATACCTCTAAGGTCCCACCAAAGCCAAAACTATTGTTGGAAATCAGCAAAGACTTCCCTGGATGTTGATCGATTTCTAGTTTGATCATACTAGCATCCAAAGGTGATTGCACAACATTGAATCCTTTCCCAAGTGTGGGACTTGTAAAATGAGAAAAGAATCTCAAATTTAGAGGTCAGTTTCCTCAATTCCTCTGGTCGATTTATCACTTACAAGTCAGAGAGGTCTATATTCCTAACCCTACCCTAAATTCCAAAGGAGACAGAGATAGAGAATGCAAAAAGCTAAAACTAATGCTAATAGGTGATGCACCAAAGGAGTGGTGAGCATTTTTACTTCTTCGCAGATTGACACAATTCCCATAAAAATGCAACAAAGAACCTCATGCACAAACCGATAATTGTAATGAAGGATCATAAATTAACTAAACAACACAAAGCAGAGAGATGAAAAATTAATCACAGGGGCTCGTATTGTATTTTAACATCAAAATCACTTGCATTACAACACCCGAGAGAAAAAAAAGAGTTACATAGCTCTTAGAAAAGGTCTAATATTCCACCAAAATCACTTCCAAGGTGAGAAAGGGGAATTAATACACAAAAAAATGTTCAACACTTTGAAAATGAGCCAAATCTAGCTTTTACAGTGCAAGGGACGAGCCCAGGAGAGAGAAAATGTGGAAAACGTGGAAGGGATTCAACCATTGACCAAAACATATTCAAAATAGCATGGGCATCCTTACATACCCATCCCTTGAACTTTTTAGCCATGCTAGGAGAGAATGCGAGCCATTCTTCATTAAAAATGGCAGTTAAAACGTCATTTCTGTCCATGACCACGTGCTAGAGGATTTTTTCAATTTTCTCTCTCTAAACTCCATCAAAATGCAAAATTGACCCTAGAATCTTGTAGAGAATTTCACCAACTTTCCATTGATATAAAGAACATGAAAACCGAGCTCTGGATCGAAAGATATGGCCATTTGATGTTTTAGGGAAAAACAGGGCCAAATCATGTTGGCCGGCAAAAATTTGAATTTTTGCACCTTTTTGGTCATTTGGAAAATTTTCTAAAATTTCCCCACGCTCCACCACTCTAGGTGCCACATGGTGGCATCTCATTGGCCGTGGGCCTTTCAGGGGAAATTTTTCCAAAAACTCCGCCGAGCCATAACTTCAAAAATACATGGAGTTAGGAGGAAAACTTTACCTTTCTGGAAAGCTGAGAAAGAGCTCTATCCAATGGTGTCATTTCTAAAAGGTTTTGAGTGCCTAAAAGCAAAATATTATGACTGAGGCACAAGAGAGGAAAAAATGAGAGGAGTTAGCCACAAAAATGAGCAGGGGCACATTTTGGATAAGAGCACCCCAAGGATACACTAGGATGGATAAGGCCCTTCTCCAAAAGGCCCTCAAGCTACAACTTGAGCTCACAGAGCTCGGGGTGGTCATCCGATAAGGTTCCCGTGAGATAGGCTCTACTCCTGGAACTAGGTCTATATGGAAATCAATCTCACGTGGGGGTGGCATCCATGGTAGCTCCCCTAGAAAAACATCAAAAAAATCTCTCAAGATGGGATGATCATCTAGCGATGGTCCACTAGACCCATCCTCTGATCTGTCACTAATTATAACAACATACATCTGACAACCTCGTCGCACACACTGCTTAAGCTACATAGTAGAAATGGTGTGAATAGAAACAGTCTCTTGACTCCTAAGATCACCGACTTAACTCTCGAATCATCTCGCACAAGCTATAGTCTTATGATAACAATCCATTCTAGCCATATGTGTAGTTAGCCAATCCATACCTAAAATGAATCCTTACAAGCCCAAAGGAAGAATATGGAGATCCGAGGTAGTGGTGAAAGGTCCCAAATCCACTACACACTCCTTAACTAAGGAGTCCACAGAGATCTTGGCTTAAGAAGCCATCTCGACATCCCAACTAAGACCCTGCCTAACTACCACCACGCATCGCTCTACTAAAGATGGTGCAATGAAAGAATCAAAAGAACTAGAATCAAACAATACAGAGAGGTAGGAATATAACCAATGCTATATGTGGTCTCAATGACTATGCTCTGGGTGCTCTTCCCGGCGGTTCTTAATCGCTGCACAGATCCTATGGCTACGTCCCATGTCACCAACTATCGACTTAGAAACTAGTGCCTTATCCTTGTTAGGGTTCTCGAGGGTAATCTTTCCAAAAATGTCTAGCTACTCCACATACAAAACAACCACTTGATCCTCTCCAAGGAGAAACACCTATAACAGTGTCCTAGAAGCCTATGGTGTGGATCCTAATGATTTGGCATGGTCTCGCTATGGCCTTATGCTAGCGAGCTCCACTCGACCGAGCTCTAGGTCCACCCTGTGTCTTGATGGGAACCCTAGGAGGAGGCCCCATGCTTCAACCTCTCATGCATCAGCTCTATTTGGAGGTCTATACGGTGGGTGGGAATGCTTTGCGCGATCGTGGCCTAAAGGATGATTGTGTTGAATGCTTCCCACCATGAGGAAGAGGTATTGAACCTCTCGATCTACCGTCTTACATCTGTGAATATGGCTTCGACTCGCCTCTAGCTGTTGGGTTTTACCCCGAGTCTCCTCTCGCAATATAGGTCTTCTCAATGGCCTCTCTAAAGTCCATGGATAGTGAATCCATACTACACCTCCAATGTCCAAATTCAGGCCCCGATGAACTCGTGAATCTGCACTCCGATCATCCTACATATACTCTACATACTAAAGTAGATCTATAAATATACTCTCATACTTTACTACTGAAAGGGTAGCCTGTCGGAGGTCATGGAACTTGTCAATCCTCTACTGGATGAACCTCTGTGATAAATATTTTCTCCTGAATCTCTCCTCAAATAGCTCCCAAGTCACTGTCTCTAAATCTACATGGAGCTTCTGCTCCTCTATCCTCCACCATACTCCTACTCCATCCCTCAGTAGATGGATCGTAACATGAGCTTTCGTGTTGCTAGAATAAGGACAAAGCTTGAAGCAACCGCTCAAGCTCACTAGCCAGGCCTCTACCTGAAATCCACCTATATCACCTGAGTAATGTGAGGGCCTAAGCTTCAAGATCTCCCTGATGTGATCCGCTGCTGTGGTCTCGTTGGCCTCTAGGTCCTCTCTGCATTGCTTATCCTTAAGCCTAGGGCTTTGAGACCTCTCTCTATGCTCTGGAACTCCGTGACCTGTCTCCTAGATGGTGACTTTGCTCGTATTGACTCTGCATGGGGATTTCTCTCCTCTATACTCATCACCGAGTCGAGGAGATACCCGACCCTTGATGGAAGGAGCTCTATCATGACTAGCTATCTTGCGCCCACCTAATCCTCCACATAGAGTGACATTAACATCTTGAAGGGTCTGTAGAATTTGAGGTAGAATGGCTGCTACACCCTGATCTGGTGGTGATGGTGGTGGTGGTTCTGAGTCTCTGTGAAGGTTCCTCTCGCTCCGTCTATGCCTCTTGCACAGACAAACACAAGAGTCAGTTCATTTGCTAAGTTATACAACTTCCATGTTTACTAAAAATATACAAATTCTTGTTAAGTTGTTTTCTTTATTTATAGTGTGCTAGGTTTAAGTTTTCATGTCTCAAGTTTTATAGTGTGCCCAATGGTCCAAGCCTTTAAACCACTACTCTGATACCAAACTGTAGTGCCCATTTAAACAACCACTTAAGACCAAAGAAACAACCTAGGGTTGGCTAGAAAATTATGGAATAATTTTTTTATTAGAAGAGTCTACAACTAAGTTACAAGACATCAATTTACTACTGGCAGGTTCTGGAACAAATCCTATTTACCCAAAACACAAGCTTCCATTATTAACCCATTTCATGTTCACATAGTTCCAATTTTAGGGTTACATATTTTGCTTAGGTTCAGGGAGTAATCTACCCCCATGCCTGCTCTCTAACGGACTCAAAACTTCAACTAGGTTTTCTCCTACTAAACACTTCCAAAATTTCCCTAAACCATTCCCAATGGATAGGAAATTTTCTCACCTTTCCGGTGATATAAAGTAGTCCTTCTAACTCCTTATAGAACTCAAGTTATGAGTGGGCGAGTTTCTAGGGCAATTTTTCCCTAGAGGGACATGTGGCAAGAAGAGGGGGATTACGCCTTGGGTGGCTTGGTAGGTCGCGGGGTGGCATAGGGAAATCTTCCCATCAAAAGCTCAAGGTCAAAAACATTTCGCACTCCCGTGGGTTCTCGGGTGTACATGTGTCGAGCCTTGGTGCACGACGGAGAAGGGGTGATGAGTTTGGCGGAGCGGTGGAGAATTTTGGCGCGTTGCGCCCAAAAGGGAAGAAAAGGAAGAAGAGGGAACGTGGGTCCACACATCTGTGGAGGGACCAAGACCAAGGGGGAGGTAGAGAAGCAGGTCGTGGAAGAAATTTTATAATTTTTTTGAGGGCCGAAAACCCCAAAAAACAAAGGGCTCCGCCCTACCCGCTGCCACCCCCAAAATGCCATGTGGCACCTTCTCATTGGCTGCGGACCACGGGGCCAAACTGAAAAATTTTCCCCAAAATTTCAAAGGGATAAAAAGTTAAAACGAAATGTGCCTCGTCCTCAACCCTTAGAGGACACCTGTTGCCCTCTCGATTGGCTCATGGGCAACGGAGGGAAAATGAAAATTTTTCCCAAGTAAAATTTTTCAAAGGAATAAGTTTAAAAAAATTAGTCCGCCCCTCCTGGGGTGCCACATGGTAGGCCCAATTGGTTGTGGGATGGCGGGGGCCGTGAACCTTTTTGGGAAATCTTTCCAAGGTCAAAATTTAAATTTTTCTATAGTTAGATTAAATCGTATTATTTTTTTAAATGCCAAATTGAAGTAAAACTTCAAATGGCCATAACTTTTGATAGGAATGTCAGATTTGGGAAAATGAGGACTTTTCAGAAATCTCTCGATGCCCTCTTTGCACAAGAGTCATCAATTTTAAAATTTGATGAAGTTTAAAGGGTTAATTTTATGAAATCGATCTGTAAGCTTTTAATATGTGAACTGGCAGTTTTTCAACTTATAATTTTGATAAAATTAGAACTCCTCCTTCACTCAACATGTCAAATAGACATGGAGGATCAGTATAGGGAGGGTTTATAGTATTTTAGTGAAGTCAAATTGTCCAATTTGTTCGAGGTTACATTTTTCCGGCAATAGATGGAAAAATGATTGTGCAAGTTCCCGTTTGAAATTCATTAAGTTTTGGAGGTTCTTTTGTAACTGTTATATTGAATTTGAGTTCCTTAGGTCTTCCTAAGTATGAATTTCAAGATTTCATAACTTATTGTTGAGTATAAGTCTGAACTACTCATTTTAATTAAAATGTGCATTGCCAGATTTAAGTTTTAAAACAGTGAGCTATGTCTTTAAATTGATTTAGCAATTTGTCTTTTGAATGTGCATATGATTCTAATTTAGTAAAATACAATGCTTATTAGATCATCCATTCAATTCTAAATAGAAATGCATCTCTGATTTCAATTTCAATATACAATTTTGTAATTAATATAACACTATCTTCATTCCATACGCATGCTTCTTTCTTTTCTTTTTAAACATTAATCAATTAAGTTTCAACAATAATTCAAATCAAATGTGCAATACATTTTTAAGAAGGGAAAGAAATATTTTGATGATTAACAATGCATTCTTTTCAACTTATCACTTTCCATTGTATTCAAATACAAGACATAAACCAAACAACACTTGTTTCTTATTTTTTCCAACCAGAGATATCTTTTTTTTACAAAGACTTCAATTCTTGTAGTATACAATATAATTTAGAAAACTACTTCAATTCTTTATTCATAATTCCATAACACTTTTGCAACTTTTCACTTTTCGAATTTGAATTGGTTTCAATTTACAAAATACTAAGAATAGAAAATCATTTAAAACAGAGAAAAAATATATTTCCTTACATTTCTCAATTCAATTCAAAACTCCATCATCAATACGAATGGTTTCTCATTACAAACATTATACAACTCATCCACTCAAGGTGGGAAAGGTTACAATAAATTTGCTCAAAAGATTGGGACTGTCAAAATTGTATATGTTCCTGCTCCAAACAATAACATGCTAGTTTCTCCATCTTTTCAACTTTGATCACAACAAGGAAGGGGGAAAGGCAACGCTCTCCACCCAACCAAGACATCCAATGAGAAGGGAGAATCCATCCTTCCTCATTGGCCCCCGAGCCCCAACCATATTGAAATAAAGAATGAGAGACAACTCATGGCAACAATGGCTTCTACAATAACAAGCAACATTCTTTTCACATGCACAGATTAATAAGATACACATTCCAAACAAGGACAGCAGTTCACAACTGCATTTGAAATCATTCACACAGAACATAGGCTTGATCAAGCAAGCCAACAAGAGCAAGAACTATGGGGAACTCCTTATGCCTCCTAATTTGGAATTGGGCATCCACCAAAATGCATACCACCAATATGCATATCAACCCCATAAACGTTATATCTCCCAACCCCTCTTTATACCCCCCATAAGAAATGAAATGCAAGTTTATTTTCCGAAAGTGGGTCCCAACACCAAAACTCCTTCCTCAATAAAATAGCGCCATTGGCAATCCCTTATGCCCCCTCATATGAAATCCCCATAGCCTTCTCCTACACCATGCCCTAAGCATTCTACCCAACCAGCCAACAATACACAACACATTCACCATTTTTCTCATGCAAGGAAAGAGAAAACAACATTTAAAAAGGGCAAGATCCTACCTCTCCATAATGGAGTTTGTTTCCAAAACAACAAGCTCCTTTAATGCTCAAAAATATAGTCCAAAACAACAAGCTCTTCAATGACCAAAGAGTAGTCCAAGAACAACAACACCAAGCATGCAAATGAATTTTCAAACTCCCTCCATAAGCAAGACTCCCATAGCAATAAAAAAATTCAACCCCAAAGAGGAAGAACCAAGTTTCAACAACCTCCAAAATGAGCAAGAAGCTTCACTTTTATAGGAAAGGAAAGAGAGAGGATGATGTGGATCCAAGTGGGATGCCACATCATTTTTCCTCATCCCCAAGAGGAAATCAACATCAAAAAATAAATCACAATAAATAAACATGAAAAAATCACTTACATACTCCAATTCAACCCATACTAAAAAAGGATTGCATTAAAAATATGTAAGGGAAGTGTAATTAAAACTTACAAATTGTCACTTCAAAAAGCATTAAAAATGCCTAAATTTAACCTCCAAACCATAGGCATGGTTGGTGGATGATTTTAAGAGGTGTGGGACAAGTTTAACTTGTCCCACAAGCCTCCAAATTTTGCCTCCAAGGTCAAATTTGAATTTCATAAAAGATGGAGTGTTTGACCTTCCAAAATCAGCCTTACATACTCTTACATATTTCTTACACATCCTTACAAATTAAATTACACACTCTTCCAACATTATTATTTAAACTCAACAACTTTATTAATTACATTCCATGTCCCAATTAAATTTAAATAAAGTTTAACTATGTGACTCTCACATTAAATCCATCACATTTAAATTAATTAAAAAAAAAAGGAACATATTACAAATAAAAATACATACAACAATAATAAAAGGGAACACATAAATAAAACACATATCCCATGGTCACATATGATAGAAGAGGGAAGAGAAGAGGATGATGTGGATCCATGTAGGATGCCACATCACACATCCTCAACTCCAAACACAAAAGACAAAATTTCATTATCTAAAGCTCAATAAAGAGGTGGGTGAAAATATGACAAATTACTTACACACTCCAAAAGCCCACACCCCAAAGGACTCAGTAAATTAAATAAAATGTAAGAGAGTGCAATTAAAACTTGCAACACGATTAATAAAATGTATTATAAAATTCTAAAATCACCCCTCCAACCATAATTATGGTTGGTAAATTAAATTGAGAGGTATGGGACAAGTTTCACTTGTCCCATAAGCCTCCAAAACCAACCCCCAAGGACAAATTCAAATTTCCATGGAGGTGGAGTATTTCATACTCCAAAACTGACTTACACACTCTTACACAAACTTACACATCCCTTTCATAATTAATACAAAGAGCCAACAACTTCCATTATTATTTTCCCATATCCCAATTTGATTTATTTAAATTTTAACCATATGATTTCTCAAATTAATCTACCATAATTTTAATTAATAAAAGAAAGGAACACATCACTAATAAAATACATACAAACAATAAATAAAAATATAACTACAATAATAAAATACACAAAACCCATGGTGACATATAAGGGTGATCCCCCTCCATGGGAATCCCCAACAAAATACAACACACACACACACACACACACACACACAAAACATGTTGCCATGGTTACCTTGTCGAATTCACTTAGAATTCCATCGTGGTTGGTCTCCAATTCCCGATGTTTGTTGTGATTTTTAACCTCCGCAAAACACAAATACCTCTTTCATTCTCATGGCCATATCAAAAATCTAAAATGAATATAAATATAATCGCAGAATCATCTAAATATGTGAATCACAACAACATCAAGGCAATTTAACATTATTACATACATTTTATATCAACAACTATGTCATCATCATATAATATCCATTTTCTAGATCTACTCATAATATCCAAAATCACATGTCTAAACAACATCCATAAAACATCCATGTCAAATAGTATATCATCATCCACATATGAGTGTCACTAATAATCATCATGCATCATAACCAAATCAAGATCAATAATAATCCATGATCAAATGTCTAGCAACATACTAAATCAAAACATAATAATGTCCATAATGAAAATAAATCGTATCAAAATAGGTATCAAAATATGTCAAAGGGAAGTGGGCACTACATCTCCCTCCCTAAACTCGACTTCCTCCCGAAGTCACCGAACAAATGTGGAAACTGAACTCATAATGAAGTAGCATCCTCCCATATAGCTCGTAGTCTCTTCATATCTGTCCCACTCGCACCCAAACCCGATCAACCTCTCTACCTCGAAGGCCTAGGGTCCCGTGATCTAGGATACGAATGGGCTCCACCATCACCTACCCGTGATCCTCCGTATCTCGCAATGATGTCCAATCCAACACATGAGAAGGATATGTAATATATCTCCCGAGAACAAACATGAAAAACATCATGTATGCAAGACAAGCTGGGTGGAAAAGCTATACAATAGGCTAAAGGGCCAATACGCTCTAAGATCTCTAAAGGACCAACGAATCTAGGAGCTAACTTAGAACCTTTTCCATAATGGATAGGGATCTTGCATGACCTCGACACAAAGGAACACCTTCATGCTCACATCAAAACTACGGCCGATCCTATGTTGATCTATACTTCTTCTACCCGTCCTATGCCTCTTGTAATCTCTCACTTGATCAACACCACCTACTACTCCATGTTCTCAGTAAAATAGCTGGTCTAAGAGGTACTCTATTTTTTAGCTTGTCTCACCTAAGAGGTGTTCTCGCACTCTCTACCATACAAAACTTGAAAAGGAGCAATGCCTATGCAACTCGAAAACTATTATTGTAGGAAAACTCCACTAAGTACAGAAAACTCCACTAAGTACAAGTACTCCTCCCATTTAGTTTGCTAATCCATCACATACATTATGAGCATGTCCTCTAAAATATGATTCACCCACTCAGTCTATCTATCTATCTCAGGATGATATGTTGTGTTGAAGTTGATTCTCGTCCCGAGGACATACTGCATGGTAGTCCAAAAATGTGAAGTGTACAAAGGATCGTGGTCACAAATGATCTTCCACAGAATCTCGTGTAACCTAACAATCTCATCCAAATATACTCATGCCACTACTCTAGCTGTATAAATGGTCTTCACCGAGAGAAAAGTGAGCCACTTTTGTCAATTTATCAAACGTGCCCATAATGGCATCGTGGTGATATCTCGACATCGGTAGCCCAATAATGAAATCCATGGAAATGGTGTCCCACTTCCATTCCGGTATAGCATGAGGATAAAGAAGGCCTACTGGATGTTGATGTTCAACCTTAACTCTCTGGCACTCTAAACATTGTGACATGAACTAGGCCACATCTTGATGAAGTCCTCTCCAATGATATAGTTGTCACAAGGTGGCATACATCTTCTTCACCCCGGGATGGGTTGAATAGGGCGCACAATGTGCCTCTGCCAAGATTTCCCGCCTCAAGCCTCCATCTCTGGGAACATATATCCAGCCTCTCAGTGCCCGAGAAGACCATATGTCTCTAAGGAAAAACCATCAAAATTCCCCTTAAGGGGTCTCTCGTGACTCGAACTCTGCCTGTATTGTAAATGTAGTAAGCTTGCCAAGAGGAAGATGTTGAAGGATCATGCTCCAAAAATGTGGTTACCGATGTGGTCATAGCCACATGTCTCCATCTACTAAGAGTAGATGTTACCACATTCTCCTTCCCTTCACATGCTCTATCTCCATGTCATACTCACAAAGAAACTCCATCCAAAGCCACTGACGAGCGTTGAGATTGGGCTGCGTGAAGAGGTGACGAAGACTCAAATGATCTTTCCTGAGTGTGAATCTCCTGCCAAGAAGAAAGTGCCTCCATCTAACCAAATCATGCACAATTGCTGCAAGATCGAGATCATGGGTCAAATAATTAAGCTCGTGATCCTTGAGTTTGTAAGACTCAAAATCCACTACTCGCCCTCCCCGCATCAACACACCTCCAAGCCTTGCTAAAGAAGCATCTCAGCAAACAAAAAGAACTTACGTTGTGGATCCGGCATTGCAAGAATATGTGCTATAGTGAGGCACTCCTTCAAAGGTCTTGAAGGCCTACTCACATCTATCTCGACCAAAAAACTTCTTCCCTTTCCTTTGAAGGGAACCGATAGGGTGCGCAATCCGAGAGATGTCCCAACAAATCTCCCATAGTAACTGCTAATCCCATGAAGTTGAGCACCTCGGTCCATCAGTAGGGTGCTTTGGCCAATCCATAATGGCTCTAATCTTGGAAGGATTGACTACGATACCTTCCCCGTAAATGATATGTCCCAAGTACTTTGCACCTATGTCTAAAAGAATGCACACTTCTTTAAGTTCCCATAGATCTATCTGCTCCTGAAGACATCAAGAACCTAATGAAGGTTCCCCTCGTGCTCCTCACACGTACGTGAGTATGCCTCTTGTAATCTCTCGCTGATCAACACCACCTACGCTCTCCATGTTCCTGTAAAATAGCTGGTCTAAGAGGTACTCTTTTTCTAGCTTGTCCCACTAAGAAGTGTTATGCACTCTCTACCATACAAAGCTTGAAAAGGAGCGATGCCTATGCAACTTTGAAAACTATTATTGTAGGAAAACTCCACTAAGTACAAGTACTCCTCCCATTTAGTTTTCTCGATCCATCACATACATCATAAGCATGTCCTCTAAAATATGATTCACCTACTCAGTCTATCCATCTATCTCGGGGTGATATGTTGTGTTGAAGTTGATTCTCGTCCCGAGGACATACTGCATGGTAGTCCATAAATGTGAAGTGTACAAAGGATCGTGGTCACAAATGATCTTCCACGGAATCCTGCGTGTAACCTAACAATCTCATCCAAATATACTCGTGCCACTACTTTGCTAGTTGTATAAATGGTCTTCATCGAGAAAAGTGAGCCACTTTTGTCAATTTATCAACCGTGACCATAATGGCATCGTGGTGATATCTCGACATCGGTAGCCCAATAATGAAATCCATGGAAATGGTGTCCCACTTCCATTCTAGTATAGCATGAGGATAAAGAAAGCCTACTTTGATGTTGATGTTCAACCTTAACTCTCTCGGCACTCTAAACATCGTGACATGAATCTAGGTCCACATCTCGATGAAGTCCTCTCTAATGATATAGTTTTCACAAGGTGGCATACATCTTCTTCACCCCGGGATGGGCTGAATAGGGCATACATGTGCCTCTACCAAGATGTCTCGCCTCAAGCCTCCATCTCTGGAAACATATATCCAGCCTCTGCCTCGAGAAGACCATCTGTCTCTAAGGAAAAACCATCAAACTTCCCCTTAAGGGGTATCTGTGACTCGAACTTTTCTCGTCTTTGTAATGTAGAAGTTGTCAAGAGGAAGCTGTTGAAGGATCATGCTCCACAAATATGTGCTTACTAATGTGGCCATATCCACATGTCTCCATTTACTAAGAGTGGCTACTACCACATTCTCCTTCCCCTTCACATGATCTATCTCCATGTCATACTCACAAAGCAACTCCATCCAAAGCCATTGACAAGCGTTGAGATTAGGCTGCATGAAGAGGTGACAAAGACTCAAATGATCTTTCCTGAGTGTGAATCTCCCGCCAAGAATAAAGTGCCTCCATCTAACCAAAGAATGCATAATTGCCACAAGCTCGAGATCATGGGTCAAATAATTAAGCTCGTGATCCTTGAGTTTGTGAGACTCAAAAGCCACTACTCGCCCCCGCATCAACACACCTCCAAGCCCCGCTAAAGAAGCATCTGTGCAAATAAAGAACTCACCTGTGGATCTCGCACTCGTAAGAATATGTGCTATAGTGAGGCACTCCTTTAGTGTCCTGAAGGCCTACTCGCATTTGTCCCGACCAAAAACTTCTTCCCTTTCCTCAAGGGAAGTGATAGGGTGCACAATCTGAGAGAAGTCTTGAACAAATCTCCCATAAGTAACTCCTGCTAATCCCATGAAGTTACACACCTCGGTCCATCAGTAGGGGTGCTGGCCAATCCATAATGGCCCTAATCTTGGAAGGATCGACTATGATACCTTCCCCATAAATGATATGTCCCAAGTACTCCACCTCTGTCTGAAAGAATGCACACTTCTCTAAGTTCTCATAGAGTTGTTGCTCCCAAAGACACTCAAGAACCTAATGAAGGTGCCCCTCATGCTCCTCACACGTACGTGAGTATATCAAGATATCATCTAGGAAGATGAGCATGACGTGATCTAAGAAGTTCTGAATACCCCATTCATCAAACTCATAAATACTATGGGGGCATTAGTCAAATCGAAAGGCACCTCTATGAACTCATAGTTCCCATATCTCGTACAAAAGGTAGTCTTCTAAATGTCCACCTCCAAATCCTCAATTGATGGTAACTTGACTTAAGATCAATCTTAGAGAAAATTGTGGCTCCCTTCATCCGATCAAATAATCATCGTTAATAGATGGAAGAGGATAACGATTCTTGATCGTTACCTTGTTCAGCTGGTGATAATCAATACACAACCGCAAGGATCCATCCTTCTTCACAAAGATCACCAGTGCACCCCAAGGGGATATACTAGGACAAATAAGACCTTTCTCCATAAGGCCCTCAAGCTACAACTTGAGCTCACAAAGCTCTAGGGTGGTCATCCGATAAGGTGCTCATGAGATAGGCTCTGCTCCAGGAACTAGATATATATGAAAATCAATCTCATGTGGGGTGGTAACCCCAATAGCTCCCCTAGAAAGACATCTGTAAACTCTCCCAAAATGTGATGATCACTAGTGATGGTCCACTAGACCCATCCTCTGATCTGTCACTGATTGTAACAACATACATCTGACAACCCCATCACACACACCGCTTAAGCTGCATAGCGGAGATGGTGCGAATGGAAATGGGTCTCCTGACCCCCAAAATCACCGACTCAACTCCCAAATCATCTGCACAAGATATAGTCTTATAATAACAATCCATCCTGGCCTTATGTGTAGATAACCATTCCATACCTGAAATGACTCCATACGAGCCCAAAGGAAGGATACGAAGATCTGAGGTAGTGGTGAAAGGTCCCAAATCTACTACACACTCCTTGACTAAGGTGTCTATAGAGATCTTGGCTCCAAATGCCATCTCAACATCCCAACTAAGACCTTACCTAAGTTCCACTAGGCTACATCACTCTACTAAAGATGGTGCAATGAAAGAATCATAAGATCCAAATCAAACAATACAGAGGTAGGAATACCACCAATGCTACCTGTGGTCTCAATGACTATGTCTCGATGCTCTTTGTCTGGCGGTTTCAACATTGCTACGTATAAATCTTGTGGCTTGCATCCTATGTCACCAACCATAGGCTTGTAGATCTATGTCTTACCCTTGTTGTTAGGGTTTTGTTGAAGTCTCCAAAAGTGTCTAGTAACTCCACATCCAAAACATCCTCCTGATCCTCCCCAATGAGTAGCACCTCTAGTAGATGCCCTGGAAGAATGTGGTGTGGATCTCGATGATCCGGCTACAGTCTACTGAGGTCTCTACTAGTGAGCTCCCATTGACTGAGCTCTAGGTCCACCCTATGTCCTGATGGGACCCCTAGGAGGAGGCACCATACTCCAACCTCTTTGTGCATCATCTCTCTATGGAGGTCTATGAGGTGGGCGGGACTGCTGCTGCTGCTGCTTGTGGTCTAAATGATGACTATGTTATACCCTTGCCACCAGGAGGAAGGGGTACTAACCCCCTCAATCTACTGCCCCGTATCTACTTTATGCGGCTTCGAACTCGGTCTCTAGCCTTCTAGGGGTCTTCCCCGAGTCTCCTCTCGCTATATAGGCCTTCTCGACAAACTCAACTAATGTCTGTGGGTAGCGGATCTGCACTTCACCTCCAATGTCTAGATTCAGGCCCCATATGAACCTGTGAAGCTGCACCTGCTCATCTGACATATGCTCAACATACTGGAGTAGGTCCAGAAATCTACTCTTATACTTTGCTACTTAAAAGAGATGCCTGTCGGAGGTCATGGAACTCATCGATCCTCTACTGTATGAACCTTTATGAAAAATACCTACTCTTGAATCTCTCCTCAAATAGCTCCTAGGTCACTATCTTTGAATCTACATGGAGCTTCTACTCCTCCGTCCTCCACCATACTCCTGCTCCATCCCTCAGTAGATGGATCGTAACACGAGATTTCGTGTTGCTTTAAACAAGGACAAAGCTTGAAGCAACCACTTAAGCTCACTATCCAGGAATTTACCTGAAATCCACCCGTGTCACTCGAGTAATGTGATAGCTGAAGCTTCAGGATCTCCCTGATGTGATCTACAGCTATGGTTTGACGGCCTCTAGGTCTCTCTGCATGCTCATCCCTAAGCCTAGGGCTCCGAGACATCTCTCTATGCTCTAGAACTCGTCACCCTATCCCCTAGGTGGCGACTCTTCTCTGGATGACTTTGCAAGGGAGTTATCTACTCTATGCTCCTTGCTGGGTCAAGGGGATACCTGACCCTTAATGGAAGGTGCTCTGTCATGACTGGCTGCATGTCCTCCTCCTAATCCTCCATATAGAGCGGTATTAACATCCTGAAGAGTCTGTAAAATCTGGGGTAGGATAGCTGCTACACCATGATCTGGTGGTGGTGGTGGTGGTAAGTCCGAGTCTCTGTGAAAGTTTCTTTGACTTCGTCTACACCTCCTACATAGACCAAAGCGAGAGTTAGTTTATTTTACTAAGTTTTACAAAACTTCCATGTTTAATAAAATATACAAATTCTAACTAAGTTGTTTTCTACATTTAAAAGTGTGCTAGGTTTAAGTTTCATGTCCTAGGTTTTCTAGTGTGCCCAATGGTCCAAGATTTTGAACCTCACTCTGATACCAAGTGTGATTCCCATTTAAATAACCCACTTGAGACCCAAGAAACAACCTAGGGTTAATCAGGAAATTTATGGAATAATTTTTTTATTAGAAGTGTCCGCAACCAGGTTGGAAGACAACAGTTGAGACTATCAGGTTCCGGAACAAGTCTAAAATTACTAGAACATACTTTTCATTTATTAACAATTTCCAAAGGTCACATGGTCCAAATTTTAGGGTTAGAAGTTTCAGTTATTTTTAGAGGGGGTAAAATATCACCATACCCATTCTCTAATAGGCTCAGAGTTTCAACTTGATTTTTCTCACACTTAACATATTCAAAATTTTCCTAAATCATTCCCATTGGATAGGAAATTTTCTCACCTTTTTGATGATATGAAGAAGTCCTTCTAACTCGTAGAACTCCGGATATGGATAGGCATGACTTTGGGGTCAAATTTTCCCCCAAGGGGACATGTGTTAGGTGGGGAAGGAAGCCTATTTGCTGAGTCGATGGGTCACGGGGTGGTGTTGGTAATTTTTCCCCACATGGGTGCAAAGTCAAAATCTCTCCCGTGCCTCCTGCAAGTCCTCTCGGTGGATACATGTCGCTCCACTAGCCAAGCAACAGGAAAGTGAGAGAAGGGCGGTGGGTGACGAAAGTTTGAGGGAAAATTCACCCAAGGGGAGAGAAAAGGGATGAAAGGTGCACGCGGGTCCATGTGTCTATAAAGGAGATGACACTGAGGTGAGGGTGGGAGTGTGGGGCCGTAGAGGTTTCAAACAAAATTTTCCCAAACAAAAATTTCAAGGGAAAAAGGTCACGAGGGTTCCCCCTCCGCTAACACACCATGTTGCCACGTGGCAGCCTATGAGATGAGACCGCGACTCGGTGGGAGAAAGGTTAAAATTTTCCCAAAAATTTTAAAAGGCCCAAGGGCAAAAATGAAGCCGCACCTCCGTCGTTGCCCCGTGATGACATATGGCAGCCTCTAATTGGCTACGGGCCGGTGGAGAGAAGTTCAAAAAAATTCCCAAGCAAAAAAATTTTAAATTTTTTTCTAAGGATATTTCGAGGGAAATTTTGGGGCCACGGGCCTCTAAGGAGAATTTTCCCAAATTTTCCCACCAAGGAGAAAAACTTCAAAGGGCCATAAATTTAGTTAGGAAGCTTAGTGTTGGGCAAACAAGGACTTTCTGAAAATATCTTAATGCCCTCTTTGCACAAGAATCATCAATTTCATATTTTGATAAATTTTAAGGGGTCAATTTTATAAAAACAATTTATAGTCTTTTAAATATCAAATGGTAAATTTGACTCATAAATTTTTGTTCAATTTGATCTCCTTCTTCACTCAACATGCCAAACAAATGTGGAGGATTATTCTAGGAAGGATTTAAAATGATTTGGGAAGGTAAATTTGCTCAATTGATTCCAATTTGAATTTTGTCTAACAATTGATGAAAAATGGCTATGAAAGGGATTGGGTTCAATTTTTAAGTAATGGTTAAATTGTTTTCTTAAGTGTTCTTTGTCAATTTGAGTTCATTGATAATACATCATGCCAAATTTTAATGTTTCCAAGTTGATTATTGTGTGCACGCCTTTGAAATATACATTTTGATTAACTTTATTACCAGCTTTATATTTACAAAATAAGATATCTATTTCTTTTAAATTTGTATATTAATTTTATCATTCAATTGTGGCATTTCATTTCTAAACTAATCTAATACATTCAGTTGTTTATAAACAAACCATTTCAAGATAAATTGCAAATTTTGATTTCCAATTTAATATATTTCCAAAAGAGACAAAGCAATATAATTCCTTCATACGTATTTCTTTCCTTTATAATTAAACAGATTCCCAAAACATGGAGGATTCAAAAAAACAATGCATATGAAGAAAGGTATTGCATGATCGAATTAAATTTACAATTCGACTTGGAAAGAACATTTCATTCATTCATATATTTCCAATGGCAGTTTAACAACTTTTTTTTTTATATATTGTCAACATACAGTATATAGACTACATGCCTTTCTTTTAAAATACGAAAATTCAGAGCATATCTCTTTTACATTTCAAAATTTACAATTCTCACAACCGATTACAAACATCTTTTCTTCACAAAATGAATATTACAATTTCATCCACATCAAAGTGGGAAAGGTTACAATGAAATAAATTTCACAAGGGGTTGGCCAAACTACATTTTCCTTCGCTCCAAAAAACAACATGCAAGTTTCTTTCTCTTCCAATTAATCACAATAAAAGTGGGGGAAAGGAAATTATCTCCACCACCCAACCAAGACATCCAATGAAAGGAGAAGCCATCCTTCATCATTGGCCCCCGAGTCCCAACCATAATATAATAAGAGGTGTGATTCAACCCATGGCAACAATCAGCTTCCAAAGAGCATGCATCATTCTTTCCACATGCATATTTCAATATAAAACATAGTCCAAACAAAAACAACAGCTTTATAATTGTATTTGAAAATATTCAAATAGAACTCGGGATTTATCAACATGCAAGCCAAAGGAGCAAGGTCTATGGGGGAAGCTACTTATGCCTCCCAAATGGGAATCAAGCATCCACCAGTAACAAATCACTAATAAAATTTCACCTCACATATCCTTATGCCCCCATAATCCCTCCTTATTATGCCCCCACAAAGTAAGAAGTACAAGATATTTCTTTTCCATGGTAGATCCCAAACCCAAACTCCCTCCACAAAATTTTGATGCCCATGGCACTCCATTATGCCCCCACATGGATTCTCCATAGCCTTCTCCTACACCATTCCTATGGCAAAGTGTTCCTCTACAACCAAACAAAACATAACAACATTCACCATTCACACAACACAACAAGAAAATAATAGCATGAAATAAAGGTTAAACTCTTACCTCTCCATGGTAGCTTTTGTTTCCAAATAGCAAGCTTCAATGCCCAAAATATAGTGCCAAAATAATAATCTCCAAGCATGTAAAGTTTCTCCAAACTCCTTCAAGTTGTCCCGAATCGACAAAGACCCCCCGAAAAGGATGTTGATCCAGATTTCTAGTTTGATCATACTAGCATCCAGCAGATGATTGCACAACATTTGAAACCTCTCTCCAAGTGTGGGACTTGTAAAATGAGAGAGGAATCTCCATATTAGAGGTTGGTTCTGAAATGACCTCTCAAAGTCTCGAGCAAGAAAATACGAAAGGAGAAGAGAGCCAAACACAAGAAATGATAAATAATAATAATATAATTGTATTCTATATGTTTCACACAATACATGAGCCTAATATATAGGCCGGAGTTTCCTAGAATATAGGAAACTAACTCAACTACAAAATCTCAACATGCCTAATTATGTGGGGTGAGAAAAACTCATGGAACCCACACATAACAATAAATATAATAATATATCGTTGAAACAATATATTATAACAACTCTAACAATAATCTCTCAACCATAATAATTACACACGTAATTATTATTCACACACATAAATATGTGAAGCACTATAATATTCCTAACATTCCCCCCCTTAGTGCGAACATGGGGAAAACCTACCTTTGTACTTGCACCTGCTCATGATCTGGTGATTTTCACAGGATGATCACAAACCTCATGGATGGTTTTGCAAACGGTTGACCAAAAACCGAGAATGGTGGTTTTACAATTGGTTTACCACAAACCACAAAGTGATGGTTTTGCAAATGGATTACCAACAACCAAGAATGGTGGTTTTGCTATTGGTTTACCACAAACCACAAATGAAGGTTTTCAAGTGGTTTACCTACAACCACATCATGATGTGCCAAGTACTATTATCATCCCTCATCACATCTCACACAAGGAATAACATAGGGAATTCTCACTGAAATCTGCTGGTTCCAATGTACATACATAGAAAAAGCTGACATACTGGAAATGGAACATTGGAATGATGTTCCCCCCCTCAATGTGAAATTTCCACTTATTGAAAACAAGATCACTGCAAACTGAGGCACACCACACTGAAAGCACTAGAATCAAATTGCACACACACATGTCACCGTAGCCGAGCATGCGGCCCCGCTGCTGGTCGACGAGAGGTCGCTGAATGACCTCCAACCTCCGATGCCTCCTGCCTCTGGTATATGGATGCTTAACTCATCTGAATCTGAACATGAGACTACATGGTTTCCACATTGTATTTAATCTTCTCCCCTCAATGTGAAACCTTTTATTTAAGGACGTCGGTACAACTGATAATGCGTCCACAAGATGGCCAAAATAGAGGGTAATTTTCAAAGTTTTTATTTTCTCCCAAAATTAGAACCAATAGGACAGGAATAAAAAAATATACACTTTTGAAAAAAATGGCGCTCGATTTTGAGTTACCGTGCAAAAGTTATTGAAGTTACAATTTCCCGTAAAATGGCTTAATTTAATTAAAATTGACACAATGATTAAAATTTTCCTCAAAATAGAGAGAAAACTTATCATGTGACCACTCGTTAGAATTGGGAGGAAATGAAGATTCCAAAAAAATCAATTTCCCCAAAAAATGGCACCAAAAAAGTAATAATTGCCCTCTAAATGCAATTATTAAATAAAAACTATAGGAAAAAATAATTTTTCAAAACTATAGTCTTTATGAAAAATTAAAATAATTGGCCAATAAGAGTTGGCTGTGCAAAAAACTCACACTTTACTTCTCTTCTCTTTCTTTGTTGCTCGGCATCCAATCTCCCACGCTGAGCAATTTCAACTATAGTATTTTCCTCAAAGATCTGTACCTTTCTCACATGTATTAATGATAAATCACTTCTGGAAAACGTCACTTTTCTGTAATGAGCTGCTAATTCACGAAAAATATTTGTTCCAAACACTTTCTGGGTTTTATTCCTCACATTTCAACCTTTCCGGAACACTTTACTTTTCTCAATTTCATTGAGAAATGAGAAAGTTAAGAATGTTTTACTGAGACAGATTTTAAGCAATATATAGACCTTTCAATGCTAAGATTACGAGAGAGCAGTGGTTTCTTTGAGAGCTTGTAAACCAAATGGAAAGAGTGAGTCAAGCATAATAAAACTATAGAAAATATACACTTCAGGACTGCATAGGGGAATACGACATACGCGGCAACCAGACCAACACTAGAGCTGCCCCTCACAAAATTCAAGCTTCCATTTCAGCAAAGGAACTAGATCGATCACCATGCTCTGATGCCAAATGAAATGACCTCTCAAAGTCTGAGCAAGAAAATACAGAAGGAGAAGAGAGCCGAACACAAGAAATAATAAATAATAATAATATAATTGTATTCTATATGTTTCACACAATACAATAGCCTAATATATAGGCTGGAGTTTCCCTAGAATATAGGAAACTAACTCAACTACAAAATCTCAACCAAGCCTAATTATGTGGGGTGAGAATAACTCACGTAACCCACACATAACAATAAATATAATAATATATTGTTGAAACAATATATTATAACAACTCTAACAATAATCTCTCAACCATAATAATTACACACGTAATTATTATTCACACACATAAATATGTGAAGCACTATAATATTCCTAACTAGTTCCTCAAACTCCTCGGATCAGATCTGTTATTTGCATAATTACGGAGGTTTGAATCCTAATCCTACTCTAAATTCCAAGGAGACAGAGATAGAAAGTGCAAAAATTGAAACTAAACTAATAGGTGATACACCAAAGGAGTGGTGAACACTTCTTATTCATGCAAATTGACACAATTTCATAAAATGCAACATGAAACATCATACACATGCTGATAAGATGCAATTAGAGGTCTGAAATGAAGCAAGACAATACAAACAAAGGATTAAAAATTGATCACAAAGTCTGCACTATCATTTTTCACTGTCAAAATCCTTGCATTTGCAACATCAAAGAGGCAGAAACCTGTTACAATCATGAAGAAGGTCTGATACTTGCAAAAATCACTTGTTGAAGGTGAAAGAAGAAGCTTGCTATCCAAAAAATGTTCCACCTCAAAAATGAGCCAAATCTGGCTTTTACAATGCATGGGTCGAGCCCAGGAGAGAGAAAACATGTAAAAACATGGGAGCCATTCCCCATTAAATGAAGATGCATTAAAATAGCATGGGCATCCTTACAGACCCATGCCCTAACATTTTTGGCCATGCTGAAGAAGAATGTGACCCATTTTGCATTAAAAAGGTTGTTAAAACATCATTTCGCTATTACCACGTGCTAGAGACATTTCTTGATTTTCTCTCTCCAAACTAAACCAAAATGCAAAAACAATCATGGAATCTTGTAGAGAATTTCACCAACTTTCCATTTATATAAAGAACGCGAAAAACCGAGCTTTATGGATCGAAAGATATGGCGATTTGAAGTTTTAGGGTAAAACATGGCCAAATCAGCCGCTTTGATATTTTGGCCTGGACACGTGGCGCGTTCTCATTGGTCATGGGCCTTTCAGGGAAAATTTCCCACAAAAACTCCACCGAAGCCATAACTTGAAAAATACATGGAGTTAGGAGGAAAACTTTACCTTTTTGGAAAGCCGAGAAGAGCTCTTTCAATGGTGCCATTTTTAGAAAGATTTGAGTGCTTAAAAATCAAAAATGGAGACTGAGGCACAAGAGAGGTAAGAACACAAGGAGTTAGCCACAAAAATGATCAGGGGCACATTTTGGATAACAATTTTGGTGACTCAGAGGGGTCATCTGCCTGCTAGATGAAGATACCAATTGCCTGAAGCAGCCCATTGGGCATGGAGTCATAAAATTTTCTGTT
This sequence comes from Taxus wallichiana var. yunnanensis, assembly GCA_018340775.1. NCBI lineage: Eukaryota > Viridiplantae > Streptophyta > Pinopsida > Cupressales > Taxaceae > Taxus > Taxus wallichiana. Next base: position 452,899,811 of record CM031236.1, read on the forward strand.
CGGAACCCCAACTAACTTAGAATGTTACAAGGAGGAAGATGGAATATCACCTGATGGAAGCAAGGACTGCAAAACATCTCTAGGGACAGCAAGCCTATGCCAAAGCACTTAGGGAAAGCAAAACAACCTATAGCAAAACAATGTGCACAAGCACTTGGAGGAATGAAAACCTAAGCTAATATTTACAAGGTGGAGAATTTCCCTTTAGTAGCAATGCTTTAGATAGATTCCATTGATTGGAATGTGTAGTTCTTCACCATCCAATGAAGACAATTGGAAGGCATTTCTATCCTTACACTTTGTGACCATGTATGGGCCACTCCAAATGGCATCAAATTTTGAATGCCTTCCCGGTTTTGCTCTATCTGCATCCCATTTTAACAGAAGATCTCCAACTTGGAAAGATCTACTCTTGGCCTTCCTATCAAAGGCCTTCTTGATCAAAGCTTGATCCTTCTCCATTTCTTGGGATGCCTGATCTCTGATCTCTTAGAGCTCCATCAACTCTGGATATCTCACCTCCATAGGCCCAAACTCTAGCAACTCTAACTGCTTCATGAGTTGCAATGTTGGCAACTCAAGTGACATGGGAAAGATTACCTCTCTTCCATAAACAAGCCTGAATGGAGAGTTACCTATGGATCTCTTGGGAGTTATCCTATCAGCCCATAAGGCTGATTTCAGTTTGGTATGCCAAGACCTCTGATTCTCATCAAGAGTCCTCCTAATGATCCTCAACAAGTTCTTGTTTGTAGATTCAGCCTGCCATTACCCTGAGGGTAGTAGTTTGATGAAGTACTTAGGTAGATCCCGTTCTTGATAGCCCACTCAGTCACCTTGGATCCAATGAATGCTAATGCATTATCTGAGATTATTGTAGCAGGTATGCCAAATCTGGTTACTATCCCCTCATAGAAGTCTAAGATGCTAGACTCATTTGCTTCCTTGAGTGCTACTGCTTCAGTCCACTTGGTGAAGTAGTCTGTGGCTGTCAAAATCCACTTATGCCCTTGGCTTGAATTGGGATTAATGACTCCAATGAAGTCCAAACCCCATTGCATGAATGGCTGGTCAACTAAAATTGGATGCAATGGAAGGGCAGCAAGCCTCTCTTTACCTGTGAAGAATGCACAATTCTTGCACCTTTTGATCCACACAAAGCAATCACTGAAAATCTTGGGCCAATAATAACCAGCCTTCATGATTTTTAGAGTTGTCACTCTTGGTGCAAAATGACCACCAGCTGGTCCACCATGGAACTCTTCCAACACCCTATGAATCTTATTTGTGCTAATGCATCTCAGCAGCACTCCATTCACATCTTTCTTGAACAAAACACCGTCTACTATGGCATATGGGACAGCCTGCAATCTGAAGTGTCTTCTTTAGGTTTTTTTCATCTCTAGAGGGCATAGGCCTGTGCTTAGGAAGTGCATTATACCTTGGGTCCATGAAGGAGTGGGGACAACATTATCCTCTTCTTGAGTGCTACCTTGCACATGGCTGTCTTGAACTATCAAAACAACCTCTTCTTTATTACATACTTCTTTTTGCTTGGGCGTAATCAACTTCTCACACAATCCTTTTCCTCTTTCTAGCTTGGTGACCTTGATCTCAATGTCATACTCCATGAAATGAGTGATCCAACCTGCCCTTTTCTCATTCAAATCCTTGTTGAGGAGGAAGTCCTTTACTCCTACATGAGATACCAACAACTGAACCTTGTTGTTTGAGACTAGATGCTTGAATTTCTTCAAGCTTCGATTCATCGCAAGTACATGCTTCTCAATAAAAGAATATCTCACCTCATAGTCATCTAGGCTTTGGCTGAAGAAAGAAATTGGCTGCTCATCATTGTCCTTGTTCTACTGTACCAAAATGGCAGAAATGGTATCATTACCCCCAAATGCATAGAGGATGAAATCCTTGGAGAAGTCCGGGTTGATGAGAGTTGGTGCTTGAGAGATGGCTTCTTTGATTGCTTCAAAACTCTCCTTGCCTTCTGCTGTCCATTTGAAAGCCATGCTTTTCTTCAACATCTTGGTGATAGGTTTGACAAGGGCTACAAAATCTGGGACAAACCTCCGAACAAAATTTATTCTCCCCAAGAAACTCTGAAGTGCCTTCTTGTGGCTTGGCAATGGTAGTGCTCTTATGGCTTCAACTCTCTCTGGATCAATTGCTAATCCTTCTTTGGAGACAATATGGCCAAGGAGCTTTCCTTCATGTGCTAGGAAGATACACTTCTTAGGATTCAAAGACACTCCAAATCTCCTGCACCTTTGGAAGACTTGTCTCAAATGAGAGAGGTGGTCTGCTACATTCTTTGAAAAATAGTGATATCATCAAGGTATATCAGCACCACGTTGTTAATCAAACCTTTGAATGCCATGTCCATTGCTCTTTGGAAGGTAGCTCCAATGTTGGACAACCCAAATGGCATTTTCTTGTATGCATAAGTTCCCCATTTGGTTGTGAAGGTTGTCTTGAACTGATATTCTTCCTTCACCATAATCTGATTGTACCTGCATAGCCATCAAGCAATGAAAACCTTTCGGAGACAGCAACAACTTGTAAAATCTGCTCCATAGAAGGAAGTGGGTAATGGTCCTTGAGAGATGCTCTATTCAAATCTTTGAAATCAACGCACAATCTGATCTCTCCACTCTTCTTTCTGACTGGAACTAAGTTGGCAACCCAACTAGAATGCTTGATTGGGAATATGATTCTTGACTCAATCAACTTGTTCAATTCCTTCCTCATGAGAGGTTCCATGTGTGGATTGACTGGCCTTTGTTTCTGCCTAATGGGCTTAGTATTTGGATCCAACTCAATGGTGTGCTAAGCTAACTTGGGATTGAAACCTTTCAAATCTTCATAGCTCCAAGCAAACACATCAGGGAACTCTTGACACAACTGTATGAACTCATACCTTTCTTGTTCAATTGTCATCTTTCCAATTTGTAATGGTTTGTTCTCTTCAACCAAGATGGATACTGAATCTTCTCTCTTAACTTGAATGTTTTCTTTCTCTTTCCTAAACTGATCATTGGGATTGAAAATGGACTCCAAAGTGATAAGTCCCTTAGGTAGCTTGTTAGTTCGCAGCTGTACCACTTGGTCACCATACTGCTGTTCCAATTTTTCCTGATTTTTAGCTGAGAACTCAACTTCTTCTTGTAAGAAATGGATGATTTGCTGGTCATTCTCAAACACTTGCCAACTTACATTGTTATCCAGCACTGAAGGCCTCACAATCACATGGATGTTTGGTTGTACCTTGTCCTTTTGAATGCTTTCCACAATATCAAAGGCTGCCCCAACTACTGCAAGCCTGTCAGCAGCTTGGTTTTCTTTTCTAGGAATGGATTTTATGCTAAAGCCCTCAAAATCTTCAATGAGGTCCCACACCCTGTTCTTGTAGCACTTGAGTAGATTATTCTTGACAGCATGCTGCCCCTTAACTTGGTTTACAATCAATTCACTATCACCAAAGACTTGCAAGTTCTTTATTCCTCTCTTTATTGCCCAATGCATCCCTTGCACCAAGGCTTCATATTCAACAGTGTTATTGGAGCATGCAAACTAAAATCTAAAATTTGAATAGTACTTTACTCCTTGAGGTGAAACAAGCATGGCTCTACCTCCTGCACCTTGTCTACTCCTTGATCCATCAAAAAATAGTTGCCATACCTCATTGTCATCTTCATGGTTTGGCTTGGTGATGTTAGGAATGGGCTGATCTTTTGTATGTATACAATAGAACCCTAGCTCGATTATTCCACTTCTTGATAAGGATCAAAAGCATGCACCTTGTTTACCCATTCATCAAGAGTTAGATCCGAGATGCTTCCAACCTTGGTGTCACTTCATCAGTGCTTGGGTGATCTTCTTGATCAAATGTTGAACAGTTGGCATTGATCTGACTTGGAGTGTAGGGCTCAATGTGGAAGTTTGTAATAGGTTCATACCTGATTGTAGCTTTGGTTCCATACCTCATTCTAAACAACATGTGTGACCAATCAATAGACAAATATCCTCCAATCTTGGCTGTGAAATCTCTTGACAAACATAGGGCAAAGAGTGGTGGAAGGTCTATAACTGACACATCTTGTAAAACAACAACATTTGGACATGCATGCAAGGTAAGACTCAAGTTTCTAATCACCCCAACTATTGTTACTACTTGTCCCATCCAACTGCACTACCCCTTTGGATATGGTTTCATATTGAAGTCCTAGTTGATCAGCTATTTTCTTGGGCATCACTGAGTTACTTGCCCTGGAATCAATCATGCAATTGTGCACCAATTGGTTTCCAATGATTAATGAGACATAAAAAGGAGGGGACTTCAACATTTTACCTTGCTGACCTCCATGATTCCCTTCAGGCTGGGCAGCATTTGTGAGCACCTTCTCTTACATTTGGACTTGCTGATTTGAAGTTAGCCAGTCCTTCATGGCAGCTTGTAGAAATCTCTCTGGCCTGGGATAGATAGGGATTCCCACATTGATATATTTACATTTGTTTTCTTCATCTCGATCAATGATAATAAATGGTGATGAAGGATCTCTTTGTTGTCCCTTGGTTTGCATATTCATCCCTTGCATGTGGGCAGCAATAACTGATATTTGAGTTGGTCTAGGAGTAGTTCTTAGCTGCCCTTGTGCATTTACAACTGGATTTTGTTTGCCAACCATTTTTGGAGCCATAAAAAGTTGTGGATTGGTTGGAGCTAATGGCTATTCTTCACCCAAATTCCTTCTTTTTGACCTTGTGTTGGCTGCAACACCTTGAGAGACCATTTGATTTATGCCACAAAAATCCTCTACCTGCCAGTTCATAAGTGTGGTGTCATTTGGAGCTGATTGCTGCTGGAATGTTTCTTGTTGTTGGTTGTTTCCTTGATTTCCCTCACCCTCGCACACCCGCAGAGTTGTCACCGTTAATGCTTGATTCACGGCACCGTTGAAACACATAGATTGGTTTTGAGGTTCATTGCATGGAAAACACCAATCATACTCCTGAGCAACATTGTTTTGTGTTGGCACCAATGCCTTAGAGGCAGATATAGCATTTGGATTATAGGGCTGAAATGGTCATTGGCGGAGGCCTTGCTTGATATAGATTTGCAGCTGATTGGGTGGTTTGGTCATGGGGTTGATATGGTCTCTTAGGCTAAGCTTAAGGCTAGAAGGAAGGTCTAAAACTTTGGGCTTGTTGCCTCTTGAGAGTAACCAGCTCATTACCTAAATTTTATAATTGCTTCATGAATTCTTGAAGTTCATTTGAGGCACTAGAAGATGAAGTGGAAGCTTCACTTGAATTGTGATTTCTAGGAGTGGGAGAAGGAGCCAAATTAGGTGATTGATTAGTGTTTGGGCTCTCTAAACTTGAAAAAATGGCATGGGAGGTCTAGGGGCTAGTTTGCATCTTGGATCAAATAATTTTCAGCTCTAATGGCAATGCTATAAGCAATGGGGATAGTTGTGCCTCCCATGGACTGAATTAACATAGAAATATCAGAATTTAGAGCTTTGAGATAGTAAAGAAAAGCACCTTCTGCTGTTGGCCTGACTGCCACTAGAATTCTCTCCCAAGTCCTTTGAAATCTGAAATTAAAATCAGTCAACTGCTCATTGGGAGATTTTTTGATAGTTGTCAGCTGCTCCAAAAGGGACAAGTTGTCTCCCTTTTCCCCAAACTGCTCATGGAGGGCTATACATAGCTGATTCCAATTTTGAATAGAACTTGAGGCAAGACTCCTGAACCATTGCAAAGCTTTCCCTTTGAATGAAGATGCCAACAATTTGATAGCAACTTGCATCTCATTGATCTCATGGATTGCACAAATGTTGGAAATGTCTTTAACATGATCACCAGGGGTAGTCTAATTCTCTCCAGTGACGTATGGAATGTTCTTCAAAGCTGCAATTGGAATTAGATTTTGTGCATTGAGAGCAAGTGGGCTGCTACTAGTGAAATTGACATAGGGGTTGTTTTGTGCCATTCTAATTGGCCTTAGAACCCTTGTTGATTGAATGAAAGGCCTACCAGGTGGAGGAGTTGAGAGAGTTCTGTTTGGTGGAGATGGAGACCTTTGGATTCTCCTCCCAATTTTCCTTACTCTTGGAGATAACTGCAGATATTCAAACAGCACCTCTTCTTCTCCAGCTCTTGACCTTGTAGTGATTCTTCTCATGAGTTTTCAGGTCTGCACTGCTAAAACCAGCTGATTCTTCTTCCTTGGAGTCACCAAATGTGTAACTTATAGCTCTTTTAAGCAAGAAAATTGCAGCAGATGCACATCAACTTTGCTACAATGAAAATGAGACCTCTAAGGTCCCACCGAGCGTGCCAAAACTATTGTTGCAAATTAGCAGCACCCCTGGATGTTGATCAGATTTCTAGTTTGATCATACTAGCATCCAGTGTGATTACACAACATTGAAACCTCTCTCCAAGTGTGGGACTTGTAAAATGAGAGAGGAATCTCTAGATTAGAGGCTGGTTCCTCAAACTCTTCTGATCAGATCTGTTATTTGTACAATTGCAGAGGTTTGAATCCTAATCCTACTCTAAATTCTAAGGAGACAGAGATAGAAAGTGTAAAAATTGAAACTAAACTAATATGTGATACACCAAAGGAGTGATGAACACTTCTTGTTCATGAAAATTGACACAATTTCATAAAATGCAACATGAAACATCATACACATGCTGATAAGATGCAATTAGAGGTCTAAAATGAAGCAAGACAATACAAACAAAGGATTGAAAATTGATCACAGAGTCTGCACTGTCATTTTTCATCTCAAAATCCTTGCATTTGCAACATCAAAGAGGTAAAAACCTGTTACAATCATGAAGAAGGTCTGATACTTGCAAAAATCACTTGTTGAAGGTGAAAGAAGAAGCTTGCTATCCAAAAAAATGTTCCACCTCAAAAAATGAGCCAAATTTGGCTTTTACAATGCATGGGTCGAGCCCAGGAGAGAGAAAATATGTAAAAATGTGGGAGCCATTCCCCATTGAATGAAGATGCATTAAAATAGCATGGGCATCCTTATAGACCCATGCCCTGACATTTTTGGCCATGCTAAAGAAGAATGCGACCCATTTTGCATTAAAACTGGTTGTTGAAACGTCATTTCGCTATTACCACGTGCCGAGATATTTCTTGATTTTATCTCTCCAAATTAAACTAAAATACAAAAATTAACATGGAATCTTGTAGAGGATTTCACCAGCTTTCCATTGATATAAAGAACATGAAAACTCGAGCTCTGGATAGAAAGATATGGCAATTTGAAGTTTTAGGGCAAAACAGGGCCAAATCAGTTTGTCGGTTTGATATTTTTGGCCTGACACGTGGCGCGTTCTCATTGGTTGCGGGGCCTTTCAGGGAAAATTTCCCACAAAAACTCCACTGAGCCATAACTTGAAAATACATGGAGTTAGGAGGAAAACTTTACCTTCTCGGAAAGCCGAGAAAGAGCTCTATCCAATGGTGCCACTTTTAGAAAGATTTGAGTGCTTGAAAATAAAAATTGAGACTGAGGCACAAGAGAGGTAAGAACACAAGGAGTTAGCCACAAAAATGAGTAGGGACACATTTTGGATAACACCTTCCAAAATCAAAATCTCCCAACACAAGAGAAAATGTGTCGCCAAAGAAATTTGCAAAATGATTCAACAACCCAAAACAAGCAAAAAGTTTGAATTTTATAGAAGAGGGAAGAGAAGAGGATGATGTGGATCCATGTAGGATGCGACATCACACATCCTCAACTCCAAACACAAAAGACAAAATTTCATTATCAAAATCTCAATAAAGAGGTGAGTGAAAATATGACAAATTACTTGCACACTTCAAAAGCCCACACCCCAAAGGACTGCAAATTAAATAAAATGTAAGAGAGTGCAATCAAAACTTGCAACATGATTAATAGAATGCATTATAAAAGTCTAAAATCACCCCTCCAACCATAAGTATGGTTGGTAAATTAAATTGAGAGGTATGGGACAAGTTTTACTTATCCCACAAGCCTCCAAAACTAGTCCCTAAGGACAAATGTGAATTTCCATGGAGGTGGAGTATTTCATACTCTAAAACTGACTTACACACTCTTACACAAACTTACACATCCCTTTCATAATTAATACAAAGAGCCAACAACTTCCATTATTATTTTCCCATATCCCAATTTGATTTATTTAAATTTTAACCATATGATTTATCACATTAATCTACCACAATTTTAATTAATAAAAGAAAGGAACACATCACTAATAAAATACATACAAACAATAAATAAAAATCTAACCACATTAATAAAATACAAAAACCCATGGTCACATATAAGGATGACCCCCATGGGAATCCCGAACAAAATACAACACACGCACACAAAACATGTTGCCATGGTGACCTTATTGAATTCACCTAGAATTCCATTGTGGTTGGTCTCCAATCTCCCGATGTTTGTTGTGATTTTTAACCTGCAAAACAAAAATACCTCCTTCGGCCTCGTGGCCATATCAGATAATCCAAAATGAATATAAATATAATCATAAAATCATCTAAATATGTGAATCACAACAACATCAAGACAATTTAACATTATCACATACATTTTATATCAACAACTATGTCATCATCATATAATATCCATTTTCTAGATCTACTCACAATATCCAAAATCACATGTCCGAACAACATCCATAAAACATCCATGTCAAATAATATATCATCATCCACATATGAGTGTCGCTAATAATCATCATGCATCATAACCAAATCAAGATCAACAATAATCCACGATCAAATGTCTAACAAAGATACTAAATCAAAACATAATAATGTCCATAATGAAAATCAATCAGTATTAAAATAGGTATCAAAAGGTGTTAAAGGGAAGTTGGCACTACGTGAATGCATGCATGTTAGATACATAGCAGATTATGAGGTAGAGTAAAAAAAACACAGACATCTTTTGGAAAAGGGAGGAACGATCACATCACAAATTGGTAAGATGAATCAAACAAATCTACATGTAAAACTCATACAATTCTCTACTTTATTTCACATAATAAAGAAAGGAAGACCGATTTTAGATTTCTTTGATTTTAAAGTTTTGTATCAATATAATGGAATGCTAAATATATCTCAGTCTCATTGGTCTAAAAGTAGTGGATGGGAAATGGAAAAATGCCTTTCGATGATAGAGAAGGAATATTTGAAAGAGAATGTAAAAAAACTCAAAGTTTATCTCTCTTTCAATTGATGAAGTGATAACAGTCGACAAAACTACATGGGTATGTATCCACGTCTATACTTTAGAAAATCATATAAGGACACCTCATATGTTGGGTGTTATAAAAATGGTTGAAAATCGTAATGTCAAAACCTACATAAAATAGTTGTTTCTCATTTGAAAGATATTGCTGGAATGACCGATTATGAAATTCCTACGAAGTTGGTATGCGTCGGCGTATGCTTCATCTGTCATTCAAGGTCACCGAACAGGGGTTGTGTGTTAGATTACAAACAACAAGGTGGCCCCATATATGCTACCAATTTATTGTATGGCTCACATAATGAATTCAAAGTGTATAAAATGGAAAGCAACCACAAAAATGTTGTTAAATTAGAAGACCTTATAAGAGAACTTCATGCCTATATGGAAAGAAGCCCAAAGCAATTTCTTGAGTTCCAGAAATTTGCAATTGGAATTATAGATGGCAAAAAACTTCTGAAAGATGTTGAGACTAGATGGATCTCTTTGTATGAACCTGCATGCAGAGTTCGTGAGGAGTATCCTTCATTGGTTGGTTTCATGCACAAATATTGTCATGAAGTTGATAGGGCAAGGGACTTGTTTTTCTCGTTTAACTAATTTAGAGACATTTCTTACATTAGTTGGTATTCTTCTAATGTTGCAGGAGATCAATACACTGATGAAGCATGCACCGGGAGATTAATCTATATTGTGGATTTTATACGGAGATTAATCTATGTCAAAGTCTTGATATCTTGTATTTTTCCCAAGATAGTTTTGATACACATGTTTTTGAGAATTGGAAAGCTTTATTAGTTCTTAAAAATCCCAAAGAATATTTAAGATTTAATATCCATGATCACCTCTGCATCACTGTTAATGGGAGGGACATACCACTGCACATTTTGCAAAAATGTCAAGATATTACAGGATCGAACGAGAAGATGTTCCCATGACATGTAATCTCTTTGAGTTTGTTATAGTTGAAACAAGAATAAAGCTTAAAAAAATTTCAGAATCCTTATCATCAGAAATTAGAGAACGTTTCTCCAAAGATAAAATTCTTGAAGCCATGGGTGTGATGAATCCTAATTTTTAGAATACTGAAGGTGGTCATGCTAACTTTGTAAGAAAGTATTTCCATAAATCCATGGGTACAATAATAGAACATTTTGGAAAGACTTCAGAGTTCAAGGGTATGGAAATCAAAAGTATATTGAATGCTGATTTATTAAAATTTCAATCAACAAATTTTACAACAACAATGAGGAATCAATATAAAAATTTAGACGAACCTTATGAAATTGGTGCTATTACAAGGTTGTGGTGAGGAATCTATCAAAGTTCTATCTTACAAGAAGATAAAAGTGAATATTTCAGATTATATGAGTTATGCAAAACAATGATTTTGGGGTCTTTGGAGGATGAAAGGGTTTTCAGTGCATTATCATTTATAAAATCAAAACTGAGAAATAGGTTGGATAAAAATCTAGAAAGTTGCATGAGGTGTTATGTATCTCGATACTCCATGTAAAACTTTCCTTTCGACAGAGAAATTGTGCATTAGAATTCCCTTTGTGAAAGAAGAGGTGTGAATAATACATTTCTACAAGTACAACTGTTCCTAATGTTGTGAGTGGAATTGATGCATCGTCACACTCTGAGAAGAGAACCTCGAGTTTGAAGAAGCTATTGATAATGGATTGTTTCAACTTTAAATAAGTATCTTCTTCACCTTAATCTTATTATTTGTCACTTTAAATTTTTTTCATCTCTTGTTATCATTAAAGATGTTACAATATATATATTAATATTTAATTAAATACCATTTTTTTATTTTTTTAAAACGTGGGTTGACATCCATCTAAGGAAGTTGGTACTTTTCAGGATTGAAAATGTCGGAAACTCACCCATCTATCTACTAATCCATTTATCGTGTTGAGTTTTCTTAAAAAAAAGATCTAGCACATTACCAATGGATGATTTCATAGCCATCTAAAACACTAGAGGTAAGTTAAACCCTATCATATCATCTTTCTTGATTTCTTACAATTATGTTTAATTTATTTTTTATTTTTGTAAAATTCTTTGATATATATTTTTAACTTTGTGGGATAAAATGACACAATTGAATTGTACAAAGGAAGATATTTCCATATTATACAATTCATAATCCAGTTCCACAATCCATTATACAATTTTTCATCCACGATCGTGCTAGAAGCTAAATCTACGTCCACATAAAATTCATCATCATCCATATATATCATATCATTATCATAATCCTGACACTACAATTATTATTAAAACAATTATTTATCTATTTTAAATTTAAAGAAATGTCTTTGTCCTAACACATTCCATTTTTTAAAAACAATTCATGATCATATCATTACAAGTATAGAGAAGAAGAATTATCTTAAAACAAGTTTAAATGTCTAGAGAAGAAGAATTATCGTGCTTGAAGCTAAATCTACGTCCACATAAAATTCATCATCATCCATATATATCATATCATCATCATATCATTATCATTATCCTGACACTACAATTATTATTAAAACAATTATTTATCTATTTTAAATTTATAGAAATGTCTCTGCTCGACACATTCCATTTTTTAAAACAATTATCCATTATCATTAGTCATCATCATCTATATCCATTCTAATGTCATCATGATCATATCATTACAAGTATAGAGAAGAAGAATTATCTTAAAACAAGTTTAAATGTCTAGAGAAGAAGAATTATCGTGCTTGAAGCTAAATCTACATCCACATACAATTCATGATAATCCAAGTAAACAAGAAACATAAACTCCATATACAATCTAGAAATTCTATACATAATATATAGGAAGTTATAAAATTAAAGATTATATAGTATTTCAAATTTTCAAAGGCTATCAAATCCAGATAATAAAATTCAAATGCAATGACCACAACATTCAATGTTTCAAATTTTCAAATATAGACTCAATATTTAAAGTTTCCACACTCAATAATAAAAAGTTTCAACCCTCTTTTTCTATATCCATTTCAACTCTTGTGCTCCTTTCCCCAATGGTTTCTTCACCTGTGGTGTACCCCTTTCCCCAATGACAGAAATAACCCTGGAACTTATAAGATCTTCCACAACAATGTCTAGATTTTTAAAAATTCTTTCTTCTTTCTTTGTCACATCTCTATGGGACAACAAATTTGGATCAGCTACTGCCTTAGCTTTGAATAATATTTCAGGGTCGAAGCCGTGCTCTTTAATTATCTGCTTCAATGTATTGTTCTTTTTGATAACTAAAACAATATTTTCCTTCAAATTCTTCGCTGCTAATAAACTGTTTTTGCTTGCTTTCCAAGTGAACTTGGAAAACCTTTTCTTGACTCTTCAAATTTTCATATATCAATTACACAAAAAAGTAATGTCAATTCAACATATTACTAAAATAAGAAACTTTAAATTAACAAAAATTATTGTTTGAAAGTGATAATACTTACGACCGCTCTATCTCTCTCGACATTTGCAACTACTACCAAATCCTTGTCCGTAAACCATTTGTTAAAATATGCCCAGTGCCTCAAGCACTAATATTTTTCAATTTGTTTAATGTCTTATCCAAAATGTCGTCTTTATAGTTGTTATACGTGATGCCCCACTTCTTTCTTGGGTAAGTAAGGAATCCATCTTCGCAGTTGATTACTGGATTGCAGCGCATAAACTATCCCTTTGCCAATAATTTTCATAACGAATAATAATATCATTGATAAGTACTTTATCCCTTCTCTCCCATTCTATGAGTTGACTGATATGAGGTAGAATAAACTCACCGACATGGGATTGACAATTATAACCAATTAAGTTCTCCAAAGGAAAAGGTAAAGAATCGTTTACCATCTCACGTATCGATGAAGATGATCTTGCTGGAGAGGTATGGGGGCTTTCGGCTAGATCAACTGCTACTTGTTTCTACCTTTGGGTGGCCTGATCTTGTTTGTGATAAAATTAATCAAGATTCAGACAAATAAATCTAAAGCGAAATGTAATTCAATATGGTAAAGTATGTTGAAATTGAAGTATACCTGCTGGCCTTGAATCATCTCACGGGTATTGAAAAAACCAGTTGGGTCATTGCTATCAATGCCCAAGTAATCTTCATCTAAATTTATATTATTCAAAACCGATATGCCCGTTGCACTGGGCAAGCCACCAAGTGAGAGGGTTGGAATTCGAAAGGAGGCAATGTTTAGTGTCCCGCTAGGGGCCGAGCAATTGGCATGTTTTTACCAATGTTCTTTTTCCTGTTCCTTTGGTTGGAATTTTGAATATTATTGGTTGAGGGGGTCGGTGCTGCTTTGTTTGAACGAGAAGGAGGACTGCAATGTGCTGAAAAGTGCAAAAAAACATATGGAAAACTAGAAAATAATGCAAAAACTACAAAATTAAATGCGAGTATTCAAAACTTGTACTTTGTTGTTGAACTTGAGGGGTAACATGTCACGGTGCTAAGGGTGGCCGTGTTGGAGTAGTAATTGGTGGTTGTTGAGAAGATACAAATGCATGTGACTGTACTGAGTGAGTTGGGGAAGATGGTTGAGTTTCCAAAACATGCGTATGGTCCAAAGTCCTATGATGTCATCAACATTGAATTATATGTCAATTCAATTGGGTAAAATTTAAAATGGAAAATGAAAATACAAATTTGGAATTTGTAAATAATACATGAAAAGGTATTACTTCTCTGGCGTTTAACGAATTCAAACTGTTGGGGGTTCGGAGAGGAGTGAGCTTCCATTTCAGATTGGGAATCTCCCAAAGCCTCAGCGTGTTGTTGGCCTCTTCCTCTTGATAATGCCTTTTTTCGGGAAGGGCTTCCATAAATCTTCTCTACAAATAGTAAATTGTTAATACTCTGTGCACAGTGTAATGTCGAAATACAAACTTAATAGTTTATACCTATTGTTCTTCAAATGGAATTGACAACTTCATCAACGCCTTGTCAGTGTAAGTGGGAATTGGTTTGTCTTTTAAATTTAAAAGAGCCTCGTAATAAAGGCCAAGGAGATAGTTTGTGGAGTAAATGATAGGTTTTTTTGAAAGCTTAGTAGTTGTTATGTTAGTTCTTTTTTTTTTGATAAAAAGGTGCACCAATCAAATTTTTGTTTTGCGATAGTTGCAACAATGTATGTAATGGCCCAGTTTAGTATATTTGTTTGCCAACCCTACAAAACTATTCTGGATTGAAAAAGGAAATCATTGCAGCAAGAAAGTGGTGTGCAATTGCTTGCGTATCCACACTGCGCTTGGATTTATTGACATGAGCTGCAAATGCCAAAAAGTGGGAATTAATATAACATTAAATTGTATCACAATAAAAACTAAATAAAAATGATGAATGAAAATGAATTATACTTACAATCAACATGGAAACCGAACG
>CM031236.1:452919525-452967025 GCA_018340775.1 Taxus wallichiana var. yunnanensis
TATTGATTACATTATAAACATTACTATGTTTTGAGTTAGTATGTTGTTAGACATTTGATCATGGATTATTATAGATCCGGATTTTGTTATAATGCACGATGATTATTAGAGACACTCAATGTGGATGATGATATACTATTTGACATGTATGTTTTATGGATGTTGTTTAGACATGTGATTTCGGATATTATGAGTAGATCTAGAAAATGGATATTATATGATGATGATATAGTTATTGATTAAAAATGTAAATAATGTATTTGTTACTTTGATGTTGTTGTGATTCATTATATGGTTGGTTTAGTGATTTTATTTGTATCTTATTGGATGTTCGATATGGTCACAAGGCCGAAGGAGGTATTTGTATTTTACAGTTAAAAATATCACAACAAAACATCGGGGATCAAAGACCAACCAAAATGGAATTCTAGGTTGTAGTGCTGTTTAAACAACCACTTGAGACCTAAGAAGCAACCTAGGGTTAGCTAGAAAATTATGGAATAATTTTTTTATTAGAAGTATCTACATTTAGGTTGTCAAACATCAGTTTTCACTAATGGGTTTTTAAAAATTATATTTACCAAAACATAAGTTTCCTTTATTAACTTATATCAAGTTCACAAGTTTCAAAATTTAGGGTTACATGTTTTATTCAGGTTCAGGGAGTAATTTACCCCCATGCCTGCTCTCTAACAGGCTCATATTTTCAACTAGATTTTTCTCTTACTTAATGCTTCCAAAATTTCCCTAAACCATTCCCAATGGATAGGAAATTTTCCCACCTTTCCAGTGATATAAGGAAGTCCTCCTAACTCCTTATAGAACTCAAGATATGAGTGGGCGGAGTTTCTAGGGAAAATTTTCCCTTAGGGGACACGTGGCAAGAGGAGGGGAATGCGCCTTGGGTAGTTTGGTGGGTCACGGGGTGGCATAGGGAAATTTTCCCATCACAAAGCTCAAGGGCACAAAACATTCTGCTCCCTGCGGGTCCCTAGGGACATGTGTCAAATCCTAGTGCCAAGCGGAAAAGGAGAAGGGAAGGGTGGAGCAGCGGGTGGATTTAGCACCTTGCGCCCAACGAAGAAACAGAGAAGAAAAAGGATGCATGGGTCTCGCGCACTGCGGAAGGACAAAATCCGAGGGGAAGGTGAAGAAGTGGGCCGCGGGAGAATTTTTAGAAATTTTCCCAAGGGCTAAAACCCAAAACAATAAAGGGTTCCACCCCACCCACTGCCACCCCAAAAGTGCCACATGGCACTTTCTCATTAGCTGTGGGCCGTGGGGCCAAAATAGAAATTTTTCCCCAAAATTTTCAAAAGGGTAAAAAGTGAAAGTGAACCGTGTCTCCGCCTTAGCCCCTAGAGGACACATGTCACCCTATGATTGGCTCAGGGTGGGGAGGAAAAATGAAAAATTTTCCCAAGAATTTTTTTCAAAACATAAGTTTAAAGTTTGAAAAAAAGTCCGCCCATCCACCGCACCATGTGGCAGCATGTGATTGGCTGTGAGTCAAGGGGTAAAACGGGAAACTTTTCCCAAGGTGAAATTTTCAAAGGGATAAGTTTAAAAATTGGTCACCCCTCCTGGGTGCCATGTGGTAGGCCCCGATTTGTTGCGGTATGACGGGGGCCGCGGATTTTTTTGAGAAATTTTTCCAAAGTCAAAATTTAAATTTTTCTATAGTTAGAGTTAATCTTATTATTATTTTTAATGTCAAATTGAAGTAAAACTTCAAATGGCCATAACTTGAGCTAGAAAGCCCGGTTTTGGGAAAACAAGGACTTTTTGGAAATCTCTCGATGCCCTCTTTGCACAAAAATCATTAATTTTGGAAATTGATGAAGTTTTAGAGGTAAATTTAATTAAAAAAATCTACAGGGTTTTAATTAGTGAACTGGCAGTTTTCAAATTCTCAATTTGGTTAAATTAGAACTCCTCCCTCACACAACATGTCAAAAAAACATAAAGGATTAGTCTATGGAGGTTTTTAAGTGTTTTATGAAGGTTGATTTGTCCAATTGATGTCAACTTGTATTTCTCCAAGAGTAGATAGAAAAATGACTGTGCAAGTTCCAAATTAGATTTTTATAAGGTTGGAAAGTTCTTTCTTAAATGTTAAGGTAAATTTGAGTTCCTTAGGACTTACCAAGTCTGAATTTTAATGTTTCTTATATTATTGTTTGGTATAAGTTTGAACTGCTCATTTTTATTAAAATTTGAATTGCCAGAATGAAGTTTATGGCAGTGAACTGTTTCTTTTAAATTGGTTTATCAATTTTTTCTTTTGAATGTGCATATGTTTCCTAAACTTAGTCAAATACATTTAATTGAATTCCATCAAATATTAAATAACAATTTTTCAAGTCTTATTTCTAAATTCAACTCCTTTCAAGAGAATAAAATATTGTCTTTTGTTTCATACACATGCTTCTTTTCCAAACAACAATTCCCAATCTTTAACAACAATTTCAAATCCAATGCACAATGCAAATTTGAGAAAAGAATGTAATTCTTCATTGATTATCAAATACAATTTTACAACTTTCTCCTTTCCATTTGATTTCTAAAATACATTACACCATGCATGTAACAACCTTTTCATTTCTTTTTCAAAATAGGGAACAAATATAAATCTCTTGTACATTTCACAATTTAAGTTTGATTTCAATCTTCCATTATAATATAATAACTTCACATTACAGAATTTATACACTCATCCACTCGAAGTGGGAAGGGATTACAATGAATTTGCTCAAAGAAATAGGACTTTGTCAAGCTATATATCTTCTTGCTCCAAAACAATAGCATGCTAGTTCTCCATATTTTTATCTTTTATCACAACAAGAAAGGGGGAAAGGCAACGCTCTCCACCCAACGAAGACATCCAATGAGAAAGGAGAAGCCATCCTTCCTCATTGGCTCCCGAGCCCCAACCATATTGAAATAGGAGATGAGAATCAACACATGGCAAAAAGGCTTCAACAAACATACAAACAACATTTTCACATGCATAGATCAATAGATACACATTCCAAACAAGGATAGCAGTTCACAACTACATTTGAAACCATTCACACAAAACATAGGCTTGATCAAGAAATCCATGAAGAGAAAGGAACTATGGGGAACTACTTATGCCTCCCGATTTAGAATTGGGCATCCACTAAAAACATACTGCCCAATAAACATATCAAATCCCATAAACCTTATATCTCCCAACCCCTCCTTATGCCCCCAAAGTTTCTCCCTTATGCCCCCCCAAGAGTAAGAAATGCAAGCAATTTCTTTTCCAAGGTGGATCCCAATCCAAAACTCCCTCCACAATAAAATTGGTGCCATTGGAAATCCCTTATGCCCCCATTGGAAATCCCCATAGCCTTCTCCTACACCATATCCTAAGAAGTCTACCCAACCAGCCAAGAACACATAACACAATCACCATTTCAAACATGCATGCAAGAGAAAGAAAGAAAATATTTAAAACAAGCTCAAGATCCTACCTCTCCATACTGGAGTTTGTTCCAAGCTCACAAGCTTTCCAACTGTCAAAGTGCAATCCAAAACCAGAAATGTTCAAGCATGCAAAAGACTCCAAACTTCCTCCACAACAAGCTCCAAAACAACAAAAAAATGCACCCCAAGAGGAAATCAACAAAGTTCCAACAACCATAAACAAGCAAGGAGTTTTACTTTTATAGGAGAGGGAAGAGAAGAGGATGATGTGGATCCATGTGGGATGCCACTTCATTCTTCCTCAACCCCAATAAGAAATCAACACCACTCACCAAATCACAATAAATAAAATAACAATATAACTTACACACTCCAAAATGACCCATACTCCAAAAGGACTGGATTTAAAATATGTAAGAGAAGTGCAATTAAAACTTACAAATTGTCATTTCAAAATGTAATAAAAATGCCTAAATTTAACCTCCAAACCATAGGTATGGTTGGTGAATCATTTTAAGAGGTGTGGGACAAGTTTAACTTGTCCCACAAGCCTCCAAATTTGGCCTCCAAGGACAAATTCGAATTCTTAAGGAGATGAAGTGTTTAACCTTCCAAAATCTTTCTTACATGACTCTTACATATCCCTTACACCTTCTTACACATTTCTTACACACTCTTCCAACATTAACATTTAAAATCAACAACTTCATTAATTACATTCCATGTCCCCAATTTAATTTAATTAAAGTTTAACTATATGATCTCTCACATTAATCTACCACATTTAAATTAATTACAAGAAGGAACACATTACTTAATAAAATACATTCAACAATAATTAAAAGGAACACATAATAAAATACATATCCCATGGTCACATATAATGGAAATCCCCCCATGGGAATCCCTAACAAACACACACACAAAGTAGTTGTCATGGTGACATTGTTGATTTCACCTGCAGAATTTTAATATGGTTAGTCTCTAGTTCCCGACATTGGTGTGATTTTTAACATGTAAAATTACAAATACCTTTTTTGGCCTCGTGGCCATATCGAACATCTAAAATGATATAAACAACATTTCAAGATCATTTACACACATGAATTACAACAATATCAAGAATTCAACATTATCAATTTTAATTCATAAATCAACTATATCATCATCTATACTATTCCATGCTAGGTCTACTCAAAATATCAAATGTCACAAATCCAAATAAACATCTATAATATGTCCATGTCAAACAATATATCATCATCCACATAAAGGAAATGAATCTAGTAATCACCATGCATAATAATTGAATCCGGATCAATAATAGTCCATAATATGATCAATTGTATCAAAATCAATATCTAAAAGTGTCAAAGGGAAGTGGGCACTACATCCCCTCCCCTTAGACTCGAATTCCTCTTGGAAGTCACTAGAAAAATTTTGGAAACTCCACTCATAATACTGTGGCATCCTTCCAAGTGGTTGTAGTCTCATCATATCTATCCCACTGTACCCGTACCTAATCAATATCTCTACCTCGAAGGCCTAGGGTCCTATGATCTATGATACTGAGATGGGCTCCACCATCACCTTCCCCGATAATGCACCTATAATGATGTCCAATCTAACATATGAGAAGGATCTGCAATGTACCTCGTAAGGAAAGAAACATGAAACACATCATGTATGCGAGACAAGCTGGGTGGCAATGCTAGACGGTATGCCAAAGGTCGATACACTCCAAGATCTCAAAAGGACCAAAAAATCTAGGAGCTAACTTAGAACCCTTTCCATAATGGATAGGGATCTTGTGTGGTCTAACACAAAGGAACGCCTTCAAGCCCACATCAAAGCTACGGTCAATTCTATGTTGATCCGCATATTTCTTCTACTTGTCTTGTTCCCGCTGTAATCTCTACCTAATCAACACTACCTACTACTCCATGTCTTGTAAAAGAGCTGGCCCAAGAGATACTCTGTTCTCCAACCTATCCCAGCTAAGGGGTGTCCTACACTCTCTACCATATAACACCTAAAAAGGAGCCATGCCTATAGAACTCGAATACTATTATTATAGGAAAAATCCATTAAATACAATGTACTCCTCCCACTTAGACCGCTGATCCATCACATACATCCCGAGAATATCCTCCAAAATATGATTCACTCACTCGGTCTATCCATTTGTCTCAAGGTGATATGTTGTGTTGAATTTAATCCTTATCTCGAGGACATACTTTGCATGGTAGTCCAAAATGAGAAGTGTACAAAGGATCGTGGTCACAAATTATCTTCTCGCGGAATCTGTGTAACTCCGACGATCTCATCTAAATAAACTCATGCCACTTTGCTCTAGCTGTATAAGTAGTCTTCACTAGAGAAAAGTGAGCCACTTTTGTCAATTTAAAAACCGTGACCATAATGGCGTTGTGGTGATATCTTGACATAGGTAGCCCAACAATGAAATCCATGGAAATGGTGTCCCACTTCCATTCCGTTATGACATGAGGATAAAGAAGACCTGCTAGATGTTGATGCTCAGCCTTAACCCTCTGGCACTCTAAACACCATATGACAAAAACTAAGCCACATCTCAAAAAAATTCCTCTCTAGTGGTATAACTGCCGCAAGGTAGCGTGCATCTTCTTCACCTCGTAATGGGCTGAATAGGGTGCACGATTTGCCTCTACCAAGATGTCTGCTCAAGCCTCTATCTTTGGGAACATATATCTTACCTCTATGCCTAAGAAGACCATCTTCCTCTAAGGAAAAACCATCAAACTTCCCCTAAAGGGGTCTCTGTGACTCGATCTCTACTCGTAGTGCCACGTAGAATCTATCAAGAGGAAGTGCTGAAGAATCCTACTCTACAAATATGTGCTCACTAAGGTGGCCATAGCCACATGTATTCATCTACTGAGAGAATTTGCTACCACATTTTCCTTCCTTTTCACATGCTCTATCTCCATATCATACTCATAAAGCAACTCTATCCAATGCCGCTGACGAGCATTAAGATTAGGCTGCGTGAAGAGGTGGTGAAGACTCAAATGATCATCCCGAGTGTGAATCTCTGTCCAAAAAGGTAATGTCTCCATCTAACCAAAGCTTGCACAACTCCCGCAAGCTCAAGATCATGGGTAGGATAATTAAGCTCATGATCCTCGAGTTTGCGAGACTCAAGAGATACAACTCTACCCTCCTGCATCAACACACCTCCAAGCCCGGCCAACGAATCATTGTGCAAACAAAGAACTCCCCTGTGGATCTCGCACCGCAAGAATAGGTGCTATGTATTGTGAGGCACTCCTTCGAGTTTCCTAAAGGACTGTTTTCTTCTATCTGTTCAAACAAACTTCTTCCCTTTCCTCTGAAGGGAAGTGATAGGGTGTACAACCCGAGAGAAGTCTTGAAAAAATCTCTGGTAGTATCTTGCTAATCCCATGAAGCTGCACACCTCACTCACTGTAGTGGGTGCTAGCTAATCCATAATGGCTCTAATCTTGGAAGGATCGACTACGATACCTTCCCCAGAAATGATATGACCCAAATATTGTACCTCTGATTGAAAGAAATCACACTTCTCCAAGTTCTCGTAAAGTTGCTGCTCATGAAGACACTGAAGAACCTGTCGAAGGTGCCCCTCGTTCTCCTCACGTGTACATGAGTATATCAAGATGTCATCTAGGAAGATGAGCATGAAGTGATCTAAAAGGTCCTGAATACCCTATTCATCAAACTCATAAACACTACGGGGGCATTCATCAACTCAAAAGGCACCACTTTGTGAACTCATAGTGCCCATACCTCATGTGAAATAAGGTCTTATGAATATCCGCCTTGAAATCCTCAACCGATGGTAGCCTCGACTTGAGATCAATCTTAGAGAACATTGTGGCTCCCTTCATCTCGATCAAATAAGTCATCAATGCGAGGAAGAGGATAATGATTCTTGATCGTTACTTTGTTCAATCGGAAGTAATCAATATACAACCGCAATGATCCATCCTTCTTCATGAAGATCACCGGTGCACCCTAAGGGGATACACTAGGATGGATAAGGCCCTTCTCCAAAAGGCCCTCAAGCTACAACTTGAGCTCACGAGCTCCAGGGTGGTCATCGATAAGGTACACTGTGAGATAGGCTCTACTCTAGGAACTAGATCTATATAGAAATCAATCTCTTGTGGGGTGGCATCCCAGGTAGCTCCCCAGAAATACATCGAAAAAATCTCTCAAGATGGGATGATCATCTAGGGATGGTCTACTAGACCCATCCTCGATCTGTCACCGATTTGTAACAACATACATCCGACAACCCCGTCACACACACCACTTAAGCCGGATAGTAGAAATGGGTCTCATGACCCTCGAGATCACGAGACTCAACTCCTAAATCATTTGCAAAAGCTATAGTCTTATGATAACAATCCATCCTAGCCCTATGTGTAGATAACCAATCCATACCTAAGATGACTCCATATGAGCCCAAAGGAAGGATATGGAGATCTCGAGGTGGTGGTGAAAGGTCCCAAATCTAAAACACACTCTTTAACTAAGGAGTCCATAGAAATCTTGGCTCCGTGAAGCCATCTCGACATCCCAACTAAGACCCCGCCTAACTACCACCAACCTACATTGCTCTACTAAATATGGTGCAATGAAAGAGTCAAGAACCGAATCAAACAATACATAGGTAGGAATATCACCAATGCTACCTTTGGTCTCAATGACTGTGCTCGGTGCTCGCCTCAGCTGGCGAGTTCTCAATTCTACATAAATCCTGTGGCTGCGTCCCATGTCACCAATGTTGGCTTAGAAACTCCGTGCCTTACCCTTGTTAGGGTTTTTAGGACAGCTCTCCAAAAATTTCTAGCTACTCCACATCCAAAGCAACCACTTGATCTTATTCAAGGAGTAGCACCTCTAGTAGGTGCCCTAGAAGCCTGTGGTGTGGATCCTGATGATTCGGCTATGGTCTGTTGTGGCCTCTGCTAGCGACCTCCCACTGACTAAGCTCTAGGTCCACCCTATGTCCTAATGGGACCCCTAGGAGGAGGCCCCATACTCTGACCTCTCTATGCATCAACTCTCTGTGGAGGCCTATAAGGTGGACGAGACTGCTGCTACTACGGCCTAAAGGATGACTGTGTTGTACTCTGGCCACCATGAGGAAGAGGTACTAAACCTCTCGATCTACCATCTTGCATCTGCTGAATGTGGCTCCTGAATTGGTCTCTAGCCTGCTGGGTTTTACCCTGAGTCTCCTCCGTAATATAGGCCTTCTCGATAGCCTCAGCTAAAGTCTATGGATAGTGAATCCACACTGCACCTCCAATATCCAAATTCAGGCCCCGGATGAACATGTGAATCCACACCTACTCATCCTACATATACTCTACATACTAAAGTAGATCTAGAAATATACTCTCATACTCTGCCACTAATAGAGAAGCCTAACGGAGGTCATGGAACTCGTCAATCCTCTGTTGGATGAACCTCTGTGATAGATATCTACTCTTGAATCTCTCCTCAAATAACTCCAGTCACTTGTCTCGAATCTACATAGATATTATGTCCTTTTTCCTCCACCATACTCCCGCTCCATCCCTAAGTAGATGGATCGCAACACGAGCTTTCGTGTTGTTAGAAAAAGGACAAAGCTTGAAGTAACCGCTCAAACTCACTAGCCAAGCCTTTGCCTAAAATCCACTTGTATCACCTGAGTAATGTGAGGGCCTAATCTTCAAGATCTCCCTAATGTGATCTACTTGATATGGTTTGTCATCTTCTAGGTCTCTTTGCATGCTCATCCCTAAGCCTAGGGCTACGAGACCTCTCTATTCTCTAGAACTCTGTCACCCTGTATCCTAGGTGGTGACTCTACTCGAGCTGACTCCACATGGGATTTCTCTCCTCTATGCTCCTCGTTGATTCGAGGAGATACCTAACCCTCAATAGAAGGAGCTCTATCATGACTAGCTGCCTGTCCTCCACCTAATCCTCCGCGTAGAGCAGCATTAACATCCTGAAGGGTCTGTAAAATTTGAGGTTGAATGGCTGCCACACCCTGATCCGGTGGTGGTGTGGTGGTGGATCTGAGTCTGTGTGAAGGTTCTTCCCACTCCGTCGAGCCTTCTTGCACGAGACCAAAGCAAGAGTTAGTGCATTTGCTAAGTTATACATAGCTTCCATGTTTACTAAAAATATTCAAATTCTTGCTAAGTTGTTTTCTAGATTTTAGTGTGCTAGTTTTAAGTTTTCATGTCTCAAGTTTTATAGTGTGCCCAAGGGTCCAAGCCTTTAAACCTCACTATGATACCAAACTGTAGTGTCCATTTAAATAACCACTTGAGACCTAAGAAGCAACATAGGGTTAGCTAGAAAATTATGGAATATATATTTTTTAATTAGAATTATCTACATTTAGGTTGTTAAACATCGGTTTTCACTAACGAGTTTTGAACAAATCCTATTTACCAAAACACAAGTTTCAAAATTTAGGGTTACATGTTTTATTCAGGTTCAAGGAGTAATTTACCCCCATGCCTACTCTCTAACAGGCTCAGAGTTTCAACTAGATTTTTCTCTTACTTAACACTTCCAAAATTTCCCTAAACCATTCCCAATGGATAGGAAATTTTCCCACATTTCTAGTGATATAAGGAAGTCCTCCTAACTCCTTGTAGAACTCACGATATGAGTGGGTGGAGTTTCTAGGGAAAATTCTCCCTTAGGGGACATGTGGCAAGAGGAGGGGGAATGCGCCTTGGGCGGTTTGGCAGGTCGTGGGGTGGCATAGGGAAATTTTCCAATCACAAAGCTCAAGGGCACAAAACATTCCATGCCCCCGTGGGTCCCTAGGGACACGTGTAAAACCCTAGCGCCAAGTGGAAAAGGAGAAGGGAAGGGTGGAGTAGTGTGTGGATTTAACACCTTACGCCCAATGAAGGAACAGAGAAGAAAAAGGATGCGCAGGTCCGCGCACCCGCAAAAGGAGAAAATCGAGGGAAAGTGAAGAAGCGGGCCACAGGAGAATTTTTAGAAATTTTCCCAGGGCCAAAAGCCAAAACAAAAAGGTTTGAGCCCCACCACGCTGCCACCCCCAAAAGTGCCATGTGGCACTTTCTCATTAGGCCGCAGCCACGAGGCCAAAATGGAAAATTTTCCCCAAAAATTTCAAAAGGGTAAAAAGTCAAAGCAAACCGTGCCTCCACCTCATTTCCCCTAGAGGACACATGTCACCCTCTGATTAGTTGCGGGATGGCGGAGGAAAAATGAAAATTTTTCCCAAGAAAATTTTTCAAAAGCATAAGTTTAAATGTTGAAAAAAATTCTACCCATCCATCGTGCCAGTGGCGACAAAGATGTGATTGGTTGCTTGGGTCAAGGGGGTAAAATGGGAAAATTTTCCCAAGGAAATTTTTTTAAAGGGATAAGTTTAAAAATTGGTCCACCCCTCCTAGGGTGCCACGTGGTAGGCCCCGATTGGTTGTTGTGCGATGGCGGGAGCCATGGAATTTTTTGGGAAATTTTTGCAAAGTCAAAATTTAAAATTTTCTAAAGTTAGAGTTAATATTATTATTATTTTTGAATGTGAAATTGAAGTAAAACTTCAAATCGCCATAACTTGAGCTAGAAAGCTCATTTTTACGAAAACGAGAACTTTTTGGAAAGCTCTCGATGCCCTCTTTGCACAAGAATCATTAATTTTAGAAATTGATGAATTTTTAGAGGTAAATTTAATAAAAAAAAACCTGCGGGGTTTTAATTAGTGAACTGGTAGTTTTCAAATTCTCAATTTGCTTAAATTAGAAATCCTCCCTCACATGACATGTCGAATGACATAAAGGATTAGTATAGGGAGGGTTTAAAGTGTTTTAGGAAGGTTGATTTTTCCAATTGATGTCAACTTGTATTTCTCCAACAAAGAGCGAGAAAAATGACTGTGCAAGTTCCAAATTGGATTTTTATAAGGTTGGAAAGTTCTTTCTTAAATGTTAAGGTAAATTTGAGTTCCTTAGGACTTACCAAGTCTGAATTTTAATGTTTCTTATCTTATTGTTTGGTATAAGTTTGAACTACTCATTTTTATTAAAATGTGAATTGCCAAAATGAAGTTTATGGCAGTGAACTGTTTCTTTTAAATTGGTTTATCAATTTTATCTTTTGAATGTGCATATGTTTCCTAAACTTAGTCAAATACATTTAATTGAATTCCATCAACTATTAAATAACAATTTTGCAAGTCTTATTTCTAAATTCAACTCCTTTCAAGAGAATAAAATACTATCTTTTGTTTCATACGCATGCTTCTTTTCCAAACAACAATTCCCAATCTTTAACAGCAATTTCAAATCCAATGCACAATGTAAATTTGAGAAAAGAATGTAATTCTTCATTGATTATCAAATACAATTTTACAACTTTCTCCTTTCCATTTGATTTCTAAAATACATTACACCATGCATGTAACAGCCTTTTCATTTCTTTTCCAAAACAGGGAACAAATATAAATCTCTTGTACATTTCACAATTTAAGTTCGATTTCAATCTTCCATTACAATACAATAACTTCACATTACAGAATTTATACACTCATCCACTCGAAGTGGGAAGGTATTACATGTTATGAAATAAGGGATAAAATATGCGGAATAATTCCTCACGAATCGCAATGAGAAAACTAATATGCGAAATTATTACGGATCTTAAATAAAATTGTAGAATAAAATAACACAACATAAAGAGACAGTATTTAACATGGTTCACCTAATTTGGGCTACGTCCACCAAGAATCACTTGCTCATATTTTATTACAAGCCACCGCTTTCTCTTAATACAATACCCAAATATGTTTGGAGTTATGCTCAACAAACTCTACAGAATTCATAGCCGAATTCAAAGCACATCTGCAATGTTCTTCATACATCTATCATATGCATAAAACCATATAAATAGACAACTACTTAAGCAGTTTTACAAAACTGTGGGTATCAAAACCATGGGCAAAACCCATCCCATAAACCTATGGGTCAAAAATCTCGCCCATATGAGAAGAGCACGTTTCTCGATATGTCGGGTGCAATTTTTTGAGGCCAAAATTAAATTTTTGCCTAAAAAAATATTTCGAAGGCTGCACTCCTGAACCCTTGCCACCGAGGGCTGCCACCCCCAGACCCCCACTCGGGGCCCGGCCCAGCCCCGAACCCCAATGAGGATACATGAAAAGTGTATAGTACTCTTAGTGTATAGTCTTCAACACTTTCACACATGAAAATAGGCTCCACAACCTAACAATCTCCCACTTGGAGACTAGTTTTCCTTTGAGCAAGCTTCTCAACCCTTCACTAGTTTCCATGAAGACCAACCAAAGTTGAACACAACTTCAGTTTTTCCCTTGTGACCACCTTGGTCATCATGTCTGCAGGATTATGACTGGTATGGATCTTCTCCAACTTCAACTTTTCTTCCTCCAAAGCTGTCCTAATGAAATTGTACTTTAACTATATATGCTTCATCCTAGAGTGGAAAGCGAGTTCTTAGCTAGGTGTATAACACTCGACTCTCACTATGTAGCTTTCCTTCCTCTTGCTTATGCCCCAACTCCTCAAGTAATTGTTGTAACCAAATCATTTCCTTGCTTTCCTCTTTGGCAGCAACATACTCAGCCTCCATGGTTGACAAAGCCACCAACTTCACGTAGTCATGAAATCCACTTTACTACTTGTTCCACCTACAGTGTAAACATAACCTGTTGTGCTCCTCCTACTGTCTACATCTCCAGCCATATCTAAATCTACATAACCACACAAAATGGTGTCTGATCCACTATAGCACAAAATTGTCCCCATGGTCCCTCGTAAATACCAAAGGATCCACTTTACTACATGCCAGTGATCTCTACCTAGATCACTCATAAATCTACTCACCGCTCCCACTGCATGGGCAATATCAGGCCTAGTGCACACCATGGCATACATCAAACTGCCAACTACTGATGAGTAAGGTACCTTGGACATTTGGTTTCTCTCCTGATTTATCTTGGGACACTGCTCCTTTGATAACTTGAAATGGCCTGCCAAAGGAGTCCCAACCGATTTAGCATCTTGCATATTAAACCTCTCTAAGACTTTCTTAATGTACTCTTCCTGAGATAAATTCAGCTTCTGTTCCTTCCTATCCCGAGATATCCTCATACCAAGGATTTGTTTGGCTGCCCCCAAATCCTTCATAGCAAAGGATTCACTTAGTTGCTTCTTGAGTACTTTTATTTCTTGCATGTTTTTACCTGCAACCAACATGTCATCCACATACGAAAAAGGATAATATAACTGCCATCCTCAAATTTCTTTGTATACACGCAATGGTCAAAATGACATCTAATATAACCTTGCTCCATCATGAAGCTATCAAATTTCTTATACCATTGACGTGGAGCTTGTTTCAAGCCATACAAGCTCTTCTTCAGTTTGCACACCATCTCCTCTTTACCTTTGACCTCATAGCCCTCTCTCGTTTGCATATATAGTTCCTTCTCCAAATCACCATGGAGAAATGCGCGGTCTTTACATCAAGTTGTTCTAAGTGCAAGTCTTCTCTGCGCAACTATTCCTAGAACAGTTCTAATAGAATTCATTTTTACTACGGAGAAAATATCTCATCAAAATCTATACCGTGTTTCGTGTAAACCCTTGACCACCAACTGGGCCTTATATCTTTTCTTTCCTCCTTCTTCATCTTTAACTCTGTACACCCACTTGTTCTGCAATGCTCTTTTTCCTTCGGGTAGCTTTACCAAATCCCATGTCTGGTTCTCCATGAGAGCCTGATGCTCCTCATCCATGGCTTGCTCCCACTTCTTCCTGGTATCTACATGCATTGCTTCATCAAAGCTCTCTGGTTCTCCACTATCAGTGAGTAATAAATAATAAAGAGAAGGAGAATAACGTTCAGGTTCTCTTCTTACCCTAGAAGACTTCCTCAATATAGGATTTTGGGGTTCCTATTGAGGGGGTTCCTGAACTTATTCATGTGTCACTTTTCCATCCAGAAGATCCTTTACCACTGCATATTCTTTCTTAGATTCTTCCCTATTTTCTTGCAACTATTGCTTATACATGACTTTCTCATTAAAGACCACATCCCTAGATCGAATGATTTTCTTGTCCTTAATACTCCAACATTTATATCCAAAGTCATCACCACCATAACCAATGAAAGTACATTTTTCTAATTTAGCCTCTAGCTTAGTCCTATCATCCTTGTCTATGTGAACAAACACCTCATATCCAAAGACTCTAAGAAATGAATAATCAACTTGTTGTTGCAAATCAGCAGCACCCCCTAGATGTTGATCAGATTTCTAGTTTGATCATACTAGCATCCAGTGTGATTGCACAACATTGAATCCTTTCCCCAAGTGTGGGACTTGCAAAATGAGAAAGGAATCTCTAGTTTAGAGGTTGGTTCCTTAATTCTTCTAGTCAGATTTATCACTTACAAGTTGGAGAGGTCTATATTCCTAACCCTACCCTAAATTCCAAAGGAGACAGAGATAGAGAATGCAAAAAGCTAAAACTAATGCTAATAGGTGATGCACCAAAGGAGTGGTGAGCATTTTTTACTTCTGCAGATTGACATAGTCCATAAAAATGCAGCAAAGAACCTCATGCACAAACTGATAATTGTAATGAAGGATCAGAAATTAACCAAACAACACAGGCAGAGGATGAAAACTAATCACAGAGGCTGTATTGTTATTTTAATAATCAAAATCACTTACATTACAACACCTGAGAGGAAAAATAAAGTTGCAGCTCTTATAAAAGGTCTGATATTCCATCAAAATCACTTCCAAGGTGAGAAAGGGGACCTGTAATACACAAAAAATGTTCAACCCTTTGAAAATGAGCTAAAACTAGCTTTTACAGTGCAAAGGACGAGCCCAGGAGAGAGAAACGTGGGAAAACATAGAAGGGATTCAACCATTGATCAAAATGCATTCAAAATAGCATGGGCATCCTTACAGAACCATCCCTTAACATTTTTAGCCATGCTGGGAGAGAATGCGAGCCATTCTTCATTAAAAACGGTGGTTGAAACGTCATTTCTACTCATCACCACGTGCCAGATACATTTTTTTATTTTATCTCTCCAAACTCCATCAAAATACAAAATTGACCCCAGAATCTTGTAGAAAATTTCACCAACTTTCCATTGATATAAAGAATGTGAAAAACCGAGCTCTGGATCGAAAGTTATGGCCATTTGAAATTTTAGGGAAAAATAGGGCCAAATCGGGTCGGCGGGAATTTTTTTGAATTTTTACCCTTTTTTGCATTTGGGAAAATTTTCCAAAATTTCCCCACACTCCGCCACTCTAGGTGCCACGTGGCGGCATCTCATTGGCCGTGGGCCTTTCAAGGGAAAATTTTCCCAAAACCTCCGCCGAGCCATAACTTCAAAAATACATGGAGTTAGGAGGAAAACTTTACCTTTCTGGAAAGCTGAGAAAGAGCTCTATCCAATGGTGCCATTTCCAGAAGGTTTTGAGTGCCTAAAAGCAAAATATTATGTTTGAGGCACAAGAGAAGGAAAGATGAAAGGGAGTTAGCCACAAAATGAGCAGGGGGCACATTTTGGATAACAATTTTGGCGACTCAGAGGGGTCATCTGCCTGTTGGATGAAGTTACCAGTTGCCTGAAGCAATCCATTGGGCATGGAGTCACCTGATTTTCTATCTGATACCCCAACTGACTAAAATGTTGCAAGGAGGAACATGGAATATCACCTAATGGAGCAAGGCCTACAAACACATTCCTAGGAACAACAAGCCTGTGCCAAAGCACTTAGGGAAAGTAAAACTAACCTACAGAAAAACAATGTGCATAACCACTTGGAGGAATGAAAACCTAAGCTAATATTTACAAGGTGGATAATTTCCCTTTAGTAGCAATGCTTTAGATGGATCCCATTGACTGGAATCTGTAGTTCTTCATCATCTAATGAAGATAATTGGAAGGCATTGTTGTCCTTACACTTTGTGACCATGTATGGGCCACTCCAAATGGCATCAAATTTTGAATGCCTTCCTGGTTTTGCTCTGTCTGCATCCCATTTTAACACTAGATCTCCAACTTGGAAGGATCTATTCTTGGCCTTTCTATCAAAGGTCTTCTTTATCAAAGCCTGATCCTTCTCCATTGCTTGGGATGCCTGATTCCTGATTTCTTGGAGCTCCATCAATTCTACATATCAAACTTCCATGGGCTCAAACTCCAACAACTCCAACTGTTTCATGAGTTCCAATGTTGGCAACTCAAGTGATATGGGAAAAATTGCCTCTCTCCCATAAACAATCCTGAATGGAGAGTTACCTGTAGATATTTTAGGAGTTATCCTATCAGCCCATAAAGCTGATTTCAATTTAGTATGCCAAGACCTCTGATTTTCATCAAGAGTCCTCTTAAGGATCCTCCACAAGTTTTTGTTTGTAGATTTAGCTTTGGCCATTACCCCGGGGTAATAGTTTGATGAAGTACTTAGGTAGATCCTGTTCTTGATAGCCCATTCAGTCACCTTCGACCCAATGAATGCCAATGCATTATCTCGATATTATTGTAGTAGGTACACTAAATCTGGTTGCTTTACTTTGCGCTTGACCACCCATTGAAGTAATGTGGTCGTTAAAATCCACTTGTGCCCTTGGCTTGAATTGGGATTAATGACTCTAATGAAGTATAAACCCCATTGCATGAATGGCTAGTCAACTGAAATTGGATGCAATGGAAGGGCAGCTAGCCTCTCTTTCCCTCGTGAAGAATGCACAATTCTCGCACCTCTTGATCCATGCATAACAATCGTTGAAAATCTTGGGCCAATAATAGCCAGCCCTCATGATCTTTAGAGCTGTCACTCTTGGTACAAAATGACCACCAACTGGTCCACCATGGAACTCTTCCAACATCCTATGAATCTGATTTGTACCGATGCATCTTAGCAGTACTCCATTCACATCTCTTTTGAACAAGACACCATCAACAAGGGCATATGGGATATCCTGCAATCTGAAGTGTCTTCTTCTTTGGGTCTTGTTCATCTCTCGGAGGATATAGGCCTGTGCTTAGGAAGTGCATTATACTTTGGGTCCAGCAAGGAGTGGGGACACCATTATTTTCCTCTTGAGTGCTTCCTTGCTCATGGCTGTCTTGCAACTTCAAAACAGTCTCTTTCTCATTACATGCTTCCTTTTTCTTGCTCAAAATCAGCTGCTCACACAGTCCTTTTCCTCTAACCAACTTGGTGACCTTGATCTCTATGTCATACTCCATGACACGAGTAATCCAACCTGCTCTCTTTTCATTCAAGTCTTTGTTGAGGAGGAAGTCTTTAACTCCCGCATGAGAAACCAACAATTGGACCTTATTGTTTGAAACTAGATGCTTGAATTTCTTCAAGCTCCTAATTACTGCAAGAACATGCTTCTCAATGAAAGAATATCTCACCTCATAGTCCTCCAGGATTTGGCTGAAGAAAGTAATTGGCTGCTCATCATTGTCCTTGTTCTATTGTACCAAAATTGCAGAGATAGTATCATCACCCCCAAATGCATAGAGGATGAAATCCTCGAGAAATCGGGGTTGATGAGAGCTGCATTTGAGAGATGGCTTCTTTAGTTGCTTCAAAACTCTCCTTTCCTTCTGTCCATTTGAAAACCATGGTTTTCTTGGAGCTCCATCAATTATACATATCAAACTTCCATGGGCTCAAACTCCAACAACTCCAACTATTTCATGAGTTCCAATGTTGGCAACTCAAGTGATATGGGCAAAATTGCCTCTCTCCCATAAACAATCCTGAATGGAGAGTTACCTGTAGATCTTTTAGGAGTTATCCTATCAGCCCATAAAGCTGATTTCAATTTAGTATGCCAAGACCTCTGATTTTCATCAAGAGTCCTCTTAATGATCCTCAACAAGTTCTTGTTTTCAGCCTAGATTCCATTCTTTGATAACCCATAGGTAGATCCCATTCTCATAACCTTGGATTCCCTTGACCCGATGAATGCCAATGCATTATCTGATATTATTGTAGTAGGTACACCAAATCTGGTTGCTATTCCCTCATAGAAGTCTAGGATGCTAGATTCATTTGCTTCCTTGAGTGCTACTGCTTCAGTCCACCCATTGAAGTAATATGTGGTTGTTAAAATCCACTTGTGCCCTTGGCTTGAATTGGGATTAATGACTCTAATGAAGTCTAAACCCCATTGCATGAATGGCTAGTCAACTGAAATTGGATGCAATGGAAGGGCAGCTAGCCTCTCTTTACCTGTGAAGAATGCACAATTCTCGCACCTCTTGATCCATGCATAACAATCGTTGAAAATCTTGGGCCAATAATAGCCAGCCCTCATGATCTTTAGAGCTGTCACTCTTGGTGCAAAATGACCACCAACTGGTCCACCATGGAACTCTTCCAACATCCTATGAATCTGATTTGTACCAATGCATCTCAGCAGTACTCCATTCACATCTCTTTTGAACAAGACACCATCAACAAGGGCATATGGGATAGCCTGCAATCTGAAGTGTCTTCTTTGGGTCTTTTTCATCTCTGGAGGGCATAGGCCTATGCTTAGGAAGTGCATTATACTTTGGGTCCAGCAAGGAGTGGGGACACCATTATTTTCCTCTTGAGTGCTTCCTTGCTCATGGCTGTCTTGCAACTTCAAAATAGTCTCTTTCTCATTGCATGCTTCCTTTTGCTTGCTCAAAATCAGCTGCTCACACA
This sequence comes from Taxus wallichiana var. yunnanensis, assembly GCA_018340775.1. Lineage (NCBI taxonomy): Eukaryota > Viridiplantae > Streptophyta > Pinopsida > Cupressales > Taxaceae > Taxus > Taxus wallichiana. The sequence continues at coordinate 452,938,775 of CM031236.1, forward strand.
ATCCTTTTCCTATAACCAACTTGGTGACCTTGATCTCTATGTCATACTCCATGATACGAGTAATCTAACTTTGCTCTCTTTTCATTCAAGTCTTTGTTAAGGAGGAAGTCTTTAACTCCCGCATGAGAAACCAACAATTGGACCTTATTGTTTGAAACTAGATGCTTGAATTTCTTCAAGCTCCTGATTACTGCAAGAACATGCTTCTCAATGAAAGAATATCTCACCTCATAGTCCTCCAGGATTTGGCTGAAGAAAGTAATTGGCTGCTCATCATTGTCCTTGTTCTATTGTACCAAAATTGCAGAGATAGTATCATCACCCCCAAATGCATAGAGGATGAAATCCTTGGAGAAATCCGGGTTGATGAGAGCTGGGGCTTGAGAGATGGCTTCTTTGGTTGCTTCAAAACTCTCCTTGCCTTCTGTTGTCCATTTGAAAGCCATGCTTTTCTTTAACATCTTGGTGATGGGCTTGACAAGGGCTGCAAAATCTGGGACAAACCTCCGAACAAAATTTATTCTCCCCAAGAAACTCTGGAGGGCCTTCTTGTGGCTTGGCAATGGTAGTGCTCTTATGGCTTCAACTCTTTCTAGGATCAATTGCTAATCCTTCTTTGGAGACAATGTGACCAAGGAGCTTTCCTTCATGAGCTAAGAAAATACATTTTTTAGGATTCAAGGAGACTCCAAATATTCTGCACCTTTAGAACACTTGTCTCAAATGAGAGAGGTGGTCTCTTTGTATTTTAAAAAAAACAAAGTGATATCATCAAGATATATCAGCACTATGTTGTTAATCAAACCTTTGAATGCCATGTCCATTGCTCTTTGGAAGGTAGCTCCGGTGTTGGACAGCCCAAATGGCATTTTCCTGTATGCATAAGTTCCCCATTTAGTTGTAAAGGCTGTCTTGAACTGATATTCTTCCTTCACCATAATCTAATTATACCCTGAATAGCCATCAAGTAGTGAAAACCTCTCGGGCCATTAACAACTTGTAAAATCTGCTCCATGGAAGGAAGTGGATAATGATCCTTGAGAGATGCTCTATCCAAATCTCTGAAGTCAACACACAATCTGATTTCCCCACTCTTCTTTTTGACTGGAACCAAGTTGGCAACCCAACTAGAATGCTTGATAGGGAATATGATTCTTGATTCTATCAACTTATTCAATTCTTTTCTCATGAGAGGCTCTATGTGGGGGTTGACTGGCCTTTGTTTTTGCCTGATGGGCTTAGTATTTGGATCCAATTCAATGGTGTGTTGAGATAACTCAAGATTGAAACCTTTCAAATCTTCATAGCTCCAAGAAAACACATCAGGGAATTCTTGACAAAGTTGTATAAACTCGTACCTTTCTTGCTCAGTTGTCATCTTACCAACTTGGAGTGATTTGGCTTCTCCTACCGAGATGGACACTGAATCTTCTTCCTTCACTTGGATGTTTTCTTTCTCCTTCCTAAACTGATCATTAGGATTGAAAATGGAATCCAAAGTAATAAGCCCCTTTTGTAGTTTGTTGGTTCTCACCTGCACCACCGTCACCATACTTGCTGCTCTAACTTTTCCTAATTTTTGGTGAGAACTCAGTGTCTTTCTTACAAGAAATGAATGATTTATCGATCATTTTCAAATACTTGCCAACTTACATTGTTGTCCGGCATCAAGGCCTCGAGAATCACATGGATGTTTGGCTGTACCTTGTCCTTTTGAATGCTCTCCACAACGCAAAGGCTGCCCTAATCTGCTGCTGCAAGCCTATCGCCAGCTTGGTTCTCTTTTCTAGGAATGGATTTTATGCTAAAGCCCTCAAAACCTTCAATGAGGTCCCACACCCTATTCTTGTAGCACTTGAGTAGATTATTCTTGACAAAGATGCTGCCCTTAACTTGGTTGACAATCAACTCACTTTGTCACCAAAGACTTACAAGTTCTTTATCCCTCTCTTGATTCCCAAATGCGCCTCCTTGCACCAAGGCTTCATATTCAGCAGTGTTATTAGAGCATGCAAACTAAAAACTAAAATCTGAATAATACTTAACTCTTTGAGGTGAAACCAGCATGGCTCCCCCTCCCGCACCTTGTCTACTCCTTGATCCATCAAAAACAACTACTATACCTCATTATCATCCTTGTGGTCCGGCTTGGTGATGCTAGGAATAGGCTGATTTTATTCATGCATGCAATAGACTCCTAACTCGATTCTTCTATTTCTTGATAAGGATCAAAATCATGCACCTTGCTTGCCCATTCATCAAGAGTTAGATCTGGGATACTTCCTACCTTGGTGTCGGCCATCGATTGCTTGGGAGATCTTCTTGATCAAATGCTAAACAATTGGCATTAATCGGCTTGGAGTGTAAGGCTCAATGTGAAAGTTTGCAATAGGCTCGCACTGATTGTGGCTTTGGTTCCATATCTTGTTTTGAACAAAGATGTGTGACCAAATCAACAGACACAGTAACCTCCAATCTTAGCTATGAAATCCCTTGACAAACATAGGGTAAAGAGTGGTAGAAGGTCTATTACCGAGACATCTTACAAAACAACCATGTTGGGACAGAATGCAAAGTAAGACTCAAGTTTTTAATCACTCCAACTTGTTATTCTTGTTGTCCCATCCAATTGTACCACCCCTTTGTATATGGTTTCATCTTGAATTCCCAACCGATCAGCTATTTGCTTTGGCATTACTTGAACTACTTGCCCCCGGAATCAATCATGTAATTATGTACTAATTGGTTCCCAATGATCAATGAAACATAGAATGGATGGGGCTTCAACATCTTACCTTGCTGTCCTCTATGATTCCCCTCAGGCTGGGTAGCATTTGTGAGCACCTTCTCTTGCATTTGGACTTGCTAATTTGAAGTTGACCAATCCTTCATGGCAGCTTGTAGTAAATCTCTTTGGCCTGGGATAGATAGTGATTCCCACATTGATATGTTTACATTTGTATATTTTATCTGATCAATGATATTAAATGGGGATGAAGTATCCTTTTGTTTTCCCTTGGCCTACACATTCATCCCTTGTATATGGGCAGCAACAACTGGCATTTGAGTTGGCCTAGGAACTGTTTTAGGCAGTCCTTGTGTGCTTGGGATTGCATTTTGCTTGCCAATAGTTTGTGGAGTGACAAAAGGTTGTGAATTACTTGGGGCCAATGGCTGTTCTTCACCCAAATTTCTCCTCTTTGACCTTGTGTTGGCTGCAACACTTTGGGAAACTGTCTGGTTCATGCCACAAAAATATTTTGCCTGCCAGTTTACAAGTGTGGTATCATTTGGAGCTGATTGCTGCTAGAATGTTTCTTGTTGCTGGTCATTTCTTTGACTACCTTCACCCTCCACACCAGTTGTTGTCACCATTAATGCTTGATTCAAGGCACCGTTGAAGCACATGGACTGGTTATGAGGTTCATTGCATGGGAAACACCAATCATACTCTTGAGCTATATTGTTTTGTACTGGCACTAATGCTTTAGAGGCAGATGTAGCATTGGGATTATAGGGCTGAAATGGTCTATTGGTAGGAGGCCTTGCTTGATTTAGGTTTGCAGCTAGATTGGGTGGTCTTTGGGGTTGATATGGCTGCCTGTTAGGCTGAGTTTGAGGCTGGAAGGAAGGTCTAAAACCTTGAGCTTACTACCTTTTGAGTGTAACTAGCTCATTACCTAGATTTTACAATTGCTTCATGACTTCTTGAAGTTCATTTGAGGCACTAGAAGATGAAGTGGAAGATTCACTTGAATTCTGATTTCTAGGAGTGGGAATAGAAGCTAAATTAGGCACTTGGCTAGTACTTGGGCTCTTTAAACTTAGAAATAATGGCATTGGAGGCCTAGGAGCTAGCTTACCAGCTTGAATCAAACAATTTTCAGCTCTAATGGCAATGCTATAAGCAATGGGGAAAGTTGTGCCTCCCATGGACTGAATTAACATAGAAATATCAGAATTTAAAGCTTTAAGGTAATAAAGAAAAGCACCTTCTGCTATTGGCCTGACTGCCACTGGATTTCTCTCCCAAGTCCTTTAAAATCTGAAATTAAAATCAGTCACCGCTCATTGGGAGCTCTTTTGATAGTTGTCACTACTCCAAAAGGGACAAGTTGTCTACCTTTTCCCAGCATCGCTCATGGAGGGCTATACATAACTCGATTCCAATTTTGAATAGAACCTAAGGCAAGCCTCCCAACCATTGCAAAGCTTTCCATTTAAATGAAGATGCCGTAGTTTGACAACAATTTGCATCTCATTGATCTCATGGATTGCACAAATGTTAGCAATATCCTTAACATGATCAGCAGAGTGGTCTCGATTTTCTCTAGTGAAGTACAAAATGTTCTTCAATGTTGCAACTGGGATTGGATTTTGTGCATTGAGAGCAAGTGGTCTCACCGCCAGTGAAATTTACATAGGGGTTGTTTTATGCCATTCGATTGGCCTTAGAACCCTTGTTGATTGAATGAAAGGCCTACCGTGGGGAGTTGAGAGAGTTTTGTTTGGTGGAGATGGAGACCTTTGGATTCTCCTCCCACTTTGTCATATTCTTAGAGATAATTGCAAATATTCAAACAACACCTCTTCTTCTCCAGCTCTTGACCTTGTAGTGATTCTTCTCATGAGTTTTCGTGTCTCCGCACTACTAAAACCAGCCGATTCTTCTTCCTTGGAGTCACCAAATGTGTAATTTATAGCTCTTTTAAAGCAAGAAAATTGTAAAAATGCACATCAATTTTGTTGTAATGACAATGAAGACTTCTATGGCCCACCGGCATGCCAAAATCATTATGGAAAATTAGCAAGCACCCCCTAGATGTTGATCAGATTTCTAGTTTGATCATACTAGCATCCAGTGTGATTGCACAACATTGAATCCTTTCCCCAAGTGTGGGACTTGCAAAATGAGAAAGCAATCTCCGGTTTAGAGGTTGGTTCCTCAATTCCTCTGGTCAGATTTATCACTTACAAGTTGTAGAGGTCTATATTCCTAACCCTACCCTAAATTCCAAAGGAGACAGAGATAGAGAATGCAAAAAACCTAAAACTAATGCTAATAGGTGATGCACCAAAGGAGTGGTGAACATTTTTACTTCTCGTAGATTGACACATCCATAAAAATGCAGCAAAGAACCTCATGCACAAACCGATAATTGTAATGAAGGATCGAAATTAACTAAACAACACAGCAGAGGATGAAAACTAATCACGAGGTCAGTATTATTATTTTAATCATCAAAATCACTTACATTACAACACCTGAGAGGAAAAATAAAGTTACAGTTCTTAGAAAAGGTCTGATATTCCACCAAAATCACTTCCAAGGTGAGAAAGGGGACCTACAATACACAAAAATGTTCAACCCTTTGAAAATGAGCCAAAATCTGGCTTTTACAGTGCAAGGGACGAGCCTAGGAGAGAGAAACATGGGAAAACATAGAAGGGATTCATCCATTGACCAAAACATATTCAAAACAACATGGGCATCCTTACAGACCCATCCCCTGACATTTTTAGCCATGCTGGGAGGGAATGCGAGCCATTCTTCATTAAAAACGGTGGTTGAAACGTCATTTCGCTCATCACCATGTGCCAGAGATGTTTTTTTATTTTCTCTCTCCAACCTCCATCAAAATGCAAAATTGACCCCATAATATTTTAGATAATTTCACCATCTTTCCATTGATATAAAGAATGTGAAAAACCGAGCTCTGGATCGAAAGTTATGGCCATTTGAAATTTTAGGGAAAACAAGGCCAAATCGGGTCGGCGGGAAATTTTTTTGAATTTTTAACCTTTTTTGCATTTGGGAAAATTTTCCAAAATTTCCCCACGCTCCACCACTCTAGGTGCCATGTGGTGGCATCTCATTGGCCGTGGACCTTTCAGGGAAAATTTTCCCAAAACACTCCGCCGAGCCATAACTTCAAAAATACATGGAGTTAGGAGGAAAACTTTACCTTTCTGCAAAGCTGAGAAATAGCTCTATCCAATGGTGCCATTTCCAGAAGGTTTTGAGTGCCTAAAAATCAAAATATTATGACTGAGGCACAAAATAAGGAAAGATGAAAGGGAGTTAGCCACAAAATGAGCAGGGGACAAATTTTTGATAACACAACTTTCTTACCATACAAAGCCTCCTCAGGTATGCCTCCATCCAAAGCACTTGAGGGTCCTCTATTTATCAAGTACACAACTGTGCTCACCGCTTCTACCCAAAAAGAAATAGGTAGTCCTGCATGTAACCTCATGCTCCTAGCATGTTCCATTATTGTTTTGTTCATCCTTTTTGATACCCCATTCTCGCTACTGAGTTTCGGGAGTGCTTTTTCCTCGGGATTCCATTCTTAGAACAATAATCATCAAATTCATTACTGCAATACTCCCCTCCATTATCTGACCTGAGACATTTTAGCTTAAGACTTGTTTCATTCTCTACCAAGGCTTTCCATTTAACAAAAGTGTCAAATACATCAGATTTGTTTCTAATACAATAAACCCAAACTTTCCTTGTTGCATCATCAATAAAAGTAACATAATAACTTGAACCCCCAAGAGATGATACCTGAGCTGCCCCCACACATCAGAATGCACCAGCTCTAACTTACTCTCTTTCTTTGTAGGTCCAACCTTGAGAAACCTTACTCGCTTCTGTTTCCCATATATGTAGTCCTCACAAAACTCCAAACCTATTTCTGTATATCCAAGAAAATCCTTCTTTATGATCTCCATGCCCTTATGGCTCATATGACCGAGCCTATAGTGCCACAATGTTGTATCTACTTCTGAAGCCACAAGATTATAAACATTAGTGCTATAAGTGGTTAAATACAAGGTTCCAACCTTCTTACCTCTTGCCACCACAAGAGCACCCTTGGTAACCTTCCAAGAGTCCGCTGTAAATATCACAATACAACCATCACTTCCCAACTGCCCTGCCGATATAAAATTTCGTCTTAATGTAGGCACATGTCTGACATCCTTCAATAGCTAAGTATTCTCATTCTGCATCTTAACCTAAACAAAACCTTTTCCAACTATGCTGCAAGGCTCATCATCACCAAGAAAAACATGCCCAAAATCTCCTTGAACATAATCAACAAAATAATGCCTATGTGGAGAAGCATGGAAAGAAGCCCCTGAATCTAAAACCCAAGATTCAATAATATTGTGCAAAGAAAGAATCAAAGCATCCTGACATACATTACCCGTTGCCATATTTGCCTCCTTGTTTTCTTCCTGTTGTTTCTTCTTATCCCGAAGCTCCCAATAGTCCTTCTTTGCATGCCCAAGCTTTCCACAATTCCAGCATACAATCTTGTTCTTGGATTTTGACCTTGCCCAATCTTTTGATTTTCCATGGTTTCCTCTATTCTTCTGTCTCCCTCTAGTTTCCATCACAAATCATTCCTCAAGTAGAAGATTCCCAGAGCTTTTTCTTCACATTTTCTCACTTAGAATCACCCCTACATCATCCTCAAACTTCAACTTTGAGTTAATGAACCGAGTTACTTACCGCCATTACCGACTATTCCAACTTTTAGGTAAAGAGCACAAAATTAATAAAGCCCTAACTTCTTCATCAAATTCTATTATAACCGAAGCTAGCATATTCACAACCGTATTGAAATCATTTAAATTATTTTCTATTGAACTATTCTCATACATCTTCATATTAAACAACTTTTTCATTAAAAATATCTTATTAGAGGTAGAGGGTTTTTCATACAACTTCCCTAATGCATCCATTAGATCTTTTGTAGTCTTTTCCTTTGAAACATTAAATAATACCGAAGATGCAAGACACAGCCAGATCGTTCCAAGTGCCTTCCAATCCAACAAATCCCATTCCACATATGTCATACTCAAGGGTTTGTTCACCTTCTCAGACAACAGAGTATAAAGATACTTATGATAAAGGTAATCTTCCATCTACATCTTCCAAAGACTGAAATTATACCCATTGAATTTATCAACCCTAGATCTTCCATCATCTACCATAGCTCTCACTCAAGCTAAAAAAATTTCCCGTGATTCAACACTTCAAAGAAACCAAACCAGGATCTGATACCAATTATTAGGAAATAAGGGATAAAATATGCGGAATAATCCCTCACAGAATCACAACAATAGAAACTAATATGCAGAAATTATTACAGATCTCAAATAAAATTGTAGAATAAAATAACACAACACAAAGAGACAATATTTAACATGGTTCACCCAATTTGGGCTACGTCCACCAAGAATCACTTGCTCAGATTTTATTACAAGCCACCACTCTCTTAATACAATACCCAGATCCATTTGGAGCTATGCTCAACAAACTCTACAGAATTCACATCCAAATTCAAAGCACATCTGCAATGTTCTTCATACATCTATCATATGCATAAAACCATATAAATAGACAATTGCTTAAGCAGTTTTACAGAATCGTGGGTATCAAAACCATGGGAAAAACCCGTCCCATAAACCTATGGGTCAAAAATCTCGCCCATATGAGAAGAGCACGTTTCTCGATATGTCGGGTGCATTTTTTCGAGGCCAAAAAAATTCCGCCTAAAAATTATTTTTTAGGGGCTACGCCCCCGAACCCCTGCTACTGGGGGTTGCAGGCCCCGAACTCGGCAAGGATACATGAAAAGTGTACAGTACTCTTAGTGTATATTCTTCAACACTTTCACACATGAAAATAGGCTCCACAACCTAACATTACAATGAATTTGTTCAAATAAACAGGATGTCAAATTGTATATCTTCTTGTTCCATAACAACATCATGCTAGTTCTCCATCTTTTCATCTTTGATCACAACAAGGAAGGGGGAAAGGCAACGCTCTCCACCCAACCAAGACATCCAATGAGAAAGGAGAAGCCATCCTTCCTCATTGGCCCCCAAGCCCCAACCATACTTGATATAGGAGATGAGAATCAACACATGACAACAAGGCTTCCACAAACATACAAGCAACATTTTCACATGCACGATCAATAAGATTCACATTCCAAACAAGGAAAGTAGTTCACAACTACATTTGAAACCATTCACACAAAATATAGGCTTGATCAAGCAAGCCATCAAGAGCAAGGAACTATGGGGAACTACTTATGCCTCCCAATTTGGAATTGGGCATCCACCAAAAACATATCACCAATAAACATATCCCATGGTCACATATAATGGAAATCCCCCATGGGAATCCCTAACAAACACACACACACACACAAAAATAGTTGTCATGGTGACCTTGTTGATTTCACCTAGAATTTTAATATGGTTAGTCTCTAGTCCCCCGACATTGGTGTGATTTTTAACTGTAAAAATGAAAATACCTCCTTCGACCTTGTGGCCATATCAAAACATCCAAAATGATATAAAAACATTTCAATATCATCTACACATATGAATCAAAACAATATCAAGAATTCAACATTATCATTTTTAATTCATAAATCAACTATATCATCATCTATACTATTCCATGCTAGGTCTACTCAAAATATCAAATGTCACAAGTCCAAATCAACATCTATAATATGTCCATGTTAAACAATATATCATCATCCACATAAAGAAAATGTATCTAGTAATCACCATGCATAATAATTGAATCTAGATCAATAATAGTCCATATTATGATCAATAGTATCAAAATCAAAAGATCTACAAGTGTAAAAGGGAAGTGGGCACTACATAGGTGAATTCAACAAAGTCACCATGGCAACATGCCTTGTGTATGTATGGTGTATTTTGTTAGGGATTCCCATGGGGGATCACCTTTATACGTGACCATGGGTTTGTATATTTTATTAATGTGTTTATTTATTATTTTTGTATGTATTTTATTAGTAATGTGTTCCTTTCTTTTAATTAATTAAAAGTGTGATAGATTAATGTGAGAAATCTTATGATTAAAATTTAAATAAATTAAATTAGGATATGGGAAAGTAATTATAAGATTTTTGGTTGTTTGTATTTAATTTGTAAGTGATGTGTTAGTTGTGTAAGAGCTTGTGTAAGTCGATTTTGGAGTATGAAACACTCCACCTCCATGGAAATTCGAATTTGTTCTTGGGGTTGTTTTTGGAGGCTTGTGGGACAAGTAAAACTTGTCCCATGCCTTTAAATTTAATTTACCAACCATACTTATGGTTGGGGATGTGATTTTTAATTTTATAATGAATTTTATTAATCATGTTGCTTTGTTTTGATTGCAGTTTCTTGTATTTTATTTAATTTGTTGTCCCTCGAGGTGTGGGATTTTTGGAGTGTGCAAGTAACTTGTCATATTTTCACCCACCTCTTTATTGAGCTTTGGAGAATGGAACTTTGTCTTTTTCTTTAAATTTGAGAATGTGTGATGTGACATCCTACATGGATCCACATCATCCTCTTCTCTCCCTCTTATATTTAATTCAAACTGTAACACTCTGATTTTGCAAATTATCTTGATGGATGTTTTATATGCTGTTATAACTTCTGAAATGAAAGCAAACATGTTAAGATATGTTCTGATCTTAAGAGAATGTGTTGCTAACTTGGATTCTTGTATGCTATGATTTATTGCATGGGACAACAAATATTGTACTTGTGTGTTTGCTGATGTGACGACAAATTGTCGTATACTTGCTAAACTCTCTTTGCTGATTGACAGCATACCTTGAATCAATTTCACTGATCCAAGTATGCTGAGGTCCTCTTGTGATTTCTGTGTCGATTCACACTTGAACCGAACCCGAGATTGTTATGAACGTGCAGCGCCTGATTGCAGGTGTGAACAGCTAGCACGTAGATGCCAACGACAGGGGTTCGATTCTTGAACCCTGTACTGTCGAACTTGGGACCTCGTGAGGCAAGAAATGCCTGGACACGGGTGGCCTTGGCACGTAATCTGAAGGACGGAACGTCCTGCTCTGCATTAACGTGAATGTTAGTAGGGAGGCTGGATGGAAGTTGTTAGTGTTAGTGGTTAGTATGAATTAAACCCTAAATTAATACTAAGTCCTAACATGCATCCTACCCTACTATCCTAAGTGGATTTTTAAATTCAAAAAAAAAAAGAGGAAAATAAAACCTAAGGCTAAACTAAGACCTAGGTTGAACACTTATGCAACCTAAACTAATCCTAATCTAAAAGGGGTGCGCAGACCCTTGGAGGGAAGGGATAAGGATGAAGGAAAGGCATTCATTGGCATTTAATAAACAGTCCATACGTGGACAGCGCCAGTTTTGGCGGGGCAGGTAGGAAATAGAGGCATCTATTTGGAGATAGAGCCAAATTTGATTTTTGCTTGTAAATTTGAAAATTGAGTTCGCCAACTCAAGTGGCAGTGGCGTGGAAAACTAGGAAAAGGCAGAGCCTTAATTGCATTAATTGTTTTCGGTCCCCGCGACCAGTTCACCTTGGAAAGTGTATGAGGGAATTTGATTTTTCATTGTGTCGGTTTGGCTTTTGCAAAGTTGCTCTGCATTTGGTTTTTCAGACTTGGTTCAGTCGAACCAGCTCTTGGAATTTGACATTTTCTTGGGGATTTCGAGGTTGTTGCTAAGCCTGAAGAAGAAAGAAGTGTTGGGGAGTTTGTGTTGTCGCTGTGGAAGGAAAAACGCGGCAAACGAAGTTTTCTTCGAGTTCTGAAAAAGAGATTACAGGCATGTTAAGCCCTTCTCTTTAAAAATCTTTTCTTTGATTAAGTGTTTCATTAAAACAACCCTGCTCTTGGGTTTGGATTGTGTGATTGCTGTCGAGTCGATTTGACTTGGGTTTTGTTGGTTCTTGCTTTCTTTTCTTTGGGAAATGATAAGAAGAATTGCTTCTGGTTGTTCGGCCTTGATGCATTTTTGCTCGAATCAAATTGGAAAATGGATTACTGTATTGGTTGTTGACAGTATGGTGGTTTGAAATAGATGTTTTTCTTTCACTGTTCGTGTTGTTTGAAAGTGGAACAGGCCGTGTAATCGTTCCTTATAGTGTAACTGTTTTCCATTGAGTGTAATCGTTCCTTGCTGTTGAGTCTGGGACTGCCTTTGCATGAAAATGGAGGTTGAATATGGTTGGGTTGTGTACCATGTTTTGGGTTCGTCGACCCTTGCTGTTCCTTTTCTTTTGAAATGATAAGAAAGTCGTTTCTCTGTGCTGTGTTTAACTGCCTTGCTCTTCTTGCATAGAATACCTCCATGCTGTGTTGGTTGTTGATGATTAGACGGGGTTTCGAACTGGTTTTCTAGCAAAAAAAAAAAAAAGATGATAGGAAACTGTGCAGGTAGTGTTGGTCATCCTATTGCTGTATGATTGTCTTTTGTCACATGAACTTGGTGATAAGATAGTGAAAGTTGTGTGTGCGACTTGATGTCGATTCTGTGCTGAAGTTTTCTTGCTGAAAGAAATAGAACTTTTCTCTTCCTTCTGCTGTTTCGGGATTATAAGGAAATGGCATTTGTATTTTAAAAGAATGGGCATTGGAATTTTATATAAGTGCTCGTGAAAGTTAGAAAAGAAATAGTTTCTCTTTCTGAACTTATAGTATAATATATTGTTTTCTTGCTGAAGAAGGTAAGATGAATTGTGGTGTTTAAATGATGATCGCTCAATCCTCTAGTTCGGATTGTTTTATGAATGCGTATTTGACTTTAAATTGCTGTGCGAAAGAAGTGATGCATGGGAATTCTGTCTTGTTGTTGGGTTTGTCTTAACTGTATCTGACTTACGCATTTAGCTCCCTATACGGGTTTACTTCAAAAAGAGGTATTGATAACTGAATATTGCATTCCGAAGTCTTGCATATTATTATGGACTCAACCAAAGGGGAATTCGGGCAGAATGCTTGTTGGCAGTAAGCACGTTTTGGGTGTTTTCTTTTCTTCTGAACAATTCTTGAAGAGTTGGAAGAAGATGATTGTTTTCTTAGTAAGGGTCAAGGACAGGAAATGTTCTCTGTTGCTTTTGAATTCTGGAGATAGCATTAGGGGCTTACTGTGCTTTATAATTGAATTTGCTGTAGGTAACAGCAATGAATAAAATGTTATTTTGAATGGGTTATGCTCATAAGATTAGGAAATCATGTGATTAATTGACTGCATGATTGAAATACTGTTTGTCTGTTTAGCATACTGTGAAAGAAATATGGTTTCTTTTAGTATGGTAAATATATGGTACGCAACCTTATATTGTTTGATCTTGGATGAACATAATGTTGTATTAACCTGTTTCGGATCTTCATATGAGTCTGATTCAAATGAGGTATGGATATGGATGATGAAATCTTCCCTGTTTTCATTTAAAGCTGATTATAAATGAAATCATTCTTGCTGCCGGTAAGTGAATTCTGATTGGATTTTGTAAGTTTCACTCTGAACTGTTATCTTGATTTGTCTTTCGTTTGGATTCCACTGTTAGGACAGTCATGTGGAAAGAAATAGAGACATGAATGAATGACTTGGGAAGAATAAGCTTTTCTACTTTCATTCAGTTGGAAATCTGTAATTCGTGAAAAATGAATTTTATAATGCTTAAATGGGAGCAACTATATGCATTGCTGTTCGCTTTCTTGTCTGTGCTTGATTGCTTGGATTCTAATATGATGCAAGAACTGAAAGGAAAGTAAGGGGGTTTACATTTCAGTTGGTTTCATTCTTGCATTTATTATTAATGGAAGGCGTGGAAAAGATAACAGTGTGTTATATCAGCAGTAAGCTATTTGTATTCCTAACTTTACAAATATTGTAAATTGAGACTTGTAACAGTTATGTGGGAAACGGGACAGCAGTCTTATTGCTGATTGTGATAATATTTTGATAGTTCAGTTGTTATGCTGATCTTTCTTTTGTGCCTATTTCGTGATTGATGTTTAACTGTCGTTTCATAAAAGCAGGGTTCTTTTATTGAGACAGTTAGTTGAAGCACCCTATTTTAAGGATAAGTGCTTAATATGCTCAGTTCATTGAACTGACCCGTGCAATTCATTTTGCAGATGGAATTTGATTAGAATGAAGACTTGGCTGTTTTCTGATGCTTTTGATTTGATGATGTATTGAAATTGTTGCTTTATTTCCTCTTCGAGGAATTGTGAAAAGAAGAAAATATATTCTTCTGTCCATGAGTTGTATGGATGTTTTGTATAAACTATGCCCAATCAGCTGGATTGGCAAATGTACAGATTATGACTTGAAATATTGAATACAATTACAAGTGTGATATTTTCAATAGTTATATCAGTTTGATTTTGTTGTCTAATCTGGAAATATAATGTTATTTCTTGATTTGGATTTGTTTATTTGTCCTTGGATGGATGCTAAATGGAAACTGATATCTATTCTTACCTAAATGCAACTTTTAAGTTGAAAAATGCAATTAATTCATACTTGGGTAAAGATGAATTTTTAATTGACATTAAAAGGATTAAGAAGAATATGATTCCATAATTGGAAGGTATTCGGGATTAGCTTAGGAGCTAAGGAATACCAATTAAACTTCGGAGTAATCGAACTTCGCTTTCGAACTCCATTAATGATCCCGTTTGATAAATTCAGAATAAAGGATATAGGATAAATATATCCATAACTAATGGACCTTAACCATATAACGTTAAGGAGAACAAATGAATACTGTTCTTGGGAATTAGACCTCGTTTAAATGACGTCTAATAAGTTAAAATTCTGAATTTAGTTGCAGTTGAAAAAAATCTTGGCTAAGTTTAATAGGTTAAACTTACCACGTCCGTTAAGTAGATGCATCGCTTAATCCAATGATTAAGAAGTAAACCAAGTAGGGAAATGTAGCCCTTCGATACGAAGGAGAAGATGCATAGTAAACTAATGGATGGATTTAGTCCCTCTTAGCCCTATACAACTGTAACGGAAACGAGGATCAAGAGATCAGCGTGGATGCTGAAAGTTGATTTTAATTATTAAAATCATATCCGAAGCACTTGAGCAGGATGTGTATTCTCGATGGGAGAATTCCGTAGGACATTGGCATACGCCAGCTACAGCAAGGTGTCTCCATGAAGACGGGGTCTTCATGACGACACACTGTTGCAGCTGACATATTGCAATGCCCTCCTGAATTAAAACATCAAGAATACATAGGCTGAAGGTGTAATTGTGGACAGGGGATAGGAGTATGATCTGGTATACGGAGTGACTCCGGAATACTAAAGATAACTAGACACACGGGGTCGTGGGGAAACGACACTGTATGTCTGCGTATCTTTAGTTACCGGGAGTGCCTTCCTATACTCGTTCATATTACTAACTGTAATTGGGAGTTTAAACTAACCTTAAATGAAGAGGACTGGTAGGAACCAGGAAAGACCATTCTAGATAACAGGTGAAGTGAAGTGAAGGACGTATTCCGTTGATGTGTATAACATCCAGGAATATGATCATGCAAAGCATGTGAAAATCTTTGGCCAAAGTATCGCAATTGCTGGTTGCATTGTCCTTATCACTTAATTTAAGATGCAGGATGTCAGATGAATATCAGTAACAAATATTCAGATAGGCTTCTTAAATGGATCACTTCGATAACCAAAATTGGTTATGAGAACAGGGATATAGAATATACCATGCATAAACAAACATGAAGGATCGGTTGTTGCCGAGTCATGAAATGAAGGATCGTTGAAACTCCGAGCCATGAAAATGGAAGATCGGTAGTTCCTCGAGTCATTTACAGCAGCATATAGAATCTGTTATAAGATTGAATGGCATTGAATGTGTGTTCCATATTGTAAATATGCGAACAGGGAACATTCATTTTAAAAAGAAATTGTGTGATCCAAACTGTGTTGTTTGGGTAGAGAACAATTATTAAAACTTGAACATGTGTTTGAATTTTATAATTCATAACAGTGAACGTTATCAAAAAAAAAAAAAATAAAAAAAAATTTCCCTTGTTCTGGTATTTTGAAATGAGGATGTTACACAAACTCTTGCCTTGTTTTGGGTTGTTGAATCTTTTTGCATTCTTTTTGGGGGTGCATTTTCGTGTGTTGGAGCTCTTGTTTTGGAGGAAGTTTGGTGAAAGCTTTGCATTCTTGGGAGATTGTTGTTTTGGACTATGTTTTTGGTATTTGAATCTTGTTGTTTGGAGACAAAAGTAACCATGGAGAGGTAGGAAATTAACTCTCTCTTTATATGTTGTCATTTTCTTGTTGTGTTGTGTGGATAGTGCATGCTTTGTTTTATTTATTGGCTAGGTTGAGTAGACTCGCCTTAGGGAAGGTGTAGGAGAAGGATATGGGGAATCCATGTGGGGGCATAAGGAATGCCATTGGCATCATAATTTTGTGGAGGGAGTTTGGGTTTGGGATCCACCATGGAAAAGAAATAGCTTGCATTTCTTACTTTGGGGGCATAAGGAAATCTGTGGGGGACATAAGGAGGGATTTGTGGGGGCATAAGGATATGTGTGTGATGAATTATTTTGGCAGTTTGTTATTGGTGGATGCCCAATTCCCAATTGGGAGGCATAAGTAGCTTCCCCCATAGACCTTGCTCCTTTGGCTTGCATGATCAAGCCTAAGTTTTGATTGGAATGTTTTAAATTGTAGTTGTAAACTATTGTTTTGCATTGTTCTATGTTTTATATTGAGTTATGCATGTGAAAGAATGATGTGTGTTATGGAGGCTAGTTGTTGCCATGGGTTGGAATACACCTCCTATTGTGTTTTGGTTGGGGCTCGGGGCCAAAGATGAAGGAAGGATTCTCCTTTCATTGGATGTCTTGGTTGGGTGGAGAGTGTTTCCTTTCCCCCTCTTTTGTTGTGATCAACTTAGAGAAAATGAAAATGTGCATGTTGTTGTTACGGAGTAGAGGAAAATGCGGTTTGTGAGTCCCTTGTGAAAAACATAATTATTTGCAATCCTTTCCCACTTTTTGTGGATGAAGTTGTAATGCATACTTGTGGAGAAATGATGTTGCGATTGAATATGGAAATATACATTTAGAATTGTGAAAGACATTTACATTCTACTCTATACATTGGAAGGAAATAAATAGAATTTTGTTATTGCATTCAACATTGAAATATGTAAAGTATATAATTGGAATTAATAAAGAATATAAAATACTTTCTCTTATATGCACTATTGAATTAAATTCAATGCTTCATTGTATGGCAATAGAGAAAGTTAGATCTCTATTTTCTTTTTTCTTTTTCTTTTTAAAAATGTACGTGGATTTAATGCTTTGCATTTTGTATCCTTGGAAATATATTAAAATTGGAAATCAGAATTTGTAATTTATCTTTGAAATGATTTGTTTATAAACAACTAAATGTATTGGGTTAGTTTAGAAATAAAAACCACACTTGAATGATGAATTTGATAAACAAATTGCTAGAAATGGAATTTTAGTTATAAACTTAAAACTGGCAAATGAATTTAATTAAAATGCACATTTGGACCTGCACACATTAATCAACTTGGAAATGTTAAAATTTAGTATGTTGTATCATAAATGAACTCAAATTGAAAAATAAGACTTAAGAAAATAATTTTAACATTGCAAAATTGAACCCATTTCCCTTCCTCAACCATTTTCTGTCCATTGTTGGACAAAATTCAAACTTGAATAAATTGAGTAAATTTACTTCCCTAAACCACTTTAAATCCTTCCTAGATCAATTCTCCATGTCTATTTGGCATGTTGAGTGAAGGAGGAGATCCAATTTAATCAAATTTGAAAGTTAGAAATTACTAGTTTGCTAATTAAAAGCCTGCAGATCATTTTTGCAACATTGACCCCTTTAATCTTATCAAAATATAAATTTTATGCTTCATGTTCAAAGAGACCATCGAGATATTTCCAAAAAGTCCTTGTTTTCCCAAAACGAAGCTTTCTAGCTCAAGTTATGACACTTTGAAATTTTTCTAACTTGGTGGGAAAATTTGGAAAAAAATTCCACCGGTGGGCCCATGACCCAAAAAAATTCCCATTTAAAAATCCTTAGGAATTTTTTTGAAATTTTGGCATGGGAAAATTTTCATCTTTTCCCCTACAGCCCAGTAGCCAATCAAAGGGTGCCACATGGCACCTTGGGGGTGGTAGCGAGAGGGGAGGCCCTTTGTTTTTTTGTTTTTACCTTGGGAAATTTTTGGAAACTTTCCCCATGGCCCCGCATCCCCACCCTTGCCTTGGGAAATCCTTCACACAATCCACGCAAACCCCGCGTGCCTTTCACCCCTTTTTTCCTTTTTGAAAAATTCACCAAATCTCCCCGCCGCTTCACACCTCTCCCTCTCCTTTCTCTCCACAAAGGAATCATGGAGTGCCACGTGCCCTTGGCGGACCCACAGTGCATGGGTGTTGTTTTGTTTTCTTCCCCTTTGGGCAAAATGCCCCAAACTCTCCTGCCACCCCGCCCTTCCTTTCCTTGTTGCCGGCGACGACTCAGAGGCTGCCACGTGTCCTTGGAGGACCTACGGAGGCACGGGCGCAACTAGGAAATTTCTCCCGCACAAGGAAAAATCCCAAATGCCGCCCCACGACCCGCCGACCTGAAATTTGCCCTTCAACCTTGCTTGACACATGTCTCCTTGGGAAAATTTGACCCCTAAACTCCGCTTTGACCATATCTTGAGTTCTGAAGGAGTTAGGAGGAATTATTTATATCACCAAAAAGGTGAGAAAAATCCTATCTAATGGGAATGATTAAGGGAAATTTTGGAATCATTAAGTATGAGAAAAATCAAGTTGAATATGAGCCTATTAGAGAGTGGGTATGGGGGTAAATTTCTCCTTGAACCTAACTGAAACTTCTAACCCTAAAACTTGAACCATGTGAATTTAATATTTGTTAATGAAGGAAAAATATGTTTTAATAATTTGGTTTTGTTTGAGAACCTAATAGGGTCATTTGTTGCCTTACGAACTTGGTTGTGGACACTTCTAATAAAAAAATTATTCCATAATTTTCTAACTAACCCTAGGTTGTTTCTTGGGTCTCAAGTGGGTTGTTTTAAATGGGCATCATAGTTTGGTATCAGAGCAGTGGTTCAAAAGTTGGGACCATTAGGCACACTAGAAAACTTGAGACATGAAAACTTAAACCTAGCACACTTTTAAATCTAGAAAACAACTTGGCTAGAATTTGTATATTTTAGTGAATGTGGAAGTTGTGTAAAACTTAGCAAAATAAACTCTCACTTTGGTCTATGCAAGAGGCTTAGACGGAGCGAGAGAAACATTCACGAGAGACTCAAACTTACCACCACCACCACCGATCGGGGTGTAGCAGGCTATCCTACCTCGGATTATACGGACCCTTCAAGATGTCAATGCCGCCCTACGCAGAGAGGATTAAGAGGAGGACGTGCAACCAATCATGACATAGGCCCTTCCATTGAGGGTCGGTATCTCCTTGACCCAACAAGGAGCATAGAGGAGAGAACGCCCATGCGGAGTCATCCAGCACGATCTGCCACCGAGGGGATAGGGTGATAGAGTTCTAGAGCATAGAGAGAGGTCTCATGAGCCCTAGGCTTAGGGATGAGTGTGTAGAGAGACCTAAAGGCCATCGGACCACGGCTACGAGATCACATCGGGAGATCTTGAAGCTTCTACCCTCACATTACTCGGGTGGCATGGGTGGATTTCAGGCGAGGCTTGGCTAGTGAGCTTGAGCGGTTACTTCAATCTTTTCCTTTTTCTAGCAACATGAAAGCTCATGTTGTGATCCATCTACCGAGGGATGGAGTGGGAGTATTGTGGAGGATATAGGAGCATATGCTCCATGTAGATTCTGAGTCAATGACTGGGATATTTTTGAGGAGAGATTCGGGAGCAAGTATTTTTCAAGGAGGTTCATACGGCGAGAGGATCAATGAGTTCCACGACCTCAGACAGAGCTTCTCTTTTAGTACTAGAGTATGAGAGTAGATTTCTAGATCTACTCCAAGTATGTAGAGTATATGCGGGATGATCGGTGTTGATTCACAGGTTCATCCAGGGCATGAATTTAGATATTGGAGGTGCAATGTGGATCCATTGTCCATATAATTTAGAAGAGGCCGTTGAGAAGGCCTATATTGCGAGAGGAGACTCGGGAAAGACCCGCGGGGCTAGAGACCAATTCCGGACCCGCATCTGATAGATGCGGAGACAATAGATCAAGGGGGTTAGTACCTCTTCCTCATGGTGGTTAGGGTACAACACAATCATCCTTTAGGACATAACAAGGTAGTAGCGGCGGTCCCTCCCACCTCATGACCTCCACGGAGGCGATGCATAGAGAGGTCGGAGTATGGGGCCTCCTCCTAAGGGTGGACCTAGAGCATCGGGACATAGGGTGGACCTAGAGCTCGGTCGGCAGGAGCTCGCCGGCATATACCTCAATAGATGGCAAGCTGGATCGTTAGGATCCACACCACAGACTTCCAGGGGCACCTCTTTGGAGGTGCTTTACTCATTGGGGAGGATCAAGAGGATGTTTTGGTTGTGGAGTTCTGGAAACTTTTAGAGAGAATGCCCATAGAACCCTAATAACAAGGGTAAGACACGGGTTTCTTAGATGATCATGTTGGTGATATGGGACGCAACCACATGATTTATGCGGTGGTTGAGAACCGTCGAGCAGAGCACCGAGTATAGTCATTGAGACCATAGGTAGCATTGGTGGTATTCCTACCTCTATATTGTTTGATTTTAGTTCTTCGATTCTTTCATTGCACCGTCTTTAGTAGAGCGATATTAGCTGGTGGCAGTTAGGCAGGGTCATAGTTAGGATGTCGAGATGGCTTATGGAGCCAAGATCTCTGTAGACTCCTTAGTTAAGGAGTGTGTAGTGGATTTGGGACCTTTCACCACTACCTCAAATCTCCGTATCCTTCTTTTGGGCTAGTAAGGAATCATTTTGGGTATGGATTGGTTATCTGCACACATGGCTAGGATGGATTGTTACCACAAGACTATATCTTGTGCAGATGATTTGGGAGTTGAGTCGGTGATTTCGGGGTTAGGAGACCCATTTCTATTCGCACCATCTCCGCTATGTAACTTAAGCGGTGTGTGCGACGGGGTTTTCAGATGTATGTTGTTACAATCAGTGATAGATCAGAGGATGGGTCTAGTGGACCATCGCTAGATGATCATCCCATTTTCAGAGAGTTTTCGATGTCTTTCCAGGGAGCTACCGGGGTTACCACCCCCACGTGAGATTGATTTTCATATAGATCTAGTTCTGGAGCAGATCCTATCTCACGAGCACCTTATCAAATGACCACCCTAGAGCTCTGTGAGCTCAAGTTGCAACTTGAGGGCCTTTTAGAGAAAGGCCTTATCCATCCTAGTGTATCCCCTTGGGGTGCACCGATGATCTTTGTGAAGAAGAAGGATGGATCCTTGTGGTTGTGTATTGATTACCGCCAATTGAACAAGGTAACGATCAAAAATCATTATCCTCTTCATTGTATTGACGACTTGTTTGATCATATGAAGGGAGGCATAGTCTTCTCTAAGATTGATCTCAAGTCAGACTACACTCAATTGAGGATTTCGGAGGTGGACATTCATAAGACTGCCTTCCACACGAGATATGGGCACTATGAGTTCACAGTGGTGCCTTTCGGTTTGAATAATGCCCCTGTAATGTTCATGAGTTTGATGAATGGGGTATTCAGGACCTTCTTAGATTGCTTCATGATCATCTTCCTAGATGAAATTATTATATACTTACGTACACGTGAGGAGCACAAGTGGCACCTTCACCAGGTTCTTCAGTGTCTTCGGGAGCAGTAACTTTACGGGAACTTGGAGAAGTGTGCATTCTTTCATATTGAGGTGCAGTACTTGGGACATATCATTTCTAGGGAAGGTATCATTGTCGATCCTTCCAAGATTAGAGCCATTATGGATTGGCCAGCACCCACTACAGTGATCAAGGTGCACACTTCATGGGATCGATGTGGTACTACAGGGATATTTGTTCAAGACTTCTCTTGGATTGCACACCCTATCACTTCCCTTCGGGAGGAAGGGAAGAAGTTTGTTTGGTCGAGAAAGATGTGAGCGAGGCCTTGGAAACGAAGGAGTGCCTCACTACAACACCTATTCTATCGTATTGGACCCATAGGGTGAGTTATTTATTTACACGGATGCTTCTTTAGCAATTGTTTACACAAATGCTTCTTTAGCGGGGCTTGGAGGTGTGTTGATGTAGGAGGGCAAAGTAGTGGATTTTGAGTCACACAAACTCAAGGATCACGAGCTTAACTATCTTACCCATGATATTGAGCTTGCAGCATTGTGCATGCTTTGGTTAGATGGAGACACTTTCTTCTCGACAAAGATTCACACTCAAGACAAATCACTTGAGTCTTCGCCACCTCTTCATGCAGCCCAATCTCAATGCTCGTCAACGGCATTGGATGGAGTTGCTTTGTGAATATGATATGGAGATAGAACATGTGGAGGGGAAGGATAATGTGGTAGTGGACGCTCTTAGAAGATGGAGACATGTGGCTATGGCCACTTCAATGAGCACAGAGACTTGCGAGTAGGATTCTTGGCAACTTCCTCTTGACAACTTCTACATTGTAGTTCAAGTACAAATCGAGTCATAGAGACCCCTTAAGGGGAAGTTTGATGGTTTTTATTTAAAGGAAGATGGTCTTCTCGGGCAAAAAGGCCGGATATATGTTCCCGAGAGATGGTGGCTTGAGGTAGGACATCTTGGTAGAGGCTCATCATTCACCCTATTCAGCCCATCCCGGGGTGAAGAAGATGCACGCCACCTTGAGATAGTTGTACCATTGGAGAGGACTTCGTCGAGACGTGGCTCAATTCATTTCACGTTGTTTAGAGTGCCATAGAGTTAAGGCCAAGCATCAACATCTAGCTAGCCTTCTCTATCCTCATGTTATCTTTGGAATGGAAGTAGGACACCATTTTCATGAATTTACTTGTTGGGCTATCGATGTCGAGATATCACCACAACGCCATCATGGTCACGGTTGATAAATTGACAAAAGTTGCTCACTTTTCTCCAATGAAGACCACTTATACATCTAGAGCAGTGACACGAATATATTTGGATGAGATCGTCAGGTTACATGGGATTCCGCGGAAGATCATTTGTGACCACGATCCTTTATACACTTCACATTTCTGGACTACCATGCAGTATGTCCTCGGGACGAGGATCAACTTTAGCACAACATATCACCCTGAGAAAGATGGACAGACCGAGTAGGTGAATCATATTTTAGAGGATATGCTCAAGATGTATGTGATGGATCAGTAGTCTAAATGGGAGGAATACATGTACTTAGTGGAGTTTTCCTACAATAATAGTTTTAAGAGTTCTATAGGCATGTCTCATTTTTAGGCTTTGTATGGTAGAGAGTGCGGTACACCTCTTAGCTAGGACATGCTAGAGGACGGGTTATCTCTTGGACCATCTCTTCTACGGGACATGGAGCAATAGGTAGTGTTGATCAGGAAGAGATTACAGGAGGCACAGGACATGCAGAAGAAGTATGCGGATCAGCATAGGATTGACCGTAGTTTTGATGTGGGCATGAAGGTGTTCCTTCGTGTCAGGCCACACAAGAGCCCTATCCGTTATGGAAAAGGTTCTAAGTTTGTTTCTAGATGCATTGGTCCTTTTGAGATCTTGGAGTATATCGGCCCTTTAGTCTACCATCTAGCATTACCACCCGGTTTGTCTCGTTTACATGATGTGTTTCATGTTTCCGTTCTTAGGAGATATATTGCAGATCTGTCTCATGTGTTGGATTAGACATCATTGCAGGTGCATGATTAGGGGTAGGTGATGGTGGAGCCCGTTCGCATCCTAGATCGCAGGACCTTAGGCCTTTGAGGCAGAGAGGTTGATCGGGTTTAGGTGCAATGGGACGAGATATGATGAGGCGAAGCCAAATGGGAGGATGCTACCTTATTACGAGTTCGGTTTCGACATTTTTTCCGGTGACTTCCGGAGGAAGTCAAGTTTAAGGGGAGGGATGTAGTGCCCACTTCCCTATGACAACTTTGATGCTTATTTAGATACTACTGATTACATTATAAACATTACTATGTTTTGAGTTATTATGTTAGACATTTGATCATGGATTATTATTGATCTGGATTTGGTTATGATGCACAATGATTATTAGAGACACTCATATGTGGATGATGATAGACTATTTGACATGGATGTTTTATGGATGTTATTCGGACATGTGATTTCAGATATTATGAGTAGATCTAGAAAATAGATATTATATGATGATGATATAGTTGTTGATTAAAAATGCAAATAATGTAGTTGTTACTTCAATGTTATTGTGATTAATTATATGGTTGGTTTAGTTATTTTATTTGTATCATATTGGATGTTCTGATATGGCCATGAGTTTGAACGAGGTATTTGTATTTTACAAGGTTAAAAATATCACAACAAAACATCGGGGGATCGAGACCAACCAAAATGGAATTCTAGGTGAATTCAACAAGGTCATTATGGCAACATGCCTTGTGTGTGTATGGTGTATTTTGTTAGGGATTCACATGGGGGATCACCTTTATATGTGACCATGGGTTTGTGTATTTTATTAATGTGTTTCTTTATTATTGTTGTATGTATTTTATTAGTAATGTGTTCCTTTCTTTTAATTAATTAAAAGTGTGATAGATTAATGTGAGAAATCTTATGATTAAAATTTAAATAAATTAAATTGGGATATGGGAAAGTAATTATAAGAGTTGTTGGTTGTTTGTATTTAATTTGTAAGTGATGTGTAAGTTGTGTAAGAGCTTGTGTAAGTCAGATTTTGGAGTAAGAAACACTCCACCTCCATGGAAATTTGAATTTGTCCTTGGGGGCTATTTTTGGAGGCTTGTGGGACAAGTAAAACTTGTCCCATGCCTCTAAATTTAATTTACCAACCATACTTATGGTTGGGGATGTGATTTGTGAATTTTATAATGAATTTTATTAATCATGTTGCTTTGTTTTGATTGCACTCTCTTACATTTTATTTAATTTGTTGTCCCTTGAGGTGCGAGATTTTGGAGTGTGCGGGTAACTTGTAATATTTTCACCCACCTCTTTATTGAGCTTTGAAGAATGGAAATTTGTCTTTTGTGTTTGAATTTGAGGATGTGTGATGTGGCATCCTACATGGATCCACATCATCCTCTTCTCTTCCCTCTTTTATTTAATTCAAACTCTTGCCTTGTTATGGGTTGTTGAATCTTTTTGCATTCTTCTTGGGGGTGCATTTTCTTGTGTTGGAGCTCTTATTTTGGAGGAATTTTGGAGAAAGCTTTGCATGCTTGGGAGATTATTGTTTTGGACAGTGTTTTTGGCATTTAAAGCTTGTTGTTTGGAGATAAAAGTAACCATGGAGAGAAAGGAATTTAACTCTCTTTTTATATGCTGTCATTTTCTTGTTGTGTTGTGTGGATAGTGCATGCTTTGTTTTATTTATTGGCTGGTTGGGTAGACTGCCTTAGGGAAGGTGTAGGAGAAGGATATGGGGAATCCATGTGGGGGCATAAGGAATTCCATTGACATCATAATTTTGTGGAGGGAGTTTGGGTTTGAGATCCACCATGGAAAAGAAATAGCTTGCATTTCTTACCTTGAGGGGGACATAAGGAAATCATGGGGGACATAAGGAGGGATTTGTGGGGGCATAAGGATATGTGTGTGATGAATTATTTTTGTGGTCTGTTATTGGTGGATGCCCAATTCCCAATTGGGAGGCATAAGTAGCTTCCCCATAGCCTCGGTTTTGATTGGAATGTTTTAAATTGCAGTTGTAAACTGTTGTTTTGCATTGTTCTATGTTTTATATTGAGTTATGCATGTGAAAGAATGATGTGTGTTGTGGAAGCTAGTTGTTGCCATGGTTTGGAATACACCTCTTATTATGTTTTGGTTGGGGCTCGGGTGCGAATGATGAAGACTTCTCCTTTCATTGGATGTCTTGGTTGGGTGGAGAGCGTTGTCTTTCCCCCTCTCTTTTTGTGATCAACTTGGAGAAAAAAATGTGCATGTTGTTGTTCGGAGCGAGAGAAAATGCGGTTTGACAATCCCTTGTGAAAAACATAATTATTTGTAATCCTTTTCCACTTGTTGTGGATGAAATTGTAATGCATACTTGTGGAGAAATGATGTTGCGAATTGAATATGGAAATATACATTTGGAATTGTGAGAGACATTCACATTACGCTCTGTACATTGGAAGGAAATAAATAGAATTATGTTATTGCATTCAACATTGAAATATGTAAAGTATATGTTATCCAAAATATGCCCCCTGCTCATTTTGTGGCTAACTCCCTTTCATCTTTCCTTCTCTTGTGCCTCAGACATAATATTTTGTATTTTAGGCACTCAAAACCTTCTAGAAATAAGACCATTGGATAGAGCTCTTTCTCATCTTTCTAGAAAGGTAAAGTTTTCCTCCTAACTCCATGTATTTTTGAAGTTATGGCTCGGCGGAGTTTTTTGGGAAAAGTTTCCCCTGAAAGGCCCGCGGCTAATGAGATGCCGCCACATGGCACCTAGAGTGGTGGAGCGCGGAAATTTTAGAAAATTTTCCAAATGACCAAAAAGGTGCAAAAATTCAAATTTTTGCCCGCAAACCCGATTTAGCCTGTTTTGCCCTAAACTTCAAATGGCCATATCTTTCGATCCGAGCTCGGTTTTCTTGTTCTTTATATCAATGGAAAGCTAGTTAAATCATCTACAAGATTATGGGGTCAATTTTGCACTTTGATGGAATTTGGAGAGAAAAATCAAAAATGTCTCTCGCACGTGGTGATGAGCAGAAATGACGTTTCAACCACCGTTTTTAATGAAGAATGGCTCACATTCTCTCCCAGCATGGTTAAAAATGTCAGGGAATGGGTCTGTAAGGATGCCCATGCTGTTTTGAATGCATTTTGGTCAATGATTGAACCTCTCCCATGTTTTCCCACGTTTCTCTCTCCGGGCTGTCCTTGCTTTTGTAAAAGTCGATTTGGCTCATTTTCAAAGTGTGGAACATTCTTTGTGTATTGCAGGTCCCCTTTCTCACCTTGGAAGTGATTTTGGTGGAATATCAGACCTTTTCTAAGAGCTGCAACTTTATTTTACCTCTCAGGTGTTGTAATGCAAGTGATTTTGATGGTTAAAATAACAATACAACCTCTCGTGATTAGTTTTCATCCTCTGCTGTGTTGTTTGGTTAATTTCGATCCTTCATTACAATTATCAGGTTTGTGCATGAGGTTCTTTGTTGCATTTTTATGGATGTGTCAATCTACGATAAAAAAATGCTCACCACTCCTTTGGTGCATCACCTATTAGCATTAGTTTTAGCTTTTTTGCATTCTCTATCTCTGTCTCCTTTGGAATTTAGGGCGGGGTTAGGAATATAGACCTCTGCAACTTGTAAGTGATAAATCGACTAGAGAAATTGAGGAACCACCTCTAAACTAGAGATTCCTTTCTCATTTTGCAAGTCCCACACTTGGGGAAAGGATTCAATGTTGTGCAATCACACTAGATGCTAGTATGATCAAACTAGAAATCTGATCAACATCCGTGGGGTCTTTGATTTGCCACAACAAGTATATAATTAGAATTAATAAAGAATTGAAAGGACTTTCTCTTATATGCACTTTGTTGAATTAAATTCAATGATTCATTGTATGGCAAAAGAGAAAGTTAGATCTTTGTTTTCTTTTTCTTTTTTTTTTTTCAAAATGTACGTGGATTTAATGTTGCATTTTGTATCCTTGGAAATATATGAAAATTGGAAATCAAAAATTGTAATTTCACTTTGAAATGGTCTTTTATAAATAACTAAATGTATTGGGTTAGTTTAGAAATAAAAACCACACTTGAATGATGAATTTGATAAACAAATTGCTAGAAATGGAATTTCAGTTATAAACTTAAAAACGCAAATGAATTTAATTAAAATGCACAGTTCAGACCTGCACACATTAATCAACTTGGAAATGTTAAAATTTAGTATGTTGTATCATAAATGAACTCAAATTGACAAAGAAAACTTAAGAAAATAATTTTAACATTGCAAAATCGAACCCATTTCCCTTCCTCAGCCGTTTTCTGTCAATTGTTGGACAAAATTCAAACTTGAATAAATTGAGCAAATTTACTTCCCTAAAACACTTTAAATCCTTCCTAGATCAATTCTCCATGTTTGTTTGACATGTTGAGTGAAGGAGGAGATCCAATTTAATCGAATTTAAAAGTTAAAAATTACCAATTTGCTAATTAAAA
>CM031236.1:452979525-453062025 GCA_018340775.1 Taxus wallichiana var. yunnanensis
TCCACTAACGCACATACACATAGATGCACACACACAAAAACACACACACACCCCCACCCACACACATGCACGCACACACACACCCACACCCTCACGCATGCGCACATGCACGCACACACATACATGCTCACACGCACACACACATGTACACACACAAACATACACACACACTCACATGTATGTGCACTCATATACACACATACACACACGCACGCATGCACGCGTAAACACACTCACACGCACACTCCCATGCACACTCACGCACACTCGCACGTGTTTGTGCATGCACACACACATATAACGCACGGATGCACATGCACATGCACACACACGCGCACACTCCCACGCATGCTCGCACACACTCACACGTGTTCGTGCATGCACACACACACATATACAACGCACACATGCACACACACATGCACACACATAACCGAAAACACAGGAGGGAAAGAGGGAAGGGCATAGTGGTGGGATAAGTTGGAGAATTTTTCCGTAGAAGAGATAAGGAGAAATTTGATGAGTGGGTCCACGCGCTCGCGAAAATAATTTCCCAAGGCAAGGGCGGGGATGTGGGGATTTTATTAAAAAAATTTCAAAGACAATTTTTTTTTAAAAGTGAAGAAGTTCTCCCTCCTCTGTTGACACCCCAAGTGCCACGTGGCACCCTCTCAGTTGGTTACGGGCCGACGGGTAAAAATAAAAAATTTCACCAAAATTTTTAAAAGGCCCAAGGGTAAAAAAGATGTCGTGCGTCCGCAATGCCTCCTCGTGAGGACACGTAGCAGCCTCTCGATTGTCTGCAAGGGCCGGGCGGAGGAAAATTCAAAAAATTTCCTGAACCAAAAATTTAAAATTTTCCTAAGGATTTCTAAGGGAAATTTTCGGGCCACGGGCCACCAGGGAAAATTTTCCCAAATTTTCCCAAATTTTCCCGCCAAGGCAAGAAAACTTAAAAGTGCCATAACTTTTGCTAGAAAGCTTAGTTTTGGGCAAACGAGGACTTTCTGGAAAGCTCTTGATGCCCTCTTTGCACAGAAACATAAATTTTACATTTTGATAAATTTTAAGGGGTCAATTTTTTAAAAATGATCTGCAGGATTTTAAAAGGCCAATTGGTAATTTCCAACTTATAAATTTTATTCCATTTGGTCTCCTCCTTCACTCAACATGATAAAAAAATGGAGAATTGATCTAGGAAGATTTTAAAGTGTTTTAGGAGGAAAATTCACTTGTTTGATTTTTAATATACATTTTTCCATCAAATGACAAAAACGGATGAGGAAGGGATTGAGTTTGATTTTGCAATAATTAAATTGTTTTCTTAATTTTTCTTTGTCAATTTGAGTTCCTTGCTAATATATCATGTTGAATTTTAAGTTTTCCAAGTTGATTATAATGTGCAGGCCCAAACTGTACATTTTAATCAACACATTTTCCAATTTAAAATTCACAATGCCAGTGATCAAATCTTTGAAGGATCTATTTATCAATTTTATCATTTAAGTGTGGTATTTAGTTTCTAAACTAATCCAATACATTCAGTTGTTCCTAAACAAATCATCTTGAATCAAAATCAAATACTAAATTTCATTTTTACACATTCCCAAAGATACAAAATGCAACATCATTTCCACGTACATATCTTTTTTTCAACAGAGATCTAACTATCTCTTTTGTCATACAATGAAACATTGAATTCAATTCAACAATGCATAGGAGAGAAGGTCTTTCAATTCTTTATTAATTCCAATTATATACTTTACATACTTCAATGTTTGAAAGCAATAACAACATTCTATTTATTTCTTTCCAATGTACAGAGCAGAATGTAAATGTCTTTCACAATTTGAATATACATTTCCATAATCAATTACAACATCATTTCTTCACAAGTATACATTACAATTTCCATCCACATCAAGTGGGAAAGGATTACAAATGAATGTGTTTTCACAAGGGACTGTCAAACTACATTTTTCCTTTGCTCCAGAACAACAACATGCACATTTTCTTTTTCTCCAAGTTGATCACAACAAAAGAGGGGGAAAGGCAATGCTCTCCACCCAACCAAGACATCTAATGAAAGGAGAAGCCTTCCTTCATCATTGGCCCTCAAGCCCCAACCAAAACACAATAAGAGGTGTGATTCAACCCATGGCAATAACTGGCTTCCACAACACATGACATTATTTCAAACATGCACATTTAAAAAAAAAACATAGTTCAACACAAAACAACAGTTTATAACTGCAATAGAAAATATTCAAATCAAATCTCAGGCTTGATCATGCAAGCCAAAGGAGCAAGGTATATGGGGGAAGCTACTTATGCCTCCCAATTAGGAATTGGGCATCCGCCAAGAATAAAATCACCAAAATAATTCATCACACACACATCCTTATGCCCCCCCACAAATCCCGCCTTATGCCCCGCCACAAAAAAATAAATGCAAACTATTTCTTTTCTATGGTGGATCCTAAACCCAAACTCCCTCCACAAAATTTTGATGCCGAAAGCATTCCCTTATGCCCCCACATGGATTCCCCATAGCCTTCTCCTACACCTTCCCTAAGGGAGTTTACCCAACCAACCAACAAATAAATCAAAGCATGCACCATTCACACAACACAACAAGAAAATGATAGCATGAAAAAGAGAGTTAAATTCCTACCTCTCCATGGTTACTTTTACTTCCAACAACAAGATTCAATGCCAAAAACACAGTCCTAAAACAACAATCTCCCAAGCATGTAAAGCTTTCTTCGAGCTCCTTCCAAAAGTAAGAGCTCCAACACAAGAAAATGCGCCCCCAAGAAGTTGTAAAATGATTCAACAACAACCCAAAACAAGCAAAGGGTTTGAATTATATAGAAGAGGGAAGAGAAGAGGATTATGTGGATCCATGTAGGATGCCACATCGCACATCCTCGAATAAAACATAAAAGACAAAATCCATTCTCCCAAGCACAATAAAGAGGTGGGTGAAAATATGACAAGTTACTTGCACACTCCAAAAAGCCCACACCTCAAGGGACAACAAAATAAATAAAATGTAATAGAGTGCAATCAAAACAAAGCAACATGGTTAATCAAATTCATTATAAAAGTCAAAAATCACATCTCCAACCATAAATATGGTTGGTAAATTAAATTTAGAGGCATGGGACAAGTTTTACTTGTCCCACAAGCCTCCAAAACAAATCCCAAGGACAAATTCGAATTTCCAAGGAGGTGGAGTATTTCATACTCCAAAATCTGACTTAAACATACTCTTACACAACTTACACATCCCTTACATATTTAATACAAATAGCCAACAACTTCCATTATTACTTTCCCATATCCCAATTTGATTTATTTAAATTTTAACCATATGTTTCCTCACATTAATCTATCACAATTTTAATTAATTAAAAGAAAGGAACACATTACTAATAAAATACATACAACAATAATAAAAGAAACACATTAATAAAATACACAAACCCATGGTCACATATAAAGATGATTCCCCCATGGGAATCTCTAACAAAACAACACACAACACAATAAAACAAGTTGCCATGGTGACCTTGTCGAATTCACCTAGAATTCCATTGTGGTTGGTCTCCGATCCCCCGATGTTTTGTTGTGATATTTTTAACCTGCAAAATACAAATACCTCATTTGGCCTCGTGGCCATAGCAGAACATCCAATATGATACGAATAAAATCACAACAACATCAAGGTAATTTAACATTATCACATACAATTTATATTAACAACTATGTCATCATCATATAATATCCATTTTCTAGATCTACTCATAATATCATAAATCACATGTCCGAACAACATCCATAAAGCATCCATGTCAAATAGTATATCATCATCCACATATCTCTAATAATCATCATGTATCATATCGCAATTAAGATCAACAATAATCTATGATCAAATGTCTAACAAAATACTAAATCAAAACATAATAATGTCCATAACGTAAACAACATTATCAAAATAAGCATCAAAAGGTGTCAAAAGGAAGTGGGCACTACATACATGCACACGCACATGCAAACACACATGCACATGCACACGCACACACACACGCACGTAAACACACACACCGACGCAAACACACACACACACGCAAACACACACACACACACGCACACACACATGCTCACTTGCACACACACACCCATACACGCTAATCACACGTAAACATACACAAACACAAACTCTCACATGCACACACGCACACGCACGCACACACACACACACACACACACACACACGCACACACACACACATGCGCACACATGTACTCACGCATACATGTACACACATACACACACTCACACACGCACACAAATGTATGCACACACACTCATGCACTAACATGCACACAAACACACACACACATACACATGCGCGCGCGCGCGCACACACACACACACACATAGGCTCACATGCACGCATGCATGTATGTACACACATACTCTCACTCGCACGTGCATGCACACATAAACACACATGCACACATGTGCACGCACACACACATACACACGCACGCATGCACGTACATACGTACGCATGTTCACACATACAAAAACACTCACGTGCACGCACACACGTATGTATACATGCACACTTATACATACACATGCAAATGAAACACAAACACACACACACACACGCGCACGCACGTGCGCGCGCACACACGTAGACACGTGCTCATGGGTCTGTGCAGACACACACACACACATACACACACAGTGAGCATTCGAGCACACACACACATGCACACATGCACACACATATACACACAAACACACACACACACACACACACACACACACGCATGCACACACACATGCACACACACATAGACACGGACACACTAATATAGAAAGGATCACACATATGCACATGCATACACATACATACACACACACACACACACACACACACACACACACACACATGCGTGCACTCACACAAACACACACACATGCTCATAGGAATGTGGACACTCACACGCACACACACACACATATGCACACATGCACACACACAAACACACATGCCAAAATGTACACACGTAATTGCACGTGCATACAAACACACATGTACACATTTGTACGCGCACACACACATGCACACACATGCTCACATGCACACACACACGCACACACACGCACACGTAACACAATCTCACACACACACATGAACACACATTCTTTATCAACCATTCATATTTAAAACAATTTTTTTTTTTTTTTATAACCATATTTGTTCTAAATTCATAATGACTCACATTCTTTATCCGATCTATTCATTTCAACCACTTTAATGACTCGATGAACTACCGATCTATTCATGTTTAACATTAAGTATTGAATACTTTTCCGTATACTACGTATA
The DNA here is from genome assembly GCA_018340775.1 of Taxus wallichiana var. yunnanensis. Taxonomy (NCBI): domain Eukaryota; kingdom Viridiplantae; phylum Streptophyta; class Pinopsida; order Cupressales; family Taxaceae; genus Taxus; species Taxus wallichiana. The sequence goes on from CM031236.1 coordinate 452,984,939, forward strand.
CTTGGTTCTCTTTCCCTATTCAGGGTATTGAGTGATCTGTCTAAGGAACCTATCTGAATATTTGTTACCAATATTCATCTGCATCACGAACCTTAGACTAGGTGACATAGGAAACACAACAACAAGCTTACTTGCGATACTTTGGCCAAAGATTTCTAACATACTGTTCATATTACTATTCCTTGATGACATACTCATCAATCCGAATACATCCTTCACCCCACTCTATTGTTATCTAGAATGTCCTTTACTGACTTCCATTAGTCCACTTGCCCAAGGTTTAACCCTAGTTCAAGTTAACAACATATGTTATGATAGGGGGCTCACTAAGACTTAGGGTAAGTTGGCATACTAGGTCAACCTAAGTCAACCCCATGTGCCAAGGTATCCTGAGTTTTAGAGGGCTACCCCTTATCTTAAACATGTTACTAACTAGACCTAGAGAGAAACTAAGATCAAGTCCAATGTGTGTAGATCTAGATGATCAATGTAGAAGGGTGTTGCCACATGTCACTACATCATTGTATCCTCGAGAAGATCCTAATATTCTCAAGGTACAACCCTGCAATTGGTGTGTGCAAAATCCTACAGAACAACCTCATCGAGATGTACATACCCCAAGGAGTTTATTATAAATTTAATTAATTTGGATTATTAAAAATAGATTTCAGCAACCTTGCCTAACCCTAATCCAACACTCCTTAAGTTCTTCTCTACAACATATTCAATTGGTTGTTAAATAACTTTCATAGCTTAATATTGCCTTTAATGTTATTTAATGGACTTAACAAGCCATCAACCATAACAGGATATCAACATCATAAGTTCCATTTATTGTGACTTAACCGTTCAAGGAAGTGTAACAACCATCTAGGTTGTAACTAAGTAGACTTTATTAAATGAAGTCTAATGATTAGGAATCACATCTTCCATTTTATTTGCATTCTTAAGATAGAGGAAGAATCTTCCTTTACATGATTAAGTGCTAGGGCTAGCACCCCTATAAATCATTTACAAATTCAATAGTTATTACTGAATGTTCATTCCATATCATATTACTATATTGAATTGTTTAGTTATGACATCAAATTCTACAACTTAAGAAGTTGCATCCTATTTAGGGAGATTATTCCAATTCCCACTGTCAAACTTATCTAAGAATACCCCATTAAGCATATACATAATATGGAGTATAACAACAAGATAAGATTCCATCTATGCAATGAAAGTACAAGATAATTTACACACCCACTGTAAATAAATTCTCAACATTTAATTCATCTCTAAAACTTATACATTTAGGTATGCTACAAGACAACCGCCTTCATTACAAAAGAATACTACTTTTTTTTTTTCAATACAATCTCAAGAACGATTTAGAGTTCTTCACAAAATTAGACTTAAATCAGCCAATGATCACATAAGTTTTTGCCTTCCTTTTCACTTACAAAGTCCATCTATAAAAATTGCTAGCACGGGTCAGTTCAATGAACTGAGCATGATAAGCACTAAGCCTTAAAAAGAAGTGCATTCCAATAATTGTTCCATTAAAACAACTCTGCTTTAATGAGACAATTATTACATCATAAATCAATATATCAAAAGCAATGGAAAATAAGTACATTTTAACCAATTGAATTCACTTCCAAGAAAAGGACAGAATATAATCCACCATATCAGCCTTACAAAATAGAGTCTAATTGATTCTATCAATTATCCTTAGTCAAACAACATATCATAACATCTCATTGTTCCCAATCTTTCATAAAAGAATACAACATTTATCTTTGCTTCAAGCCAAAAGAAGGGTTTAAAGCATGGTTCTTATTAGGATGACTCATCTAACTCCTAAACAAAAGAAGAAGAAGAACCATTACAAACTATGCCCAAACACAAAACATCCGAGAAACAGAAAAATTCAAAACGTGATTTAACTGTTTCTTTTAAAAGACAACTACCTTAAAATTTAACATTTAAGATATTCATCAAAACAAAATTTCATTTTAATCCAAGAAGGAATAGAGAATCAATCGGTCTACCTGTAAGTTTAAATCTACTTCCACATATAGAAGTTAACTTTTAAAGATCTGAAACAATGTTCAAAAATCAAGGTAGACTCATACAGAGTTAATCTCTACTCGAGTTCATCCAAGGAGAATTCTTAAAAGATAGAGTGCAAGAGACAAACTTACTCATCTCAAACCAAACAAGTAAAGTCTTGTCAAACAACAGTCTGCCAAACAAGCTGGCATTTCCAGCTCAATAAAACCAATAATATAATCTCTTCCAACATCATTTCTACAAATGATTGGGTAAAGGAAGACCAAACAACTCATAAAGAAATCTCCATATAAAAAGAGAATCAAAAATAGAAAAGTTCAACCAATGATCTATCCAGTAATAAGAAAGCACACTGCCATATTCTTACACTTCTTTACTTTTAATGAACATGAGTTTCAATTCCATACTCAAAATGAAATACAAATAGTATTCCTAAAACACAGTTTTCTAAATGAATCACATTCCTTTCTTTTATAAAGACACAAGGTGTATTTACTATATCCAACAAGAGATAGAAAAATAACCGATCAATAAGTTAAACATGATCAGAAATATCAACAAACTCAGACTGAAATCCCATTATCCTTAGAAAATGTTTCCAGTTAAATCCCAAGGATATTTAAACAACTCGATTTAATCTACTCTCCCGATTTTCCTCTTGAGTAAGTAGTTCGATTAGAAAAGTTCTAAGTTTTAAACTCTTTAAGAAGTTAAGAAAACCCAATTCAAATACCAAACCAAATCGAACATGTCGATAATACTACCAGCTCAGAGCTCAAAAGTACAAAATCCAAGCACAATGACGAACACAAGCTTCTCACAAAGGTACAGGACTACCCAAGTAATTATTCATGGTTCAGGGAAACAACAAGTTCCCATCCAAGTTTAAATCATTAACAAAGAAAACTCAACATACCAAAAACAGAACCGACACATCGTTCCTACTACTATTTCCAAACACTAAGTACTAAATTTCATGTACAGTGTCAAATTACAAAAACTCAACATGAGCTCAGATATGCACAATATCTTAGTATGAGGTAGTATAAGATACAAATATCCATTAACAGTTCATATTCAAAACAAGGAGTCCTATTTCTATCTCAAATGAAACATGAGTTTCCAACGAGAGTTCAGAATCAAACAAATAACAAGATAAGAGTGCGGTGAAATCATGAACTTCCATTAATAGTCCAAAATACCACAAGAGTAAAGCACGAGTACAGAGCCACATACGGCTTCAACAACAGTCCCGAGTTACCCAAGATTTCAACACTGGTTTAGAACAACTAGAGGCTCCAACAAAATTCATATCAAAATGTGAAGCCAAATATTATCCCCAATGGAACTCAAGTTTCTCACCAAAGTTCGAGCCCAAAACGAGTAATAAAATACAAGTACCGTGTACATTATGAACTAGACATTAATAGTCAGATTATCATAAGGAAATAAAACACAAGCACCGAGCTATATACGGACTTCAACAACAGTCCAGGGATATCCAAGATTCCAACACTGGTTCAGAACAACAAGAACCTCCATCAACAGTTCTCAACAAACACAAAACCAGAACCAAGTTCCAAATCAAATACGAGCTCGAATACAAGCTCTACTAAAACACAAGCTCAACACAAGCTCACGATCAAACAAAACACAAACTCCAACAAGATCAGATGGAACCCAAGGTTCTCAAAAACTCTAAACCATATTTAAATAGCAACGAAGATTATTTAAATAGAATACTTCCATTACCCATTCCAGAATGAAAAAAGCCGAGTTACAAAAATACGTTTTTGCATGCATTTTTTTTTTAAACTACACATGGTAAGTTTCCAAATAGAACATCATTTACCAAGGATTCAAAACCAATATCACAAGATTTAATAAACCCAACAAGAAAATAACCAGATAAGATATGCAATCCAAGAATCTCAAAAGAGCATACTTGTTTTAATGAAACATTTATAAGAAAGCAAGAGATCTTAAAGATTAGAGCCTATCATGCCTGATAGCACTTCTGCCAAATCAAAGAGAACCTCCAACCAAGCTCACAACTTCTCCTCTTCTCCACGAAAGATCAAACAAAAATATTCTTTTTCCACCATGCCTCTTATATATTCCACGAACCAAAAATAGGTCTAAAATCTCAAGAATAGCCATTAAGTGTAGTTCAATCTGCTGGTTCGAAAAACCAGAGAGCATGCAGAGTGAAAATCATGAAACATGCAAAGTGAAATGACCCCATACAAACCCATTTGCATGCTTTCCAAAATGGTTTGAGCACAAAAACCGAAAACAATAAATTCCATTAATTCCTATTTTCCCACCTATCCTTCCTTGCCACCACCTTCCAAGTTTAGCGAATGCCAAATCAAATTTAACAAGGAATTCCATTTTAGTGAAGTTTCCACATAAGCCTCCTCCCAAGTCAACTAGCCCCTACCACAACTGGTGGTACGTATGCTTTTTAAAACCTTATCAACAACTTAAATGCCTTGGAACCATCACCTATGATACATGTGACCACCAATTCCCCCTTCATGCCCATTAGTTTAGGGTAGACATAATTGCTTAGGTTAGATCTTAGGTTAGCTTAGGATATGTAACCTTAGGATATAACCCAATCAATAAATTACCACCTTAGGTAGTTTCCACATAGGTTAGATTAATTCCAACACAATAGTTTTTAGGCATTAGGTTAGATCATCACACAACCATATAACATTAGGTTTTAGGATAATTTAAATAACCTAGTAACCTCTCCATAATCCTTTAGTACAAAGCTTAGGTTAGGATAAAATTCAATTAATTAACATAGCTAGGTAGTAAATATATATATTCTTACCTAGCTTAGGATTCCGTAGGATAGTCCCTTTAGTTTTAGGAACCAGAATGTTTCCTATGCCATGAATAGGCTATAGTTCATTTACATCAGCATTGTCCTATCACGATCGATCTCCAAAGATCCAAGCACAACATACGACTGAATAGAAACACGTTCACACAACAATCAAAGAACTTGTAATCAATCAAAGTTTAGTCATATGTCTTTTAATTCATGGAATGTTGATTTACCATTCGTTCAAAGAGAATTTAAAACATTCCTTGGATCACTAAAATTGATCCAAGGATGAGTCAGATTAATAGATAAGTTTACAATTCTTAAACCAGATTGCAACTCACCTACAAGAAGTGAAAAATGGATTCAAGGAAGCCATTCCAATTCATTCAAAGGATCTTAAGAATAGAAGATGATTTATCCATATCAAGCATGATCTCCAAAAATCAAAAGAACATATCTTTATAAGGAAAATCACATGTCAACACTTGAAATATAAAGGAGGAAAATAACAACTGTCAAGGGTGTTACATGCTCCCCTCCTTAAAAGAATCATCATCCCGATGATTACCCCTTTTTTTAACAATATACCTCAGGACAATCACTTCATTCACTTCTCTTACCATAAGTCAAAATATATTAGAATCTTATAGTTCAAGAAATCAACATTAAATAGTTGTTTATCCAAATCAAATAAATATCTACCCATATAAAGATAAAATCATAAATTTTTATCAATCAAAAAATCAATTCTGATCAAATAGATATGGAAAAGTAGTTTTCATATCTTCTAGATTTTCCCAAGTTGCACTCTCTTCATTAAACTGGTCCCACTGACCTTACATTGACTTATTTCTCAATTTCTTAAATGCAACTGGTGAGTTTCCAACTCAAATGGGTTTAACCACAATTATTCCTAGGTCTTGGACCTACAAGGAATTCCAATTTAACACGTGATAAATCTGAAACGTATTTCTTAAGCAAAGAAATATGGAAAACATCATGCATTCATGACAAAGCAGAGGTAATGCTAAATGATAAGCTATAGGGTTGATTACTTCAACTATCTCAAAAGGTCCCACATAATGAGGTGATAACTTGGCAGCCTTGCCAAAAGTTATAGAACTCTTTTTCGGTTTAACCCGAAGAAAGACTTTCTCACCAAGTTCAAATTTCCTATCAACCCTCTTCAAGTCAACGTAACTCTTTTTCTATCTACTGCTTCTTCTTTCAAGCATTCACGAATCAACTTAACTTGTTGTTCCATTTCCGTAAGGATTTCAAGTCCAATTACCTCTCTATCCTCTATGCTATCCCAACTAACAGGGGTTCTACATTTTCTTCCGTAAAGTGCCTCGAAAGGTGTCATCTTAAGAGAAGCATGATATGTATTATTGTAAGCAAATTCAACTAATGGAAGATATTCTTCCCACTTATACTTTTTGATCCATACAATACATCTCGTAACATATCTTCTAAAACTTGATTTACTCTTTTAGTCTGTCCATCCATTTCCGGGTGATACGCAGAACTGAAATTTAACTTAGTTCCTAGAGCTGCATTAAGCGTTTGCCAAAATCTTGACGTCATTCTAGGATCTCTATCAGATATGATTAATTCAGGTACTCCATGTAATCTAAAATTTCATGTACAAATATTTTAGCCAAAACAGAGAATCATCCTTCAAATTTCCAGCAATAAAATGAGCTACTTTTGTTAGTTTATCAACAACTACCAAAATAACATCATGTTTATTTCTTGACATAGGCAACCCTTGTACAAAATCCATGCTTATTACCTACCATTTATACTACGGTATGCTATGAGGATACAATAAACCGGCTGGGTGCATATGTTCCGCCTTAACACGTTGGCACTCTAGACAATGTGTTACATAATCAATAACATCTTTCTTCATTCCTTTCCAAAAATATTGTTGTTTTATATCAGCAAGCATCTTTGTAATGCCAGGGTGTCTAGAGAAAGGTGAATTATGAAATTCAGCTAACAATTTCTTTCTCAAACCATTAAGCAAAGGTACATAGACTCTATTTTCAAATCGTAAGATTCCTTCTTTATCAAAGTGAAAACCTTTATACCTCAAATCATTAGAATCTACAGCAAGTGTTGCTTTTACTTGTTGAAAGTAAGAATTAAATTCCATAACACTTTTACTTCATCCTTAAACTGAGTTCTTAGTGTTATAAGAGCATAAATGTGCTTCCTACGACTTAGAGCATCAACCACTCTATTTTCTTTACCCTTTATATAACTTATGTCAAAATCATATTGAGACAAAAACTCTAACCATCTTCACTGTCTTGCATTTAGATTTGGCTGAGTGAAAATGTACTTCAACCCAAGATGATCAGTTTTCAACTCAAATGGTTTACCAAGCAGATAATGCCTCCAAACTTGAAGTGCATGAACAATGGCAAAGCAAGCTCTAAATCATGTGGAGCATAATTCAACTCATGTAACTTAAGTTTTCTACTTTTGTATGCTATAACATGACCACTTTGTAACAAAATACCTCCTAGACCTTCACCGGATGCATCAGTTACCACCATAAAATCTCCATTAGGATCTGGTACTGCAAGAATAGGTGCTGAAGTTAATTGTTCCTTCAAGGTTTTAAATGTAATTTCACATTTCTCACTCCAAAAAACTTTTTATCTTTCTTCTGTAAGGAATTTATTGGTGTAACTATCTTAGAAAAGTCTTTTACAAATTTCCTATAGTAGCTACAAGTCCCATGAAAATTCTAACTTCATGTACATTCTTTTCGTGCAGCCATTCTATTATAGCTGTAATTTTTTAAGGATCTACAACAATTCCATCTTTACTTATTACATGTGCTAAGTAGTGGAATTCTCGTGTCATAGAAAGAACATTTGGACAACTTGTCAAACAACCGTCTCTTTCTCGAATTTCTAAAACTACTTTCAAATATAGAATGTCATCCAAGAATATGAGCACAAATTTGTTTAAGTATTCTTGAAAGATATTATTCATTAAATTCATAAATGCCGCAGTGCATTAGTTAATCCAAAAGGTAAAACTATAAACTCATAATGTCCATACCTTGTTCTAAAATTTGTTTTATGAATATCCTCATCCTTAATTCACAATTGATGATACCCAGATCAAAGATCTATCTTGGAGTATACCGATGCTCCACACATCTGATCAAATAAATCATCAATCCTAGGAAGTGGATATCTATTCTTGATTGTTGCTTTGTTTAACATTCTATAATCAATGCACAATCTAAGTGTTCCATCTTTCTTTTTCACAAAAATCACTGGTGCTCCCCAAGGTGAAACACTTGGTCTAATCAAACCTTTAGACAAAATTTCTTGCAATTGAGCCTTAAGCTCTACTAATTCTATAGTAGTCATTCGATACATGGTGCCTTAGATATAGGTTCGGTTCCAGGATTGATCTCAATCGTGAAATCAAATTCCCTTTTGGGTGGAAGACCTGCAATTCTTCCGAAATACATCACTAAAGTCTCGTAACAATGGATATCATTCCATTAAATTGTTGTTTTCCTCTGCTCATTCAAAAAAAATTATTACATATAAGGTACATCCTTTATTTTTGGCCTTTTTAAGTTGCATAGCTGACAGTTTCCTAACAAAAATCTCACGTTTCACACCCTGAATCTCTATTGTTTTCTCGTAGGTCATCTAAACAACTAATGCATTTTTCAAATAGTCCACTTTAGTCTTATGACTTGTGAAATGAGAGAGAAATCTCCAGAATAGAGGCTGGTTCCTCAAACTCCTCTGATTTAGATCTATATTTTGCACAACTACAGAGGTTCTAATCCTAATTCTACCCTAGATTGCAAGGAGACAGGGATAAAAATGCAAAAATGAAACTAAACTAAAGATGGTGATGCACCAAAAGGAGTGGTGAAACATTTTTTTCCATGTAAATAGACACAAATTCATGAAATGCAACAAGGGAAAACATACACAAGCTGATAGATGTAATTAGAGGTCTTAAAATGAAGTAAAACAATACAAACAGAGGACTGAAAGCATTCACAGAGTTTGCACTGTCAATTCCATGTAAAAATCTCTTGCATTCCACCATCAAAGAGGTATAAACCTGTTACAAACTGTGAAAAAGGTCTGATTCTTACAACTATCACTTACTGGAGGTGAAAGAAGAAGTTTGCAATGCCAAAAAGTGTTCAACCATGAAGAAATGAGCCAAATCTGCTTTTACAAAGGTAATGGGTCGAGCCTGTGAGAGAGAAAATGTAAAAACATGGAAGCCCATTCCTCATTGATGGAAAATGCATTAAAATAGCATGAAGGACCTTACAAACCCATACCCTATCATTTTTGACCATATTGAGAAGAATGCAACCCATTATGTATTAAATTTGGTTTTGAAATGTCATTTCTTCGCCATGGATACGTACTTCAGAACCGTTTTTGAATTTTCTCTCCAAACTAAACCAAAATTATAAATTGACCATGGAATCATGTAGAGAATTTTAACAGCTTTCCAATGATATAAAGAACGTGAAAATCTAAATTGTGGATCAAAAGATATGATCGTTTGAAGATTTAGGGCAAAAACGGCCCAAAAACGGATCGGCGGGAAAAAAATTTCAAATTTTACCTCTTTTTTGTCTTTGGAAAATTTTTCAAAAATTCCCCACGCTCCACTAGGTCGATGCCACATGGCAGCTTCCTATTGGCTATGGGCCTCAAATGGGAAAATTTTCCACAAAAACTCCACCGAGCCATAACTTGAAAAATATAAGGAGTTAGGAGGCAAACTTTACCTTTCTGGAAAGCTGAGAGAGAGCTCTATCTGATGGTGCCATTTCTAGAAAGCCTTGAGTTCCTTAAAATCAAAAAATGGACTGAGGCACAAGAGAGGCAAGAACACAAGGAGTTAGCCACAAAAATGAGTCAGGGGCACATTTTGGATAACAATTTTGGCGACTCAGAGGGGTCATCTACCTGCTAGATGAAAGTACCAGTAGCCTGAAGCAGTCCATTGGGCATGGAGCCATCAAATATTCTATTTAGAACCCCAACTAACTTAGAATGTGCAAGGAGGAAGATGGAATATCACATGATGGAAGCAAGGACTACAAAACATCTCCAGGGACAGTAAGCTATGCCAAAGCACTTAGGGAAAGCAAAACTAACCTACAACAAAACAATGTGCAAAGCACTTGGAGGAATGAAAATCTAATCTAATATTTACAAGGTGGTAAATTTCCCTCTAGAAGCAACACTTGAGATAGATTCCATTGACTGGAATCTGCAGTTCTTCACCATCCAATGAGGCCAATTAGAAAGCATTGTTGTTCTTGCACTTCGTGACCATGTATGGGCCACTCCAAATGGCATCAAATTTTGAATGCCTTCCCGATTTTGCTCTATCCACATCCCATTTCAACACTAGATCTCCAACCTGAAAAGATCTATCCTTGGCCTTCCTATCAAAGGTCTTTTTATCAAAGCTTGATCCTTTTCCATTGCTTGGGATGCCCGATTTCGACCTCCCGCAGCTCCATCAACTCGCATATCTCACCTCCATGGGCTCAAACTCTAAGCAACTCTAATTGCTTCATGAGTTCCAATGTTGGCAACTCAAGTGACATGGGCAAGATTGCCTCTCTTCCATAGACAAGTTTGAATGGAGAGTTACCCGTGGATCTCTTGGGAGTTATCCTATCACCCATAAGGCTGATTTAAGTTTGGTATGCCAAGACCTCTCGATTCTCATCAAGAGTCCTCCTAATGATCCTCAACAAGTTCTTTGTTTGTAGACTCGGCCTGGCCATTACCTTGAGGGTAATAGTTTGATGAAGTGCTTAGGTAGATCCCATTCTTGACAGCCCACTCACACCTTGATCCAATGAATGCCAATGCATTATCTCGAGATTATTGTAGCAGGTATACCAAATCTGGTCGCTATCCCCTCATAAAAGTCTAAGATGCTGGACTCATTTGCTTCTTTGAGTGCTACTCGTCTTCACCATTTGGTGAAGTAGTCCGTGGTCACAAAATCCATTTGTGCCCTTGACTTGAATTGGGATTAATGACTCCAATGAAGTCCAAACCCCATTGCATGAATGGCTGGTCAACCGAGATTGATGCAATGGAAGGGCAGCAAGTCTCTCTTTTCCGTGAAGAATGCACAATTCTTACACCTCTTAATCCATGCATAAGAATCACTCGAAAATTTTAGGCCAATAATAACCAGCCTTCATGATTTTTAGAGTCACACTTAGTGCAAAATGACCACCAAATGGTCCACCATGGAACTCTTCCAACACCCTATGAATCTGATTTGTGCTAATGATCTCAAAGAACACTCCATTCACATCTTTCTTGAACAAAACTCCATCAACAATGGCATATGGGACAACCTAATCAAGTGTCTTCTTTGGTCTTGTTCATCTCCGGGGGCATAGGCCTCGTGCTTAGAAGTGTATAATACCTGGGTCCAGCAAGGAGTGGGGGCAGCATTGTCTTCTTCTTGATCGCCACTTGGCTCATGGCTGTCCCGATCACAAAACAGCCTCTTCTTCATTGCATACTTCTTTTGCTTCCCAAAACCAGCTTGCTCACACAATCCTTTCCTCTCTACCAGCTTGGTGATCTTGATCTCAATGTCATACTCCATGACACGGGTGATCCAACCTACCCTTTTCTCATTCAAATCTTTGTTGAGGAGGAAGTCCTTAACCCCAAAGATGTGAGACCAAAGCAATCGGACCTTGTTGTTCGAGACTAAATGCTTGAATTTCTTCAAGCTTCGACACTACCAAGACATGCTTCTCAATAAAAGAGTACTTCACCTCATAGTCATCTAGGCTCGGTCAAGAAGGCAATTGGCTGCTCATCATTATCCTTGTTCTCGCTTGTACCAAAATGGCAGAAATAGTGTCATTACCTCCAAATGCATAGAGGATGAAATCCTTGGAGAAGTCCGGGTTGATGAGAGTTGGTGCTTGAGAAATGGCTTCTTTGATTGCTTCAAAACTCTCCTTGCCTTCTGCTGTCCACTTGAAAGCCATGCTCTTCTTTAACATTTTGGTGATGGGCTTGACAAGGGCTACAAAATCTGGGACAAACCTCCGAACAAAGTTTATCCTCCCCAAGAAACTCTGAAGGGCTTTCTTGTGGCTTGGCAATGGTAGTGCTCTTATGGCTTCAACCCTCTCTGGATCAATTGCTAATCCTTCTTTGGAGACAATATGGCCAAGGAGCTTTCCTTCATGTGCAAGAAAGATACACTTTCTAGGATTTAAAGACACTCCAAATCTCCTGCACCTCGTGAAAACTTGTCTCAAATGAGAGAGGTGGTCTGCTGCATTTTTGGAAAAAACAGTGATATCATCAAGGTAAATCAGCACCACGTTGTTAATCAAACCTTTGAACGCCATGTCCATTGCCCTTTGGAAGGTAAAGACTAGCAGATTTGGACAACCCAAATGGCATTTTCCTCGTATGCAAAAGTTCCCATTTGGTTGTGAAGGCTGTCTTGAACTCGGTCTTCCTCCTTCACCATAATCTGATTGTAGCTCGAGTAGCCATCAAGTAGTGAAACCTCTCTGAGCCAGCCACAACTTGCAAGATTTGCTCCATGGAAGGGAGTGGGTAATGGTCCTTAAGAGATGCTCTATTTAAGTCTCTGAAATCAACACACAATCTGATCTCCCACTCTTCTTTCTGACTGGAACCAAGTTGGCAACCCAACTAGAATGCTTGATTGGGAATATGATTCTTGACTCAATCAGCTTGTCCAATTCTTTCCTCATGAGAGGCTCCATGTGTGGATTGACTGGTCTTTGTTTCTACCTGACAGGCTTAGTATTTGGATCCAATTCAATGGTATGCTGAGCTAAGTTGGGATTGAAACCTTTCAAATCTTCATAGCTCCAAGCAAACACATCTGGGAATTCTTGACACAACTACATGAATTCATACCTTTCTTGTTCAGTTGTCATCTTTCCAATTTGCAATGGTTTGTTCTCTTCTACCAAGATGGATACTGAATCCTCTCTCTTGACCTGAATGTTTGCTTTCTCCTTTCTAAACTGATCATTGGGATTAAAAATGGACTCCAAAGTGATAAGTCCTTGGGCAGCTTGTTAGTTCTCAAATGTACTACACCGGTCACCATACTCGTTGTTCCAACTTTTCTTGATTCTTAGCCGAGAACTCAGCTTCTTCTTCGTAAGAAATGGATGATTTACTGGTCATTCTCAAACACTTGCCAACCGACATTGTTATCTCGCACAAGGCCTCACAATCACGTGGATGTTTGGTTGTACCTTGTCTTTTTGAATGCTTTCCACAATGTCAAAGGCTGCCCCTCACCGCTGCAAGCTCACAAGAGCTTGATTCTCTTTCCTAGGAATGGATTTGATGCCAAAACCCTCAAAATCTTCCATGAGGTCCCACACCCTGTTCTTGTAGCACCTGAGTAGATCATTCTTGGCAGCATGTTGTCCCTTGACCTGATTTACAATCAATTCACTGTCACCAAAGACTTGCAAGTTCTTTATTTTCTTCTTGATTGCCCAATGCATCCCTTGCACCAAGGCTTCATATTCAACAGTGTTATTGGAGCATGCAAACTGAAATCTAAAAGCTGAATAGTACTTTACTCCTTGAGGTGAAACAAGCATGGCTCCACCTCCTGCACCTTGTCTACTCCTTGATCCATCAAAAAATAGCTGCCATACCTCATTGTCATCTTCATGGTTTGGCTTGGTGATGCTAGGAATAGGCTGATTTTCTTCGTGTATGCAATAGACCCCTAGCTCAGATTCTTCCACTTCTTGATAAGGATCAAAAGCATGTACCTTGTTTTCCCATTCATCAAGAGTTAGATCCGGATGCTTCCAACCTTGGTGTCAGCTTCATCGGTGCTTGGGTGGTCTTCTTGATCAAATGCTGAACAATTGGCGTTGATCTGACTTGGAGTGTAAGGCTCAATGTGGAAGTTTGCAATAGGTTCAGACCTGATTGTAGCCTTAGTTCCATACCTCGTTCTAAATAGCATGTGTGACCAATCAGCAGACAAATATCCCCCAATCTTGGCTGTGAAGTCCCTTGACAAGCATAGGGCAAAGAGTGGTGGAAGGTCTATGACTGATACATCTTGTAAAACAACAACATTTGGACATGCATGCAAGGTAAGACTCAAGTTTCTAATCACCCCAACTGTTGTTACTGCTGTCCCATCCAGCTGCACTACCCCTTTGATATGGTTTCATACTGGAGCCCTAGCTGATCAGCTATTTGTTTAGGCATCACTGAGCTACTTGCCCCGGAATCTATCATGCAATTGTGCACTAACTGATTTCCAATGATTAATGAAACATAGAAAGGAGGGGGCTTCAACATTTTACCTTGCTGTCCTCCATGATTTCCCTCAGTCGGGCAGCATTTGTGAGCACTTTCTCTTACATCCGAACTTGCTGATTCAAAGTTGGCACACCCTTCATGGCAGCTTGTAACAAGTCTCTTTGGCCTGGGATAGATAGGGATTCCCACATTGATATATTAACATTTGTCTTCTTCATCTGATCAATGATACTGAATGGTGATGAAGGATCTCTTTGCTATCCCTTTACTTGTACATTCACTCCTTGCACGTGGGCAGCAATAACTGGTATTTGAGTTGGTCTAGAGCTGTTCTTGGCTGCCCTTATGCATTTGAAATTGGATTTTTCTTGCCAACCATTTGTGGAGCCATGGAAGGTTGTGGATTGGTTGAGCTAATGGCTTGTTCTTCACCCAAATTCCTTCTTTTTGACCTTGTGTTGGCTGCAACACCTTGAGAAACTACTTGATTCATGCCACAAATCTTCTCGCTTGCACAATTTACCAATGTGGTGTCATTTGGGGCTGATTGTTGTTGGAATGTTTCTTGTTGTTGGTTGTTTCCTCGACTCGCCTTCACCCTCCACACCAAAGTAGTTGTCACCATTAATGCTTGATTCAAAGCACCATCAAAGCACATAGATTGGTTATGAGGTTCATTGCATGGAAAACACCAATCATACTCTTGAGCAACGTTGTTTTGTGTTGGCACCAATGCCTTAGAGGCAGATATGGCATTAGGATTATAGGGCTGAAATGGTCTATTGGCAGGAGGCCTTGTTTGATTTACATTTGCAGCTGGATTAGGAGGTCTTTGTGGTTGGTATGGCTGCCTATTAGGCTGAGTTTGGGGCTGGTAAGAAGGTCTAAAACCTTGGGCTTATTGCCTTTGAGAGTAACCAGCTCATTGCCTAGGTTTTGCAATTGCTTCATGACTTCTCAAGCTCATTTGGGGCACTTGGAGATGAAGTAGAAGCTTCATTTGAACTCTGATTTCTAGGAGTGGGAGAAGGAGCCAAATTAGGTGCTTGATTGGTATTTGGACTCTCTAAACTTGGAAACAATGGCATGGGAGGTCTAGGGGCTAGTTTGCCAGCTTGGATCAAACAATTTTCAGCCCTAATGGCAATGCTATAAGCCATAGGGATAGTTATGCCTCCCATGGACTGAATCAACATAGAAATATCAGAATTTAGAGCTTTGAGATAATAGAGAAAAGCACCTTCTACTATTGGCCTAACTACCACTAGAATTCTCTCCCAAGTCTTTTGAAATCTAAAGTTGAAATCGGTCAGCTGCTCATTGGGAGCTCTCTTGATGGTTGTCAGCTGCTCCAAAAGAGACAAGTTGTCTCCCTTCTCTCCAAATTGCTCATGAAGTGCTATACACAGATGATTCCAATTTGTGATAGAACCAGCTCCAAGGCTTCTAAACCATCGTAATGCTTTCCCTCAATGAAGATGCCAACAACTTGACACCACTTGCATCTCATTGATTTCATGAATTACACAAAGGTTAGCAATATCCTTAACATGATCACCTGAGTAGTCCGATTTTCTCCAAAGAAGTATGGAATGTTCTTCAAGGCTGCAATAGGAATTGATGTTGTGCATTGAGGGCAAGTGGGCTGCTGCCTGTGAAGTTGACATAGGGGTTGTTTTGCACCATTCTAATTGGTCTTAAAACCCTTGTTGACTAAATGAAAGGCCTACTAGGTGGAGGAGTTGAGAGAGTTCTGTTTGGTGGAGATGGAGACCTTTGAATCCTTCTTCCACTTTTCCTTACTCTTGGAGATAACTACAGATATTCAAACAACACCTCTTCTTCTCCAACTCTTGACCTTGTAGTGATTCTTCTCATGAGTTTTCAGGCCTGCACTGCTGAAACCAGTTGATTCTTCCCCTTTGGAGTCACCAGATATGTAAATTATAGCTCTTTTCAAGCAAGAAAATTGCAGCAGATGCACATCAACTTTGCTGCAATAAAAATGAGACCTCTAAGGTCCCACCGGCGTGCCAAAACTGTTGTTGCAAATCAGCAGCACCCCTGGATGCAAATCAAGGTTCTAAATGATGTTTAGAGCATCCAGTGTGATTGCACAACATGGAAACCTCTCTCCAAGTGTGGGACTTGTGAAAATGAGAGAGGAATCTCCAGAATAGAGGTTGGTTCCTCAAACTCCTCTGATTTAGATCTATATTTTGCACAACTACAGAGGTTCTAATCCTAATTCTACCCTAGATTACAAGGAGACAGGGATAAAAATGCAAAAATGAAACTAAACTAAAGATGGTGATGCACCAAAAGGAGTGGTGAAACATTTTTGCCATGTAAATAGACACAAATTCATGAAATGCAACAAGGGAAAACATACACAAGCTGATAGATGTAATTAGAGGTCTTAAAATGAAGTAAAACAATACAAACAGAGGACTGAAAGCATTCACAGAGTTTGCACTGTCAATTCCATGTAAAAATCTCTTGCATTCCACCATCAAAGAGGTATAAACCTGTTACAAACTATGAAAAATGTCTCATTCTTACAACTATCACTTGCTAGAGGTGAAAGAAGAAGTTTCCAATGCCAAAAAGTGTTCAACCATGAAGAAATGAGCCAAATCTGGCTTTTACAAAGGTATGGGTCGAGCCCAGAGAGAGAAAACGTAAAAACGTGGGAGCCCATTCCTCATTGATGGAAAATGCATTAAAACAACATGGGGACCTTACAAACCCATACCCTATCATTTTTGACCATATTGAGAAGAATGCGACCCATTCTCAGTATTAAATTTGGTTGTTGAAATGTCATTTCTCGCCATGGACACGTACTCAGAACCATTTTGAATTTTATCTCTCCAAACTGAACCAAAATTATAAATTGACCATGGAATCATGTAGAGAATTTTAACATCTTTCCAATGATATAAAGAACGTGAAAATCTGAGCTCTGATCAAAAGATATGATCGCTTTGAAGATTTAGGGCAAAAACGCCCAAAAACGGATCGCGGAAATTTTTTCAAATTTTACCTCTTTTTGTCTTTGGAAATTTTTTCAAAAATTCCCCGCAAAAACTCCAGCCCACTGGTCGGATGCCACGTGGCAGCTTCCTATGGCATTTCCAGAAAGCAGGGCCTCAAATGGGAAAATTTTCCACAAAACTCCACCGAGCCATAACTTGAAAAATATAAGGAGTTAGGAGGCAAACTTTACCTTTCTGAAAGCCGAGAGAGAGCTTATCTGATGGTGCCATTTCCATTTGCCTTAAAATCAAAAAATTTGGACTGAGGCACAAGAGAGGCAAGAACACAAGGAGTTAGCCACAAAAATGAGTTACTTTTGGATAACAAGCCTCTTAATCAAATGGACTTTTTCCATTGTTATTATTCTTAGCAAAATTGTTCCGAGTTCCGCTTATTTCAATTATCGGTTGAAAAATTACTTTTATTACAAAATTCTTTCATGGTCCCTTCTCAGTGCAAGAGAAGTTTCGACTTGAAGGGTTTGGAACTTTCTTTCTTACTTCCTCCTTATAGCGAAATAGCCTTTAATTTTTTTCCGCCTTATGGCTTTTTCAACAACCCCTTCCATAGTGGTTGGGCTATGAACATCAACTTCTCCCCCAATAATGGGATTCAATCCCATAATGAATTTCTGTATCCTGAACTTCTCATCAGTTTGATACTGAGGTACATACTTGAGGAGTTTCGTAAACCGTTCCCAATACTCAGTTACTGTTAGCTTTCCTTGAGCTAAGTTCTGAAATTCAGTCATTTTCTGATCATAGTAGAGTTGTGGCAGCCATCATTTCCTAAAATAAATTTTAAATTGATCCCAAGTGATGTTAGTTTCATCAATATTTAACTCAGCCTTATGGTTGTCCCACCATGAAGATGCTTCATGGGAAAGTTGATATGCTCCCCATATAGCCTTGGTTTCCTCTGAGAAGTTCCTTATTGCAAAGTACTTCTCCATTTCATTGAGCCAATTCTCAGCTCCATCTCCTAATGTGGTGCCATCAAACTTGGGTGGACTTATCCTTTTTATGTCATTATTGCTACTAGTCTAGCCTTTTTGTTCTCAGGTTGAACAAGTATGTTAACATTGTTATTATCAACACCCACATTGGTGTTGTCCCCTGGAGGTGGTTGATTATTGTTATTAGCTTCTTCTTCCTCCTCATTTCCCATTACTTGTTGTTCAAGCATAGCCGAACGTTCTCTTGTGTCCAATAGGTCAGCAAGGATCTCATCAATTTTCTAGGTAGTTGTCACTCCTTCCTTAGTTAGAGGGTTATTTGCAACATTTCCTCTTCTTCTCACCATTTTCTATTACAAGAAAATTTAAGTTTAATCAGATTGTGGACATAATAGGTCTAAGAGCTACAACCTTCATCTCTGATACCAAGATGTAACATTCCCATTTTAAGACTTTAGAAACAAGGGAATTTTTTTAAAATAATGTTCTCTGTTCTAAATTCATAATTTAGAACACACATTCTTTATCAACCATTCATATAACAGATAACCATATGTAGCTATAATGACTCAATGTGTACTACCGATCTATTCATTTCATGACTCAGTAAACTACCAATCTATTCATGTTTAACAAAGAAGTATTAAATACTTTTCTATATACTACGTATACCTAGTTCTCTTTTACGTATTTCGGGGTATTGAGTGATTTATCTAAGGAACCTATCTGAATATTTGTTACCAATATTCATCTGCATCACGAACCTTAGACTAGGTGACATAGGACAATGCAACCAAAGAACTTGTGATACTTTGGCCAAAGATTTCTAACATACTGTTTGTATTACTATTCCTTGACGGCATACTCGTCAATCTGAATACGTCCTTCACCCCACTCTATTGTTATCTAGAATGTCCTTTACTGACTTCCGTCAGTCCACTTGCCCAAGGTTTAACCCTAGTTCGAGTTAACAACATATGTTATGATAAGGGGAGGCTCACTAAGACTTAGGGTAAGTTGGCATACTGGGTCAACCTAAGTCAACCCCGTGTGCCAAGGTATCCCGAGTTTTAGAGGGCTAACCCTTATCTTAAACATGTTACTAACTAGACCTAGAGATAAACTAAGATCAAGTCCAATGTGTGTAGATCTAGATGATCAATGCAAAAGGGTGTTGCCACATGTCGACTGCATCATTGTATCCTTAAGAAGATCCTAATATTCTCGAAGGTACAACCCCGCAGCTTGGCATGTGCCAACATCCTATAGAATAGCCTCATCAAGATGTACATACCCCAAGGAGTTTATTATAAATTTAATTAATTTAGATCATTCAAAAATAGATTTTAGCAACCTTGCCTAACCCTAATCCAACCCTCCTCAAGGTCTTCTACAATAGATTCAATTGGTTGTTAAAGAACTTTCATAACTTAAGATTACCTTTAATGTTATTTACGAGACTTAACAAACCATCAACCATAACAGGATATCAACAACATAAGTTCCATTTATTATGACTTAACCATTCAAGTAAGTGTAACAACCATCTAGGTTATAACTAAGTAGACTTTATTAAATGAAGTCTAAAGATTAGAGTCTCCTCTTCCATTTTATTTGCATTCTTAAGGTAGAGGAAGAATCTTCCTTTACATGTTTAAGTGCTAGGGCCTAGCACCCTTATAAATCATTTACAAATTCAATAGTTATTATTGAATGTTCATTCCATATCATATTACTATATTGAATTGTTTAGTTATGACATAAAATTCTACAACTTAAGAAGTTGCATCCCATTTAGGAGATTATTCCAATTCCCACTGTCAAACTTATCTAAGAATACCCCATTAAGCATATACATAATATGGAGTATATCAACAAGATAGGATTCTATCTATGCAATGAAAGTACGAGATAATTTACACACCCACCGTAAATAATTCACATCATTTAATTCATCTCAAAAACTTATACATTTAGGTATGCTACATAACAACCGCCTTTATTATGAAAGAATACTATTTTTATTTTTCAATACAATCTCAAGAATGATTTAGAGTTCTTCACAAAAAGCACTGACTTAAATCAGCCAATGAATCACATAAGTTTTTCCTTCCTTTTCACTTACAAAGTCCATATACAAAAATTTCTAGCACGGGTCGGTTCAATGAACCGAGCATGATAAGCACTAAGCCTTAAAAGAAGTGCATTCTAATAATTGTTCCATTAAAACAACTCTGCTTTAATGAGACAATTATTACCTCATGAAATCAATATATCAAAAGCAACGGAAAATAAGTACATGTTAACCAATTGAATTCACTTCTAAGAAAAGGACATATTATAATCCACCATATCAGCCTTACAAAATAGAATTTAATTAATTCCATCAATTATTCTTAGTTAAACAACGATCATAACATCGCATTGTTCCCAATCTTTGATAAAATAATACAACATTTATCTTTTCTTCAAGCCTAAAAGAAGCGTTTAAAGCATGGTTCTTATTAGGATGACTCATCTAACTCCTAAAAAAATAAGGAGAACCATTACAAACTATGCCCAAACACAAAAACATCCGAGAAACAGAATGATTCAAAATGTGACTTAACTGTTTCTTTTAAAAGACAACTACTTTAAAACTTAACATTTAAGATATTCATCAAAACAAAATTTCATTTTAATCCAAGAAGGAATAGAGAATCAATTGGTCTACCTGTAAGTTTAAATCTACTTCCACATATAGAAGTAAAATTTTAAATATATAAAACAACGTTAAAAAATAAAGGTAGACTCATGCAGGAGTTAATCTCTACTCAAGTTCATCCAAGGAGAATTCTTAAAAGGATAGAGTGCAAGAGAAAAACTTACTCATCTCAAATAAAACAAGTAAAGTCTTGTCAAACAACACTCTGCCAAACAAGTTGGCATTTCCAGCTCAATAAAACCGAATAAAATAATCTCTTCCAACATCATTTCTACAAATGATTGGGTAAAGGAAGACCAAAAAACTCATAAAGAAAACTCCATATAAAAAGAGAATCAAAATAGAAAAGTTCAACCAATGATCTATCCAATAATAAGAAAGCACACTGCCATATTACTTACACTTCTTTACTTTCAATGAACATGAGTTTCAATTCCATACTCAGAATGAAATACAAATAACAGTCTAAAACACAGTCTGTTCTAAATGAATCACATTCCTTTCTTTTATAAAGACACAAGGTGTATTTACTATATCCAACAAGAGATAGAAAAATAACCAATCAATAAGTTAAACATGATCGAAATATCAACAAACTCAGACTGAAATCCCATTATCCTTAGAAAATGTTTCCAGTTAAATCCCAAGGATATTTAAACAACTCGATTTAATCTACTCTCCCAGATTTCCTTGAGTAAGTAGTTTGATTAGAAAATTTCTGAGCTTTAAACTCTTTAAGAAGTTAAGAAAACCCAATTCAAATACCAAAACCAAATCGAACATGTCGATAATACTACCAAATTTCGAGCTCAAAAGTACAAAATCCGAGCACAATGACGAACACAAGCTTCTCACAAAGGTACAGGACTACCCAAGTAATTATTCACGGTTCAGGGAAACAACAAGTTCCCATCCAAGTTTAAATCATTAACAAAGAAAAACTCAACATACCATAACAGAACCGACACATCGTTCCTGCTACTATTTCCAAACACTAAGTTCTAAATTTCATGTACACTGTCAAATTACAAAAACTCAACATTAACTCAGATATGCATAGTATCTTAGAATGAGACAGTATAAGATACAAATATCCATTAACAGTTCATAATCAAAACATGGAGTCTTATTTCTATCTCAAACAAAACACGAGTTTCCAACGATAGTTCATAATCAAACAAATAACAAGATAAGAGTGCAAAGGTGAAATTATGAACTTCCATTAATAGTCTAAAATACCACGAGAGTAAAGCATGAGTACAGAACCACCTACGGCTTCAACAATAGTCCCGAGTTACCCAAAATTTCAACATTGGTTTAGAACAACTAGAGGCTCCAAAAAAATTTATATCAAAATGCGAAGCCAAATATTATCCCCAATGGAACTCAAGTTTCTCACCAAATTTTGAGCCCAAAAACGAGTAATAAAATACAAGTACCGTGTACATTATGAACTGACATTAACAATCCAGATTATCAAAAGGAAATAAAACACAAGCACCGAGCTACATACAAACTTCAACAACAGTCTAGGATTATCCAAGATTCCAAACACCGGTTCAGAACAACAAGAACCTCCATCAACAGTTCTTGACAAACACAAAACCAGAACCAATTTCCAAATCAAACACGATCTTGAATACAATCTCTACTAAAACACAAGCTCACGATCAAACAAAACACAAACTCCAACAAGATCAGATGGAACCCAAGGTTCTCAAAACTCTGAACCATATTTAAGTAGCAACCAATATTATTTAAATAGAACACTTCCATTACCTGCTCCAAAATAAAAAGCCGAGTTACAGAAATATGTTTTGCATGCATTTTTTTTAGAACTAACACATGGTAAGTTTCAAATAGGACATCATTTGTGATGGATTCATAACCAATATCACAAGATTTAATAAACCCAACAAGCAAATAACCAGATAAGATATGCAATCCAAGAATCTCAAAAGAGCAGACTTGTTTTAATGAAACATTTATAAGAAAGCAAGAGATCTTAAAGATTAGAGCCTATCATGCCTGATAGCGATTTTGCCAAATCGAAGGGAACCTCCAGCTGAGCTCACAACTTCTCCTCTTCTCCACAAAAGATCAAATAACAATATTATTTTTCCACAATGCCTCTTATATATTCCACGAACCGAAAATAGGTCTAAAACCTCAAAAATAGCCATTAAGTGCAGTTCAATCTGCTGGTTCGAAAAACCAGAGAGCATGCAGAGTGAAAATCACAAAACATGCAAAGTGAAATGACCCCATACAAACCCATTTGCATGCCTACCAAAATGGTTTGAGCACAAAACCGAAAATAATAAATTCCATTAATTCCTATTTTCCAAAGACATCCTTCCTTGCCACCACCTTCCAAGTTTTGTGAATGCCAAATCAAAATTAACATGCAACTCCATTTTTAGTGAATTTTCCACATAAGCCTCCACCAAGTCAGCTAGCCCTTGCCACAACTGGTGGTACGTATGCTATTAAAAACCTTATCAACTTAAATGCCTTGGAACCGCCACCTAAGATACATGCGACCACCAATTCCTCCTTCATGCCCATTAGTTTAGGGTAGACATAATTACTTAGGTTAGATCTTAGGTTAGCTTAGGATGTTTAACCTTAGGATATAACCCAATCAATAAATTACCACCTTAGGTAGTTTCCACATAGGTTAGATTAATTCCAACACAATAGTTTTTAGGCATTAGGTTAGATCATCACACAACCATATAGCATTAGGTTTTAGGATACTTTAAATAATATAGTAACCTTTCCATAATCCTTTAGCACAAAGCTTAGGTTAGGATAAAATTCAATTAATTAACATAGCTAGGTAGTAAATATATATATTCTTACCTTTAGTTTTAGGAACCATAATACTTTATATGCTGTGAACAAGCTATAGTTCGATTGCATCGCATTGTCCTCGTCACGATCAATCTCCAAAGATCCAAGCAAAACATACAACCTGAATAGAACACATTCACACAAAAATCAAAGAACTTATAACCAACCAAGTTCAATTATATGTCTTTTAATTCATGGAATGTTGATTTACCATTCGTTCAACAGAGCAGATTTAAAACATTCCTTGGATCACTGAAATTGATCCAAGGATGAGTCAGATTAATAGATAAGTTTACAATTCTTAAACCAGATTGTAACTCACCTACAAGAAGTGAAAAATGGATTCAAAGAATCCATTCCAATTCAGTCAAAGGATCTTAAGAACAAAAGATGATTTATCCATATCAAACATGATCTCCAAAAATCAAAAGAACATATATTTATAAGGAAAACCACATGTCAACACTTGAAATACAAAGGAAGAAAATAACAACTGACAAGGGTGTTACACACACACACACACACATTTACGCATACATGCACACACACACGTACAAACACACACACACACAACACACACACACACACACACACACACACACACACACACACACACACACACACACACACACACACACACACACACACACACATGTGCACACACACAAAGACACGCATGCAAACACACACTCATGGGTACGTGGTGTAAAACACACACACACACACACACACACACACACACACACACACACACGCATGCGCACACACACATGCACACACACACTGTACACGCATGCAAACACACCCACATAATAACACACATGCACACATGTAAGCATGCAAATCCACTCACACACACTCACCCGCACACGTATAAGCACACACACACACTTACACAAAAACACATGCACACATGTGTACGAGCACACATACACACACATGCACACACACGCTCGCGAGCACACACATACGTACGCACGCACATACAAATGCACACACACACACGTACCCCCACACATACACGTAAACACACACACATGCATACATACACACAAAATTGCATGCATAAACACACACACACACACACAACCATATGTGCATGTGCACACACACACATGCGCACACGTGCACGTGAACACAAAGACACACCCGCACGCACTCACACACACACAAACACCCATGCACACACACATGCACACACACGAAACACATACACAAATACACACGCACACTCACACTCACATACACACGCGCGCACACGAACACACACACGCACATGCACCGTAGTGCCCACTTGCCTTTGACACTTTTTGATATTGATTTTGATACTATTAATCATATTATGGACACTACTATGTTTTATTTTAGTATGATGGTTAGATGTTAGATCATGGATTAGTATTGATCTAGATTTAGTTATTATGATTAATGATTACTAAACACATTTTCTATATGTCATTGATGATATACTATTGTGACATAGACATATTATAGATGTTGATTTGGACTTATGATATTGGATATTTGAGTAGATTTGGTATGGTAGATTTTGATGATGATATAGTTGATTTATTTAATTAAAAATGATAATGTTGAATTAATGATATTGTTGTGATTTGTGTGTTTAGATGATTTTTAGATATTGTTTATATCATTTTAGATGTTTGATGCAGCCACAAGGCCGAAGGAGGTATTTGCATTTTGCAGGTTAAAAATCACAACAATGTCGGGGACCTGAGACTAACCATATTGAAATTCTAGGTGAATTCACCAAGGTCACCATGACAACCGCATTATTTGTGTGTGTGTTGTGTTTTGCTAGGAATTGCCATGGGGGATTTCCATTATATGTGACCATGGGATATGTGTTTTAATTATGTGTTCCTTTTTATTATTGTTGTATGTATTTTTATTTGTAATGTGTTCTTTTTTTTTAATTAATTTAAATGTGATAGTTTTAATGTGATAGTCATATAGTTAAATTTTATTTAAAATAAATTGGGATATGGAATGTAATAAATAAAGTTGTTGTCTTTAGATATTAATGTTGGAAGAGTGTGTAAGTTAATGTTGTAAGGATGTGTAAGAAATATGTAAGAGTATGTAAGGTTGATTTTGGAAGGTCAAACACTCCATCTTTTATGAAATTCGAATTTGACCTTAGAGGCCAAATTTGGAGGTTGGTAGGACAAGTTAAACTTGTCCCACACCTCTTAAAATTATCCACCAACCATGCCTATGGTTTGGAGGTTAAATTTAGGCATTTTTAATACTTTTGAAATAACATATGTAGTTTTAATTACACTTCCCTTACATATTTTTAATGCAAATCTTTTTTGAGTATGGGTTGAATTGAAGTATGTAAGTGATTTTGTCATGTTATTTATTATGATTTGTTTGTTGATGTTGATTTCCTCTTGGGGATGATGAAAATGATGTGGCATCCCACTTGGGTCCTGTTGTTGCAAATCAAGCGGACTCCCGGATGTAAAGCAAGGTTCTAAATGATGTTTAGAGCATCCAGTGTGATTGCACAACATGGAAACCTCTCTCCAAGTGTGGGACTTGTGAAAATGAGAGAGGAATCTCCAGAATAGAGGCTGGTTCCTCAAACTCCTCTAATTTAGATCTATATTTTTCACAACTACAGAGGTTTTAATCCTAATTCTACCCTAGATTGCAAGGAGAAAGGGATAAAAATACAAAAATGAAACTAAACTAAAGATGGTGATGCACCAAAAGGAGTGGTGAAACATTTTTGCCATGTAAATAGACACAAATTCATGAAATGCAACAAGGGAAAACATACACAAGCTGATAGATGTAATTAGAGGTCTTAAAATGAAGTAAAACAATACAAACAGAGGACTAAAAGCATTCACGAGTTTACACTTTGTCAATTCCATGTAAAAATCTCTTGCATTCCACCATCAAAGAGGTATAAACCTATTACAACCGTGGAAAAGGTCTGATTCTTACAACTATCACTTGCTGGAGGTGAAAGAAAGAAGTTTGCAATGCCAAAAAGTGTTCAACCATGAAGAAATGAGCCAAATCGGGTTTTACAATGCATGGGTCGAGCCCAGAGAGAGAAAACGTAAAAACATGGGAGCCCATTCCTCATTGATGGAAAATGCATTAAAATAGCATGGAGGACCTTACAAACCCATACCCCGTCATTTTTGACCATATTGGAGAAGAATGCGACCCATTCTCGTATTAAATTTGGTTGTTGAAATGTCATTTCGCCATGTAGACACGTGCAGAACCGTTTTTAAATTTTCCCTCTACAAACTGAACCAAAATTAGAAATTGACCATGGAATCATGGAGAT
The DNA here is from genome assembly GCA_018340775.1 of Taxus wallichiana var. yunnanensis. NCBI lineage: Eukaryota > Viridiplantae > Streptophyta > Pinopsida > Cupressales > Taxaceae > Taxus > Taxus wallichiana. Next base: position 453,012,086 of record CM031236.1, read on the forward strand.
AATTTTAACATATTTTCAATGATATAAAGAACGTGAAAATCGAGCTCGGATCAAAAGATATGATTGTTTGAAGATTTAGGGCAAAAACGCCCAAAAAAGGATCGGCGGGAAAAATTTTAAATTTTACCTCTTTTTTGTCTTTGGAATTTTTTTCAAAAAATCCCCATGCTCCATTGGTCGGATGCCACGTGGTAGCTTCCTATTGGCTATGGGCCTTAAATGGAAAAAATTTTCACAAAAACTCCGCATTGAGCCATAACTTGAAAAATATAAGGAGATAGGAGGCAAACTTTACCTTTTTGGAAAGCCGTGAGAGAGCTCTATCTGATGGTACCATTTTCAAAAAGCCTTGAGTTCCTTAAAATCAAAAAATGTGGACTGAGGCACAAGAGAGGTAAGAACACAAGGAATTAGCCACAAAAAATGAGCTGGGGCACATTTTGGATAACAATTTTGGTGACTCAGAGGGGTCATCTGCCTGCTAGATGAAAGTACCAGTAGCCTGAAGCAGTCCATTGGGCATGGAGCCATCAAATATTCTTTTTAGAACCCCAACTAACTTAGAATGTGCAAGGCGGAAGATGTAATATCATATGATGGAAGCAAGGATCAGAAAACATCTCCAAGGACAACAAGTGCGCCAAAGCACTTAGGGAAAGTAAAACTAACCTACAAAAAATAATGTGCAAAGTACTTGGAGGAATGAAAATCTAATCTAATATTTACAAGGTAGTGAATTTCCCTCTAGAAGCAACGCTTGAGATAGATTCCATTGACTGGAATCAGAGTTCTTCACCATCCAATGAGGCCAATTGGAAAGCATTGTTGTTCTTGCACTTCATGACCATGTATGGGCCACTCCAAATGACATCAAATTTTGAATGCCTTCTCGGTTTTTCTCTATCCACATCCCATTTCAACACTAGATCTCCAACCTGAAAAGATCTATCCTTGGCCTTCCTATCAAAGGTTTTTTTATCAAAGCTTGATCCTTTTCCATTGCTTGGGATGCCTGATTTATGACCTCCTGCGCAGCTCCATCAACTCTGCATATCTCACCTCCATGGGCTCAAACTCTAGTAACTCTAATTGCTTCATGAGTTCCATTGTTGGCAACTCAAGTGACATGGGAAAGATTGCCTCTCTTCCATAGACAAGTTTGAATGAAGAGTTACCTGTGGATATCTTGGGAGTTATCCTATCATCCCATAAAGCTGATTTCAGTTTGGTATGCTAAGACCTATGATTCTCATCAAGAGTCCTCCTAATGATCCTCAACAAGTTCTTGTTTGTAGACTTGGCCTCAGCCATTACCTTCAGGGTAATAGTTTGATGAAGTGCTTAGGTAGATCCCGTTTTTGACATCCCACTCGGTCACCTTGGATCCACCGAATTCCAATGCATTATCTCGAGATTATTGTAGCAGTATACCAAATCTGGTCGCTATCCCCTCATAAAAGTCTAAGATGTTGGACTCATTTGCTTCTTTGAGTGCTACCGCTTCACCCATTTGGTGAAGTAGTCCGTGGTGTCGCCAAAATCCATTTGTCCCCTTGAATTGAATTGGGATTAATGACTCAATGAAGTCCAAACCCCATTGCATGAATGGCTAGTCAACCGAGATTGGATGCAATGGAAGGGCAGCAAGTCTCTCTTTTGTCTGTGAAGAATGCACAATTCTTAAACCTCTTAATCCATACATAAGCAATCACCTGAAAATTTTTAGGCCAATAATAACTGTGACTTCATGATTTTTAGAGTTGTCACTCTTGGTGTAAAATGACCACCAGCTGGTCCACCATGGAATTCTTCCAACACCCTATGAATCTGATTTGTTCTAATACATCTCAAAGAAGACTCCATTCACATCTTTCTTGAACAAAACTCCATCAACAATGGCATATGGGATAGCCTACAATCTCAAGTGTCTTCTTTGGGTCTTGTTCATCTCTCGGAGGGCATAGGCCTCGTGCTTAGGAAGTGCATTATACCTTGGGTCTAGCAAGGAGAGTGGGGGCAACATCGTCTTCTTCTTGAGTGCCACATGGCTCATGGCTGTCTTGAACTGTCAAAACAGCCTCTCCTTCATCGCATGCTTCTTTTTGCTTCCCCAAAACCAGCTACTCACATAATCCTTTTCCTCTTGCCGCTACTTGGTGATTTTGATCTCAATGTCATACTCCATGACACAGGTGATCCAACCTACCCTTTTCTCATTCAAATCTTTGTTGAGGAGGAAGTCCTTAACCCCAAAGATGTGAGACTGCGACACTAAAATTTTCCTCCATAATTTCTATTTCATTAATGTATGTATTAGGAATAGGATGTTGTTAAGTATAATTAGTAGTAGCGTCTGATAGAAGATAACGGCGCCATCAGTACGGTGTCGCCAATAATGTGGAGTACGGTAATAGTCAAAGTACAATAGGAATGTTGTAAAAAGTAAATATTTGTCGTAAGTGGTCCGGTAATGTTAAAATGTCAAAGTTTGGGTAATTAGAGAAGTAGGGTCTACATGATTAGGAATTAGAAATATTATATTGGTAATAAGGACAAGGAGTGAGGTCATAAATATTTTGTGTATTTTATTTGTAAAAAGTCTAAAAATGTGGAACCCATGTAAAATGATAAGGTTTATCTTATCTTAACAGTATAAGCTTACATGTACAGAGATAAGAGTTAAGGTATGGAATATGATTCATCGTAGTGGATTTCTTATCCTATCTTAGAGATAGGATGGATAAGCCTGGAAGTTCTATAAATAGAGAGGCCACCCCCCTCATTTAGCATAGAAAGAAGTAGTGAGAAATATTGTAGGAAGTGTGCGAAGGAAGCCATCAGTTAAAGGTGTGTTGAAGAAGCCATCAAGAGGTGTAATTGTAAAGTTTCTCCCATAGTCTTGTTGAAGTATCTCATGGGTGAGATTGTAACAGTTTCATGTTAATATTATAATTTATTTTGATATTTCAGATTTGTCGTCATTTTGTCTTATCATAGTCAATGGTATTCTTGTGTTCGGTTGTTGTTTTGTTTCCAGATTACATCCACCAAACTAAAGGTTGTGCATTAGTAAATAATCATAAAGACGAGGAGTTCCCGGTGAAGAATTATCATAGTGCCGGATTGGTGATGACATTTTGGTTCCGTTGCCGGGACCATTCCTCGTTGGTGGATTTTCTGGAGAGATATTCCCACTTAGTCAAAAATCAATTAGAGGGTAACCTTGTTTTTACTGTGCATAGTAGTTACCATGGTAAAGTCATTTTTACCGTGAATAGTAGTTACCATGTTAAAGTCATTTTTGCCATGAATAGTAGTTACCTTGGTAAAGTCCTTTTTGTTGGGAATAGTATTTACCGCAGTAACTTCACTTTTTACCGTGAATAGTATTTACCACAGTAACTTCACTTTTTACCGTGAATAGTGTTTACCACAGTAAAATCAGTTTTTACCGCAGTAAGTCAAGTTTTACCATAGTTTACCATGGTCATTTCTATAGTAATTCCAATTATTTGTGCACATAAGTCTTGTTGATTGTACTTGTGAGTTGGTATTTCACAGTGGTTACTTTTGAAAATGGGAAAGATTCCTGTTTTTTCAGCTCAATCTAATGAAGATGCTTCTTCTTTCATTCAAGAATTTAAGCGATCTTGTATTTGTAATGGCCTTATAAGAAGGGAACAATGGACTGAATTTTTTCCTACCTTTTTGGATGGATCAACACTTAGGTGGTTTGAAACACTAGGAGATAATGTGAAAAATTCATGGGATTTATTAACTGAAAGTTTTCTTGAAGAATTTGGTGAACAACAGAAATATGCAGATCTCATGATCGAGATCACAAAGCTATCCCAAGGAGAGAAGGAGAAGATAAGGGATTATCATGCTCGTGTTCTAGAGCTAAGGAGGAAGCTCGATGCCCAGATCCGGAAGGAAGGACTAGCGGATGGGTTGATGAATGGCGTGGATAATCTCCTCTGTAAGCACTTCATTCTTGGGATGAAGCCAGAGATTAGACAACGAGTGAAGTATGACCACCCAGCCTACCATTGAACAAGCAAAGGAGATTGCAAGAAGGCAAGAAGAAAGCATGGAAGAGGAGCCCAAAGAAATTGTTGCTAAAGTAGAGCCTACACCAAAGACCTTTGGTCCCGAATCCACAACCACTCCTTTGTGAGCAAAAATATTTCTCCTAATACATCTACTGAGTATGAAGATCTGCTCAAAAAGATGGGTCAGTTAACTATTAATCTTCTTCAAGGAAAGGAATTTAGTTCTCAGGGAGGAGATAGAGGTCCAAAAAGAAATATTTCTGAAGTTGTTTGTTATGGTTGTTATAAAAGGGTCATTATAAGTATAATTGTCCGGATAGAGCTTCTACATCCGGTAAGGAGATAATGATAAAGGAAAAGCACTGTGAATTCTTTTGATGTAGTAGATAAGAGCAAAAATAATGAAGTAGATGTGTTTGTAACAAAAGAAAGAAAGAAAAAGATAATCAAGATGGAAATGATCCTAAGAAGATGAAAGAAGAAACTAGTAAGAAACATAGGAGAAGAAAGTTGGGTGTGCGGGATTTTCTCGATTTCACAGGGCAAGGACCATACTCCATCTTGGAAGATCTTTCCAAAAGGCCTCGCAAATATTACATATGGTCAACTCTTGGCATGTCTTCTCGAGAAGAGGCGGGAGTTGCGAGGTGGACTCAATGCTCGAAGAAGGAAGGAGGTTGAGGTCCCCTGTTTTGGAGGCAGAGGCAGATCCCTATGCTCCACAAGCCGAGGTATTATGTAATGGTATTTCAATTCATGATGTCTTAGTTGATGGAGGTGCTGCAGCTTAATGTAATGACCGAGTCTCAGTAATGAATATGTTGGGTTTAAAATTGATCGCCCTTCAACACTTATGTTAAGGTCATTAAATAAGGGAAAACTAAACCGTAAGGTGTAGTTTTAAATGTGGCAATATCTCATTATGGGTGTTGTATGTGTGGTAGAATTTCAGGTGATGAAAAATGGTACTGTTGCGTACCCAATGCTGCTGGGAAGACCATGGCTAAGGAGAGTTCATGCAAGAAACTACTGGAATGAAGGTTTCATGACACTTGGACGTGGTAGAGAGAGGGTGAAGATAAACGTGATCCCTCGACATCATAAAGCAGAACCTGTGGATTCAAGTGATGAAACTGATGATTGGACATCCTCTGATTACTCTAGCACCAGTGAAGTGGACACTGAAGATGAAGAAAGTGAGGTTGATGTTTCAGTCATGGATATTCTTCCAGTCACACCAACCCAGGACCCCATAAAATTATCTGAAGAAGAAGTTGATGATCGTCTCCAACAAATAAAGATTGGTGATGCTGTGATGGAGAGTGAGAAGGAATCCTACCTCCAGCTCTTTCAAAGGTACATACACCTATTCACTTTTGATTACAAGGAACTCCGCCAAGTAAGTTGGGTAGAACATTGTATTGAGCTGGTAGATGGTGCTAAGCCCATAAAGCAAATGCCATATAGAATGAATCCTAATTTTTCCAAGACTGTAAAAGAAGAAATAGATAAGTTGCTTGATGCAGGATTCATATTTGTTGTGGAGAATTCAGAATGGGTTTCTCCCATTGTGATCTCAATAAAAAGAATGGGAAGCTACGCATTTGTGTTGATTATAGGAAGCTCAATAAAGCAACAAAGAAGGATCATTACCCTCTTCCATTTTCGATCGATCTTGGACGAAGTAGGTGGCTAGAGTGCTATAGTTTTGCTTGATGGATATAAAGAAGCTACAACCAAGTTCGTATAGCGAGAAAGATCACCAAGACCACGTTCACCACTCCTTGGGGAACGCTTGCTTATAGAGTTATGCCTTTTGGGTTGTGTAATGCTCCAAAGAACATTCCAAAGTGTTTGATGAATAGGGTGTTCGAACCCTACATCGGGACCTTCATCGAGTATTTCGGATGATTTTGCATCTATGGGAGCAAGTTGGACCACCTGCACTGATGGAGACAAAGATTTCAAAGGTTAGATGAAGCACAAGCCTCACTAAACCCTACAAAGTGTGTCTTTGGATGTTCTAAAGGCGTTTTGTTAGGGCATGTTGTATCCAGAGATGGTATTGGTACGATCCCGATAAAGTTTCAAAAATCAAAGATTTACCATTTCCTATGAATAGAAGTTGAGATCATTTTTAGGCCATGTGGGTTACTATAGAAGGTTCATCAAGAATTTCTCAAAGATTGCATAGCCACTAACCCAGCTTCTTGAAGAAGGATGTTGCTTATGAACCAGAAACAAGGCGCATGAAGCTTTTGGACAATCAAGGAAGCCCCGTGTCTTCACCTATTTTGAAGAATCCAGATTGGAGCAAGCCATTCATTGTGTACACGATGCCTCGATGCAGCACTAGGTAGTACTTTGAGCCAAAAGGATGAAAATGGGAATGAACATCCAATTTACTTTGGGAGCGCATAAATGAGCAAAGGCTTGAGGTAAACTATATTGTAGAATCAAAAAGAGGCTTTGGCTATCATTTTTGCTGTGAAGAAGTTTAGAAATTACTTGCTAGGGCAGAAATTTATAGTTGTAATGGATCATCGTGCTCAAAATATATTGTCAATAAGCCTAACCCATCGTGGGAGGATAGCAAGATGGATAATTTTGCTACAAGAATTTGAATTTGATATTATAGATAGGCCAGAAAGAAGCATTTCAATGCGATGCACTCTCTTGAGCCTATGATGGTTTAGGATCATCTTGTGATGATGATGATTTTCCCGATGCAAAGATTGTTCTCCTTGACACAATCCCTAGTGAATACATAGATATTTAGAATTATCTCGAATGAATTCAAGTTTCCCGATGGTGCCAATGCAAAGACTAAGAGAAAGATTACTCAAGCTAGTCATCCATATTCTATTCTACATAGAGCATTATTTCGAATAGGACCTCGATGGACAAAGACAAGAGGGCAAAATGGACGTGATCAAGGAAAGGAGCTGCTAGAAGAATTCCACAATGGTACATGTGGAGGGCACTTCTCCTGGACAACTTACAAGCAAGAAGGATCTTGGATGCAAGTTATCACCGCCCACTCTTTTTAAAGATTGTTATAATTATTGTAAGACATGTGATATTTGTCAAACACATGGTAACCGTAAGACTTCATCACTCCATTATGTCCTATTCTTCCCCTTGGTCCCTTTGAAAAGTGGGGAATAGACATTGTAGGTCCACTTCCAACTACATCACACCAAAATAAGTATATTGTAGTTGCCATGATTATTTAACCAAGTGGGTTGAAGCTAGGCCATCGAAGACAGCTTCTATGGATGAAGTGGCAAGGTTCATATATGAACGTATTGTCACTAGATTTGGTTGTCCATTAGAAATTGTAACAGATCAAGGAAGCCACTTCATTAATGAGGTGGTAGAAGCCCTAGTCAATAAATTTTCTATTAAGCACAAGAAGGCAACAACATACAAGCCAAGCACAAATGGACAGTGGAGCGAACAAATTTTGTGTTTGTGTCAAATTCTAGCAAAAGATGCAAATTACCTTGCGCAGTACATAAATGGGATAAGAGGATTCATGCAAAGATTGTGGGCATATAGGGCAACATCAAAGTCAGCAAAAAGATACTCCCCATTTCAATCGGCCTATGGCATTGATCCAGCTTCTTCCTATTGAGTTTGATATTCCCACTGTGAGAGTTATGAAAAATGAAAGGATGGATGAAAATGATTCAGTAAAAGAAAGGTTGGTACATCTTCATTTGCTAGAAGAAATGAGGGAAATAGTGAAGGATACAAGCCATAAGAAGAAAATGAAGCGTATGAGTACTTTGATCAAAAGATCCAAAGGGTCTCCATTTCAAGTGAATGACTTGGTTCTAGTATATGATTCCAGATACAAAAAAAGAAGACAGAGAAAATTTCTTCCAAAATGGATGGGGCCCTACAAAATAGTAGCTGTGCATGAAAATGGTACGTACCGACTGGAGGAATTGGATGGCACTCCCATTACAAAATGGGTCAACCACGACAAGTTGAAGATTTTCCAAGCACTAGAATAGTCTACTCCGAGGACGGAGTAGAAGCTAGGAAGGGGGAAGATGTCGACACTAAAATTTTCCTCCATAATTTCTATTTCATTAATGTATGTATTAGGAATAGGATGTTGTTAAGTATAATTAGTAGTAGCGTCTGATAGAAGATAACGGCGCCATCAGTACGGTGTCGCCAATAATGTGGAGTACGGTAATACCAAAGTACAATAGGAATGTTGTAAAAAGTAAATATTTGTCGTAAGTGGTCCGGTAATGTTAAAATGTCAAAGTTTGGGTAATTAGAGAAGTAGGGTCTACATGATTAGGAATTAGAAATATTATATTGGTAATAAGGACAAGGAGTGAGGTCATAAATATTTTGTGTATTTTATTTGTAAAAAGTCTAAAAATGTGGAACCCATGTAAAATGATAAGGTTTATCTTATCTTAACAGATAAGCTTACATGTACAGATAAGAGTTAAGGTATGGAATATGATTCATCATAGTGGATTTCTTATCCTATCTTAGAGATAGGATGGATAAGCCTGGAAGTTCTATAAATAGAGAGGCCACCCCCCTCATTTAGCATAGAAAGAAGTAGTGAGAAATATTGTAGGAAGTGTGCGAAGGAAGCCATCAGTTAAAGGTGTGTTGAAGAAGCCATCAAGAGGTGTAATTGTAAAGTTTCTCCCATAGTCTTGTTGAAGTATCTCATGGGTGAGATTGTAACAGTTTCATGTTAATATTATAATTTATTTTGATATTTCAGATTTTTCATCATTCTGTCTTATCATAGTCAATGGTATTCTTGTGTTCGGTTGTTGTTTTGTTTCCATATTACATCCACCAAACTAAAGGCTGTGCATTAGTAAATAATCATAGCACGAGGAGTTCCCGGTGAAGAATTATCATAGTGCCGGATTGGTGATGACAAGACCAGCAACTAGACTTTGTTGTTTGAGACTAAATGCTTGAATTTCTTCAAGCTTCGATTCACCAACACATGCTTCTCAATAAAAGAATACCTCACCTCATAGTCATCTAGGCTCTGGCTGAAGAAAGCAATTGGCTACTCATCGTTATCCTTGTTCTACTATACCAAAATGGCAAAAATAGTGTCATTACCTCCAAATGCATAGAGGATGAAATCCTTGGAGAAGTCCGGGTTTATGAGAGTTGGTGCTTGAGAGATGGCTTCTTTGATTGCTTCAAAACTCTCCTTGCCTTCTGCTGTCCACTTGAAAGCCATGCTCTTCTTTAACATTTTGGTGATGGGCTTGACAAGGGCTACAAAATCTGGGACAAACCTTCGAACAAAGTTTATCCTCCCCAAGAAACTCTGAAGGGCTTTCTTGTGGCTTGGCAATGGTAGTGCTCTTATGGCTTCAACCCTCTCTGGATCAATTGCTAATCCTTATTTGGAGACAATATGGCCAAGGAGCTTTCCTTCATGTGCAAGAAAGATACACTTTCTAGGATTTAAAGACACTCCAAATCTCCTGCACCTCGTGAAAACTTGTCTCAAATGAGAGAGGTGGTCTGCTGCATTTTTGGAAAAAATAGTGATATCATCAAGGTAAATCAGCACCACATTGTTAATCAAACCTTTGAACGCCATGTCCATTTCCCTTTGGAAGGTAGCACCAACATTGGACAGCCTAAATGGCATTTTCCTGTATGTAAAAGTTCCCCATTTGGTTGTGAAGGCTGTCTTGAACTGGTCTTCCTCCTTCACCATAATCTGATTGTAGCCTGAGTAGCCATCAAGTAGTGAAAACCTCTCGAGCCAGCCATAACTTGCAAGATTTGCTCCATGGAAGGGAGTGGGTAATGGTCCTTGAGAGATCCTCTATTTAAGTCTCTGAAATCAACACACAATCTGATCTCCCCACTCTTCTTTCTGATTGGAACCAAGTTGGCATCCCAACTAGAATGCTTGATTGGGAATATGATTCTTGACTCAATCAGCTTGTCCAATTATTTCCTCATGAGAGGCTCCATGTGTGGATTGACTGTCTTTGTTTCTCTTTGACAGGCTTAGTATTTGGATCCAATTCAATGGTATGCTAAGCTAAGTTGGGGTTGAAACCTTTCAAATCTTCGTAGCTCCAAGCAAACACATATGGGAATTATTGACACAAATTATATGAATACATACCTTTATTTTTCAAATGTCATCTTTCCAATTTGTAATGGTTTGATCTCTTCTACCAAGATGGATACTCGAATCCTCTCTCTTGACCTAAATGTTTGCTTTCTCCTTTCTAAATTGATCATTGGGATTAAAAATGGAATCCAAAGTGATAAGTCCCTTAGGCAGCTTGTTAGTTCTCACTTTGTACCACCTGGTCACCATACTATTGTTCCAACTTTTCTTGATTCCTAGGAGAACTCACTTCTTCTTGCAAGAAATGGATGATTTGCTGTCATTCTCAAACACTTGCTAACCGACATTGTTATCTAGCATTGAAGGCCTCATAATCATGTGGATGTTTGGTTGTACCTTGTCTTTTTGAATACTTTCCACAATGTCAAAGGCTGCCCCTACTACCGCAAGCCTCACAAGAGCTTGATTCTCTTTCCTAGGAATGGATTTGATGCCAAAACCCTCAAAATCTTCCATGAGGTCCCACACCTGTTCTTGGAGCACCGAGTAGATCATTCTTGGGAGCATGTTGTCCCTTGACTTGATTTACAATCAATTCACTGTTACCAAAGACTTGCAAGTTCTTTATTTTCTTCTTGATTGCCTAATGCATCCCTTGCGCACCAGGCTTCATATTAAGTAATGTTATGGGAGCATGCAAACTGAAATCTAAAAGCTGAATAGTACTTTACTCCTTGAGGTGAAACAAGCATGGCTCCACCTCCTACACCTTGTCTACTCCTTGATCCATCAAAAATAGTTGCCATACCTCATTGTCATCTTCATGGTTTGGCTTGGTGATGCTAGGAATAAGCTGATTTTCTTCGTGTATGCAATAGACCCCTAGCTCGATTCTTCCACTTGTTGATAAGGATCAAAAGCATGTACTTTGTTTGCCCATTCATCAAGAGTTAGTTTCTCAATGTGGAAGTTTTCAATAGGTTCAGACTTGATTGTAGCCTTAGTTCCATATCTCATTCTCGAACAACATGTGTGACCAATCAATGACAAATATCCCCCAATATTGGTGTGAAGTCCTCGACAAGCATAGGGCAAAGAGTGGTGGAAGGTCTATGACTGATATATCTTGTAAAACAACAACATTTGGACATGCATGCAAGGTAAGACTCAAGCTTTTAATCACCCCAACTATTGTTACGTATGTCCCATCCACCTGCACTACCCCTTTGGATATGGTTTCATATTGGAGCCCTAGCGATCAGCTATTTGTTTAGGCATCACCGAGCTACTTGCCCCCCAGGAATCTATCATGCAATTGTGCACTAACTGATTTCCAATGATTAATGAAACATAGAAAGGAGGGGGCTTCAACATTTTTCCTTATCTTGTCCTCCATGATTTCCCTCGGGTTGGGTAGCATTTGTGAGCACTTTCTCTTGCATCTAAACTTGCTGATTCAAGTTGGCTGATCCTTCATGGCAGCTTGTAACAAGTCTCTTTAGCCTGGGATAGATAGGGATTCCCACATTGATATATTAACATTTGTCTTCTTCATCTGATCAATGATATTGAATGGTGATGAAGGATCTCTTTGCTGTCCCTTTGCTTGTACATTCACTCCTTGCACATGGGCAACAATAACTAGTATTTGAGTTGGTCTAGGAGCTGTTCTTGGCTTCCCTTGTGCATTTGAAATTAGATTTTGCTTGCCAACCATTTGTGGAGCCATGGAAGGTTGTGGATTGGTTGGAGCCAATGGCTGTTCTTCACCCAAATTCCTCCTTTTTGACCTTGTGTTGGCTGCAACACCTTGGGAAACTACCGATTAATGCCAAAAAAATCCTCCGCTTGCCATTTACCAACGTGGTGTCGGTTGGGGCTGATTGCTTTGTTGGAATGTTTCTTGTTGTTAGTTGTTTCCTTGACTACCCTCACCCTCCACACCAGAGTTGTCACCATTAATGCTTGATTCAAAACACCATTGAAGCACATGGATTGGTTATGAGGTTCTTACATGGAAAACACCAATCATACTCTGAGCAATGTTGTTTTGTGTTGGCACCAATGCCTTAGAGGCGATATGACATTTGGATTGTAGGGCTGAAATGGTCTATTGGCGGGAGGCCTTATTTGGTTTACATTTGTTGCTGGATTATGAGGTCTTTGTGGTTGGTATGGCTACCTGTTAGGCTGATCTTGGGGCTGGTAAGAAGGTCTAAAACCTTGGGCTTGTTACCTTTTGAGAGTAACCAGCTCATTGCCTAGGTTTTGTAATTGCTTTATGACTTCTTGAAGCTCATTTGGGGCACTTGGAGATGAAGTAGAAGCTTCATTTGAACTCGATTTCTAGGAGTGGGAGAAGGAGCCAAATTAGGTGCTTCATTGGTATTTGGACTCTCTAAACTTGGAAAAAATGGCGTGGGAGGTCTAGGGGCTAGTTTGTCAGCTTGGATCAAACAATTTTCAGCCCTAATGGCAATGCTATAAGCCATAGGGATAGTTATGCCTCCCATGGACTGAATCAACATAGAAATATTAGAATTTAGAGCTTTGAGATAATAGAGAAAATCACCTTTTGCTTTGTTGGCCTAACTGCCACTAGAATTCTCTCCCAAGTCTTTTGAAATCTGAAGTTGAAATCGGTCAGCTGTTCATTGGGAGCTCTCTTGATGGTTGTCAGCTGCTCCAAAAGAGATAAGTTGTCTCTTCTCTCCAAATTGCTCATGAAGTGCTATACAGAGCTGATTCCAATTTGTGATAGAACTAGCTCCAAGGCTTCTAAACCATTGCAATGCTTTCCCCTTGAATGAAGATGCCAACAACTTGACAACCACTTACATCTCATTGATTTCATCAAGTGCACAAAGGTTAGCAATATCCTTAAAATGATCACCTGGAGTAGTCTGATTTTCTCCAGTGAAGTATGGAATGTTCTTCAAGGCTACAATAGGAATTGGATGTTGTACATTGAGGGCAAGTGTGTCTTTGCTGCTGTGAAGTTGACAAAAGGGTTGTTTTGTGCCATTCTAATTGGTCTTAAAACCCTTGTTGACTGAATGAAAGGCCTACCAGGTGGAGGAGTTGAGAGAGTTATGTTTGGTGGAGATGGAGACCTTTGAATCCTTCTTCCACTTTGCCTTACTCTTGGAGATAACTGCAGATATTCAAACAACACCTCTTCTTCTCCAGCTCTTGACCTTGTAGTGATTCTTCTCATGAGTTTTCAGGCCTGCACTGCTGAAACCAATTGATTCTTCCCTTTGGAATCGCCGAATATGCAAATTATAGCTCTTTTCAAGAAATAAAATTGTAGCAGATGCACATCAACTTTGGTACAATAAAAATGAGACCTCTAAGGTCCCACCGGGCGTGCCAAAACTGTTGTTGCAAATCAGCAGCACCCCTGGATGTAAATCAAGGTTCTAAATGATGTTTAGAGCATCCAGTGTGATTGCACAACATGGAAACCTCTCTCCAAGTGTGGGACTTATGAAAATGAGAGAGGAATATCTAGAATAGAGGCTGGTTCCTCATACTCCTCTAATTTAGATCTATATTTTGCACAACTATAGAGGTTCTAATCCTAATTCTACCCTAGATTGCAAGGAGACAGGGATAAAAATGTAAAAATGAAACTAAACTAAAGATGGTGATGCACCAAAAGGAGTGGTGAAACATTTTTTGCCATGTAAATAGACACAAATTCATGAAATGCAACAAGGGAAAACATACACAAGTTGATAGATGTAATTAGAGGTCTTAAAATGAAGTAAAACAATACAAACAGAGGACTGAAAGCATTCACAGAGTTTGCACTGTCAATTCCATGTAAAAATCTCTTGCATTCCACCATCAAAGAGGTATAAACCTGTTACAAACTGTGAAAAAGGTTTGATTCTTACAACTATCACTTGCTGGAGGTGAAAGAAGAAGTTTGCAATGCCAAAAAGTGTTCAACCATGAAGAAATGAGCCAAATCTGGCTTTTACAGTGCATGGGTCGAGCCCAGGAGAGAGAAAACATAAAAATGTGGGAGCCCATTCCTCATTGATGGAAAATGCATTAAAACAGCATGGAGGACCTTACAAACCCATACCCTGTCATTTTTGACCATATTGGAGAAGAATGTGACCCATTCTGTATTAAATTTGGTTGTTGAAATGTCATTTCGCCATAGGCACGTACTCAGAACCATTTTTGAATTTTCTCTCTCAAACTGAACTAAAATTAGAAATTGACCATAGAATCATGTAGAGAATTTTAACAACTTTCCAATGATAAAAAGAACATGAAAATCGAGCTCGTATCAAAAGAGATGATTGTTTGAAGATTTAGGGCAAAAACGGCCCAAAAACGGATCGGCAGGAAAAAATTTCAAATTTTACCTCTTTTTTTTCTTTGGAAATTTTTTCAAAAATTCCCCGCACTCCACTGGTCGGATGCCACGTGGCAGCTTCCTATTGGCTGCAGGCCTCAAATGGGAAAATTTTCCACAAAAACTCCGTCGAGCCATAACTTGAAAAATATAAGGAGTTAGGAGGCAAACTTTACCTTTATGGAAAGCTAAGAGAGAGTTGATCTGATGGTGCCATTTCTAGAAAGCCTTGAGTTCCTTAAAATCAAAAAATGTGGACTGAGGCACAAGAGAGGAAAAAACACAAGGAATTAGCCACAAAAATGAGTCAGGGGCACATTTTGGATAACAGTCCACATCATCCTCTCTCTTTCCTTTCCTATAAAAGTGAAGCTTCTTGCTCATTTGGAGGTTGTTGAAACTTTGTTCTTTCTTATTTGGGGGTCAAATTTTATTGTTGTGGGAGTTTTGCTTATGGGGAGAGTTTGAAAATTCATGTGCATACTTGGTGTTGCTGTTCTTGGACTGCTCTTTGGTCATTGAAGAGCTTGCTGTTTTGGACTGTACATTTTGAGCATTGGAAGAGCTTGTTGTTTTGGGAAACAAACTCCATTATGGAGAGGTAAGATCTTGCTCTTTTTAAATGTTGTTTTTTTCTCTTGCATATATGTTTAAATGGTGAATGTGTTTTGTAATATTGGCTGGTTGGGTAGAATGCTTAGGGCATGGTGTAGGAGAAGGCTATAGGGATTTTATATGGGGGCATAAGGGATTGCCAATGACACTGTTTTATTAAGGAGGAAGTTTTAGTTTTGGGATCCACCTTAGAAAATAAACTCGCTTACATTTCTTACTATGGGGGGCACAAGGAGGGGTTGGGAGATATAAGGTTTATGGGTTTGATATGTTTATTGGTGGTATGCATTTTGGTGGATGCCCAATTCCAAATTGGGAGGCATAAGGAGTTCCCCATTGTTCTTACTCTTGTTGGCTTGTTTGGACCAAGCCTATGTATTGTGTGTATGTTTGTAAATACGGTTGGTAATCATTGTTGTCTTGTTGGACTGTGTATTTTATTAATGTTGTATGTAATGTGAATGTTGCTTGTATGTGAAAGAAGCCTATGTTGTCATGCGTTGACATTCATGCTCCATTTCAATATGGTTGGGGCTCGGCGGCTGTAGTGCCCACACTTTTATAGCTCAATTACTTGTTGTTCCCCTTACTATAAGACATGTTTTGATAGGGATTTGCTATATTTTAGACATTACATTAGGAGATTTGATCGATGGACATTTAGGCATATAGTGCCGATTTAGCTTGATTACTATGTTGTTTGCATTATCTTATGATGTCATGGATACTAATTGATATGATGTTGTTTTGGAATGTAATTATATTGATGGATACTCAGTTTGTTGCATGTTGGGATTCTATGGATACATGTCATTTTATCATTATGACTAACTTATGGTGAAGTATGTATAGTTGTGCACGTTGTCGCACTTTCAATTCCAGAAAGATGAAATGTTAGTCTAGAATTCATTGATATCTTATTTAGTAGTTGATTTATATTTTATCGAACATGTGTGTTTAATGTGTGTAATGAGTGTGCAGGTGACAGGTCACAGGAGAACGTGGGACTTAGGTCAGCTACGCAACTTTACACAAGCAACCCATAGGATAAGTCCTAACCGTGTTTATTGCTTGAGTCCTTAGTATTAGAATTATTGTTTTAGGCACCATGGGTGACCCTCATTTGTAATGTAATATATCTTGTAATTATTAATTTTTCTTAGGGCGTTTAGTTTGTGTTGTAAACTTGTTTTGAGGAATTAATGACCCCACTTGCATTAAGTTTTGAATTAGTTTAATGATGTACTTAATCTAGAGGGTTTAGGGTCACATGTGAACCCTTGGGTGGGCCCCACACCCTCTAACCTTGTGCCAAATTTGCCAAACCCGAAATTGGGTTATTTTAGGCATTTTTAGGGACCCTTTTTTTTGTTTGGGAGTTTCCTTAATATGAAAATGAGCCCTTGGACCCTACCTAATAGGTAGGGGCTTATTTCCAAGGCTAGAGGGAGTTTTCCCTCCCATTTTAACTCTCCTTTGGTCACATCCATGTAAGGGGTATGGATTAGTGTGTTTGTTAAAAGTTACACAAGTTTTGTTTTGTTATCATTTAGAGTAATTTGGGAGAAGAGGGCTAAAAGTTATTTTATCCTTTCTCTCATTTATCTTTGGCATATTTGACCTTGAGGGAGGAGAGGGGTGACACATGTCACCCCCTCATTTATAAGTATTTTTACTTACTCCTCTTCAAATTCCCCTCATGGGAAAAGAAGATAAATTTTTTTGGAGCTATTACTTGAGTCTTGTGGATTTGGAGCTAGATTTTGCTTGGGTCAAGAAGTAGAAGAGATTGAAGTTTGGAGAGATTTTATTTGAGGTAGACTTCTTGAACTTTATTGTGTTTGTTATATCATGCTTGAAACTAGTTGCTTACTTAGAAATGTTGTTGTTGCATGAAGATCTTGTTGTTGTTTATTTGATTTTACTCCCTCCATCATATGACATGAAGGATTTTTGGAGTTGTGGGGGAAGAGATGGGAATTTTCTCTCTCTCAATCCTTATAGGATTGATGGGAAAGCCTTGTAGGATTTAGTTACTCCCCTTAAATAGTTTGAGGTGGGGAAGGTGGGTCATTTGGCTTGAACCTCCTTCCCTATTTTTGTAAGGAAACACCTTTGGGGTTTGAAAATCCTTCCAAGAAGGATTGGTGAAAGGGTGGAGGAATAAGGAGGGATTGAATGAAATTGGAGAAATAAGGAGGGTATGGAGATTTTGTTTTGTAAAAATAATGATGGTTGCAAAATTTTGGAGAACTTTCTTTTCTCTTCCCCATTTTAGAGGAAGAACATGGTTTCTCCTCTTGTTCATCTTTGTAAAATTTGGAGTCTTATCTTAGTCCTTGCCTTGCTTTTGTATGAATATAATGTTGTTTGTCACCCTCACTTTTGTGCATAGTTGTGGATAGTTGACCTCTTTCCCATGGGCTTGGGGGAGGATAACATGCATCCCAACCTTTGGAAAGGCATGTAATAATACCTATGGTTGGGTGGCAAAACAAGCTTCTTATCCTTGTATGGATTCCTTGAAGGCATATGAATATTGAATCTCAAGTTGGAAGTTGGTGATTATTGGAGTTTCATTATTCTCTCAAATTTTTGTGAAACATTACTTACATTGTAATCTCTAAGAGTATGACTATGTGGGAAGCTTCTTTGGCATGTAAAAGTCCTCACCTTGTAAATTGAAAACCACTTGTAAGAATTGTATTCCATTAATATTTGAGAATTTTTCTTTCAATCTTGGGAATGAGTTTGTTGGGTTGTTTCTTATGTATTTTCATATTTTGAAGTATGATGTATTGAGAAGTTTGTAGTTTTGAAAGGATACTACTTAGTATTTCCAATTATTATAAAATGAAGAGTGCAAGAAAACTAGATTTAGACTTATTTCTCTCCTTTTACAAGTTGTAGGAAGTATATTGTTACTTTCAGTAAAAGTAGTTTACTCTTTTCCATGAGAATCTTAAAGTTTGATTTTGTTAAGAAACTCAAATTTGAGAATGTATTCCTTCTTGCATAATTTCTAGTTACCTTCTTAGTCTCCTCTTAGTTGAATTATTTGGGCTACAAATTATTTTAACACTTGATAAAAAAATCATCTTTACATGAATGTATTGGGAAGTAATAGGGAGTTTTATACTACATATCAATACCTAACATTCCTTAAAGGAATTCAAATGGAGATAGTTTATTAGAGAGGGTATGTGAACAAATTACATATAAAATAAAATGATAGAAATATTTTACATATTCAAAGTAGAGTTGATTTACACTATGGAACCATGATTAAAATTTTTACATAGTTACTCATTGACTTTGTTTTAAAATGGTAGTAGATTAAGAAATTGAATTTTATTAAGTCCATCTTAAAAATATTTATACCCATGAGTTTATTATATATATATAATTAATAAATATACATATTAAAACAATATATTGTTTAAATAGACAATTGATAATAAACAAGTATAAATATATATATATATATATATATATATATATATATATATAATATATTATATATATAATGTATTATATATATATTAATAAATTTTAAAACAAAAAAATTTTAAACAAACAAATATACTATTCGAGGGAGGGCCGAACCCCTCCCCCATCCTTTGCATGCCTATTATCCGCCTGCAAAGACTCCCCACCGCCACCGCCTCCCCACTTGCCTCCCGCCGCCTCGCGTCTCCTCCGTTGTCCCTGTTTCCCCATCCGCCGACCTCCTCCACTCTGCCCCCATTCTCTCACCGTCCCCTACCCTCTCCACGCAGCCTGTCCCCGTACGCCATCACCTCTTCACCGCTTTGTGACCCTTAAAAATTAAAAACCCTAGCCGTATTATATATATATATATATATATATATTTCGATTTATTTGTATATATAAATAAACAAAACCAAGAATAAAACACAAGGGAAACTTGAGATCTCTTCTTGAACATTCATGGCTTCTCCCAAAACCTGCACATTTCAAAATGAAGGAATGGAAGAGAAAAGAGATGGAAAAGAAAACATAGAGAAAGTTAGGGCAGCATTAGGGAAAATTTCAAATCAAGGGCCAAGATTAGATTAGATCCAAGGGCTATGTTTGCTCCTCCACATTTTAAGTCATGAGCATTTTATGGGAGTGAGAAAACAAATTTAAAAGGGGTATGTGGGTAATTAAATAAAGAGGGGAGACTAAATTAATTTTAAAAAAGTGTAAACTTAATAAAATTTGTGATTTCAGTTGATACTATTAAAATGAAATAAGTAAGCTTGGTTGGGCTAGCGTTTAGGCAACTTTAGAAATTAATAATTAATATGAATTAAATATTAATGAAAAGGGGTTAAGAAGATCATTAGTTCACTATCAAAAAAAAAAATTCTGACTTAGTGGCCTGGTTTCCGGTGTCCCGAGGTGGGGCACGACATTTGGTATCAGAGCGGAGGTTCACACACGTGGACACTCTAGGTAATCAATCAACTGGTTAACAATATTGGTAATAACATTAAAAGTAAATAAATAAATAAAATAATTAAAACATTTTCCACAACCATTTAATAACCTCTTTGTTCACCTTGTGAACAGGATGGCACCCATGAGATGACACTCGGTTAGGGGTTTGGGACGTGGTTTGCCTACACTGAACCACCGACACCCGAGTTAGGGCCTCGGATCTTAGAGGATCTCCAGTAGTTGATCGGTGTTGTGCAGTAGCGTCTTCCACCATGACAGGAGGTGAGAGAGGAGGACATCCAGTTGGGAGATGAGGAGCCGATAGGTGAGGATGCGCATTCAGAGCCATTGGAGCATGATACACTAAGGCGGGAGAGGTCACCTAGCCCTTCCGTTCATCATAAGAGGGTGGCCTCGTACTATCATATCTGCTCACATAGTCTCGAGGGACCATTTGAGGATAGGTGACCATTTTCACTTGTTGGACTACATTACCAGGATCGGGATACAGGTAGTGTGATTAGGGATCTTCTTCACTTACAGCCACCCACCTACACCGTATCTACAGATGGCTTTGGGGCCGAGTCATGGCTCCTTAGTTTGATAGTTGCTTTGGCTTGCACTCGTAGAGAGAAATGTCAAGGCAAGGTTCTCCATACACCTCCTCCGAGATGCAGTAGGCATTTGGTGGAGGAATGAGGAGGGGAAGCTCCACCTGACTCGAGAAATAGTGACCTGGGAGATGTTCGAGGAGTGATTCAGGGCCCGCTATATGTCAAACCATTTCACGCAAAAGAGGATCGATGAGTTTTATGACTTACGACAGGATCTCGGCATAGTATCTCAAAGTATAAGAGCAGGTTCTGGATCTTCAGTATGTGGATTACCCGCAAGATGAGAAATTACAGGTTAATAGGTTTATTCGTGAGGCCTTAATGTAGATATAGCAGGAGTAGTCAGGATGTTATCTCCTCCC
Organism: Taxus wallichiana var. yunnanensis; assembly: GCA_018340775.1. Classification (NCBI taxonomy): domain Eukaryota; kingdom Viridiplantae; phylum Streptophyta; class Pinopsida; order Cupressales; family Taxaceae; genus Taxus; species Taxus wallichiana. The sequence goes on from CM031236.1 coordinate 453,032,653, forward strand.
ACATTTGAGAAGGCCGTTGAGAAGGCCTACTTAGCTGAGGAGAACATGACCAAGGCACAAGAGCACCAAGATAGAAAAAGAGAGTTTCAGGAGAGGATATAGGCCTTCTAGAGTTAGAGGTCATGGGGTACAACACCACCCCTTAGAGGAGGATTCTGCCTCCACCAAAGAACCATGAGGGCTCCACCACACCCGTAATAACAGACATAGTATCATGGCCACCAATAGTAGGGGGCTAACCAGACTCGTAGAGCTTTTAGAGAGGTGGCACTAGAGGAGGTTTTGGTGGAGCCAAGGATAGGAGGTAGGGTCCTCAGCAGGTATAGCTAGCTCGCATGCAGTAGTCTGCTAGGGTTAGGCGGGCAGATCAATGCACCAGAGTATAAGAGGGACCCCATCTCAGAGGGGTATAGGAGGATGTTTTATTTGTGGGTCTCCTGATCACTATGTGTGCATGTGCCCACACAAACCCAATACCATGGACACATAGAGGGCTGCTAGATTTGAGCATATGGTGGGTGATGTAGGATGTGCTCATCATGTATATGCAGTGGTTGACAACCACTAGGCCGAGCATCAGGCCATAGTCATTGAGACAATAGGTACTATTAAGGGTATTTCTATCTTAGTACTTTTTGATTCAGGTGCTTCAGATTCTTTTATATCACCTTCTATAGTGGACCAGTGTGGGCTAGTGGTGGCTAGGCAACTAGATAGTTGGTAGGTTGAGTTGGCCTCTGGGGCCAAACTTGCCGTGGACTCATATGTGGAGAGTTGCGTACTTGATTTAGGAGCCTTCTCCACTACACTTGACCTTTGAGTTATTCCTCTAGGATCCTATCAGGTAGTATTGGGTATGGATTGGCTCGAGGCTCATCGAGCTAAGGTGGATTATAGAAACAAGGTCATTGAGTGTCAGGATGATCTTGGTAGGGCAGTTGTGATTTCAGGGATGAAGAGACCTATCTCCTTGCACATGATCTCGGCTAAGCAACTCAAGCAAATCATGTGTAAGGGATATCAACTATTTTCTATCACCATCAAGTGACCGATTAGAGAGAGCACTCTAGAGCACTTTCCCTTATATGATCATGTAATTTTGAGGGAGCATGCGAGATGTGTTTCCAGAGCTTCCAGGTTTACCACCCCGTAGGGAGGTGGATTTCACCATTGATTTAGTACTGGATCTGTACCAATTTCTAGGGTACCCTATCGATGATGACTCCCAAGCTTCATGAGCTCAAGATTCAGTTATAGGAGTTGTTAGATAAGGGTCTCATTCACCCTAGTGTATCACCTTGGGGGGCGCCAGTCATATTTGTGAAGAATAAGGATGGTTCTCTCAGGCTTTGTATTGACTTCAAGTAGCTCAACAAAGTCACAATAAAGAACCGTTATCCACTCCCTAGGATTGATGACTTGTTTTATCAGATGTGGGGATCTCGAGTGTTCTCCAAAATCGATCTCAAGTCAGGTTACCATCAGTTGCGCATATCAGATGCAAACATTCATAAGACAATGTTTCACACACGTTATGGGCATTATGAGTTCACAATTGTTCCATTTGGTTTGACCAATGCCCTAGCTATCTTCATGAGCCTCATGAATGGAGTATTCAGGACATTTCTGGATCGGTTTGTCTTAGTGTTCTGTTGTGGCAAATCAACAAAGACTCCCTAGATGTTGATTAGATTTCTAGTTTGATCATACTAGCATCCAGTGTGATTGCACAGCATTGAATCCTCTTCCCAAGTGTGGGACTTGCAAAATGGAAAAGGAATCTCCAGATTAGAGGCTGGTTCCTCAACTCCTCTGATCAGCTAATATCACTTACACAATTGCAGAGGTTTAAACTCCTAAATCTACTCTAAATTCCAAAGGGACAAAGGTAGAAAATGTAAAAAAAGAGAGCTAATGCTAATAGGTGATGCACCAAAGGAGTTATAGACACTTGATGTTGCATGAAATACACAATCCACAAGGAAACACAACACAAAACATGCACAAATGCTCAAAATGTAATGAAATATCAAGAAAGCAATGATAGATATATGAAAGGATTGAGGGATTTTAATCACAGAACATATATCAACATCTCAGATCTAATACAGTACATTACAGTGATCTAAAGGCAAGAAAAGGTGTTGTATTACATGGAAAGGTAAAATTTCTTCACAAATTCTGCCAAGGAGGAAGAAAAAGGAAGTTACAGAGCTGAAAAAGTGTCTCTCTTTTGCAAAATGAACTCATTCTGGCTTTTACAGTGCAAACCACGACCCCAGGAGAGAGAAACACGGGAAAAAGTGTAAGGGGTTCAACCATTGACCAAAATGCCATCAAAACAGCATGGGTTCCCTAACAGACCCATTCCCTGACATTTTTAACCATTCTGGGAGAGAATGCGAGCCATTCTTCATTAAAAACGGTGGTTGAAACATCATTTCTGTCTGTGACCATGTGCCAAAGGCGTTTCTTGATTTTCTCTCTCCAAAATCCACCAAAATTCAAAAATTACCCCAGAATCTTGTAGAGAATTTTACCAGCTTTCCATTGATATAAAGAATGTTAAAAACCAAGCTCTGGATCGAAATTTATGGCCATTTGAAATTTTAGGGCAAAACAGGGCCAAATCGGGTCATGGGAATTTTTTTCGAATTTTCACCTTTTTGGTCATTTGGAAAATTTTCCAAAATTTCCCCGTGCTCCGTAATTCTAGGTACCATGTGGCAAATTTTTATTAGGCACAGGCCCTTCCGCTCCATTTTTCTTGGTTTTAGCCTTTGGAAAATTTTCCAAATTTTTTCCACCGGCCGACGAGCCGGGACACGTGGCATGTTTCTATTGGCCGTGGGGGCATCCTTAAAAAAATTCTTGCACCAACACTTAGTCAATTTTTCCAACTTTCTCCCCTGGGCACGTGGCAGCAAATGATTGGTCGGGGCTGCGGGGAAAAATTCTTCCTTTTGAAACCTTTGCCAAAACACTTGGTAAAAAACCAAGTTCTCCTCCGACCCCCACCACTTCTTTGGACACGTGGCACGTCCTGATTGGCTACGGGCCTTCTAGGGGAAAATTTCCCACAAAAACTCCACCGAGCCATAACTTGAAAAATACATGGAGTTAGGAGGAAAACTTTACCTTTCTAGAAAGCTAAGAAAGAGCTCTATCCAATGGTGCCATTTCCAGAAGGTTTTGAGTGCCTGAAAAGCAAAATATTATGTCTGAGGCACAAGAGAAGGAAAGATGAAAGGGAGTTAGCCACAAAATGAGCAGGGGGCACATTTTGATAACAATTTTTGTGACTCAGAGGGGTCATCTACCTGCTGGATGAAGTTACCAGTTACCTAAAGCATCCATTGGGCATGGAGTCATGAGTTGTAGCCTGCAAACTGATCTGAACTTTGAAAACCTCCTCTCTGAGCCACTTGGAAACCCATTGAAATGGACTGCAAGAGCAAAACCAACACCACAAAAACTATGTACAAAACTAAAGGTCATACATGCTCCAAAATGGAACATGTAGAGTGTGCACAAGCACTTCTTTTATTGAAAGAAAAAATACCTATCCTACTCTAACTAGAAGCAAAAGTGGGCTAAACAAACCTTGCAACTAGTTGGGAGAAATAGCTTCCCTTTCTCAAAAGTTGCAACCATGCAACTGATTTGGCACTGAACATGGCTGATTGGATGAGTGGAAAATCAACAAGAAGCTGGTCTTCTACCCAAATCATCAAGGTGTCAACTGAAAACAAATCCAATACCTCTTTTAGTTGCTCTGCATTTGGATTGAAGAGGTATGACAGCTAATCCTTGGTACTTTGTAGCTCACCCTCATGCTTAGAAGCAAGCATGACTGGTTGTGACTTCTCCTTTGACTCCAATGAAGTCAAATACCTTATTAGGCAAGGTATGATCCGTTTGATATGCCCATAGCTCTGATTTTCAACTCCAAAAATGGAGTCTTCTTGTAGACCTTCTTGGGTGGGTGATGTGGAGAAACCATTCGTATTGATGATAGAGGTTTGAATTTGAATGGACAAATGTACGGAAATATATTTGTTCTCTGCTTTTACAAAAGAATGTAAATGATTTTCTATGCTTAGTATTTTGTACTTTGAAACCAATTCAAATTCGAAAAGTGACAAGTTACAATAGTGTTATGGAATTATGAATAAATAATTGAAGTAGTTTTCTAAATTATATTGTATACAGGAATTGAATTGTTGTAAAAAAAGATATCTCTGGTTGGAAAAGAATAAGAAACAATGTTGTTTGGTTTATGTACTATATTTGAATACAATGGAAAGTGATAAGTTGAAAAGAATGCATTGTTAATCATCAAAAGATTTCTTTCCCTTCTTAAAAATGTATTGCACATTTGATTTGAATTATTGTTGAAACTTAATTGATTACTATTTAAAAAGAAAAGAAAGAAGCATGCGTATGGAATGAAGATAGTGTTATATTAATTGCAAAATTGTATATTGAAATTGAAATCAGAGATGCATTTCTATTTAGAATTGAATGGATGATCTAATAAGCATTGTATTTGACTAAATTAGAATCATATGCACATTCAAAAGACAAATTGCTAAATCAATTTAAAGACACAACTCACTGTTTTAAAACTTAAATCTGACAATGCACATTTTAATTAAAATGATCAGTTTAGATTTATACTCAACAATGAGTTATGAAATCTTGAAATTCATACTTAGGAATACCTAAGGAACTCAAATTCAATATAACAGTTACGAAAGAACCTCCAAAACTTAATGAATTTCAAACGGGAACTTGCACAGTCGTTTTTCCGTCTATTGCCGAAAAATTCAACCTCAAACAAATTAGACAATTTTACTTCACTAAAATACTCTAAACCATCCCTAGACTAATCCTCCATGTTTGTTTGACATGTTGAGTGAAGGAGAAGTTCTAATTTTATCAAAATTATAAGTTAAAAACCGCGTCGAGTTCACATATTAAAAGTCTGCAGATCAATTTCATTAAATTAATCCTTTAAACTTCATCAAATTTTAAAATTGATGACTCTTGTACAAAGAGGGCATCAAGAGATTTCTGAAAAGTCCTCGTTTTCCCAAATCTGACATTCCTATCAAAAGTTATGGCCATTTGAAGTTTTATTTCAATTTGGCATTCAAAAATAATATGATTTAATCTAACTATAGAAAAATTTAAATTTTGACCTTGGAAAGATTTCCCAAAAGGTCTGTGGCCCCCACATCACCCTCGTAACCAATCAGATGCTACCACATGGCACTTCGGAGGGCGGACTCATTTGAAAACTTAACTTTTTAAAAATTTGACCTTGGGAAAAATTTCCCATTTCTCCCCGCAATCCTACGGCCTCGTAGCCAATCACGTCTGACACGTGGCTTGGTGGGCACATGGAATAAATTTGGAAACTAAACCCTTTTGGCTCAAGGTCTTAAACCTCTCCACCATTCTACTAGCCCGCATCCAATCACGTGCTGACACGTGGTAATTTGGACCTCGGTGGGAGCGCAGAATTTCCTTCACAATTGAGATTTTAACTTCTAAAAATCTCAATTTTTCTTTTTGCTCCATCGGTCTGTGACCCCATGACTAATAGGAGTTTGACATGTGGGAGGGTTTTCTCCTTAGCAGAAGCACACGACAAATTTTTCCCTTGGGATTTTGGCCTAAAAATTCTAATTTTCTAACTTCCCTGCTGCTCTGCTTTTCCCCGCATTAATCGGGTAGCGACACGTGTCTTCCCCATCGGACCCGCAGGCACGTAGAGGAGTTTTGTGCTCTTTCACTCAAGGAGGAAAAATTCTCAATTTTCCTCCCCGCTCCATCGACCCGCTCAAGGGAAAAATTTTCTCCCTAAGCCCACGGTTTCTCACAAGGGAAAATTCCTCCCCTAAACTCCGTCGGCCCATAACTTGAGTTCTACTTGGAGTTATGAGGACTTCTTTATATCACCAGAAAGCTGAGAAAATTTCCTATCCATTAGGAATGGTTTGGAGAAATTTTGAAAGCATTGAATAGGAGAAAAATCCATTTGAATTTCTGAGCCCGATAGAGGGTAGGTATGGGGTAAGATCACTCCTGAATATAATTAGAACACCTAACCCTAAAATTTAAACCTTATAAACGTGTTATAAGTTCATAAAGGAAACTTGAGTTTGGTAAGCAGGTTTTATTTCGAACCTATTAGTGAAAACATAATTTTATAGCTAACCCTAGGTTGTTTCTTGGGTCTCAAGTGGTTGTTTGAACGTGTATTACTGATTTGGTATCGAGAAGTGGTTCAAAGGCTTGGACCATTGGGCACACTAGAAAACTTGAGACATGAAAACTTAAATCTAGGACACTATAAATCAAGAAAACAACTTAGCAAGAATTTGTATGTTTTTAGTAAACATGGAAGTTGTATAACTTATCAAATGAACTGACTCTCATGTTTGTCTATGCAGGAGGTGCAGAACGAGCAAGAGGAACCTTCACAGAGACTCAAAACCACCACCACCACCACTAGATTAGGGTGTAGCAGCCATTCTACCTTAGATTCTACAGACCCTTCAGGATGTTAATGCCGCTCTATGCAGAGGATTAGGTGGAGCAAAAATAGCTAGTCATGATAGATCTCCTTCCATCGAGGGTCGGGTATCTCCTTGACTCAGCGAGGAGCATAGAGGAGAGAACTCCCATGAGGAGTCGGTATGAGTAGAGTCATTGTTATCCAAAATGTGCCCCTGCTCATTTTTGTGGCTAACTCCTTCCATTCTCCCCTCTCTTGTGCCTCAGTCATAATATTTTTCTTTTTAGGCACTCAAAACCTTCTGAAAATGGCACCATTAGATAGAGCTCTTTCTCAACTTTCCAGAAAGGTAAAGTTTTCCTCCTAACTCCATGTATTTTTGAAGTTATGGCTTGGCGGAGTTTTTTGGGAAAATTTTCCCCTGAAAGGCCCACGGCTAATGAGATGCCACCACATGGCACCTAGAGTGGCGGAGCGTGGGGTAATTTTGGAAAATTTTCCAAATGAGCAAAAAGGTGCAAAAATTTGAATTTTTGCCCGCCAACCCGATTTGGCCCTATTTTGCCCTAAAACTTCAAATGGCCATATCTTTTGATCCAGAGCTCAGTTTTTCACGTTCTTTATATCAATGAAAATCTGGTGAAATTCTCTACAAGATTCCGGGTTCAATTTTGCATTTTGATGGATTTTGGAGAGAAAAAAAAAAAACATCTCTGCAACGTGGTGATGAGCAAAAATGATGTTTCAACCACCGTTTTAATGAAGAATGGCTTGCATTCTCTCCCAGCATGGTTAAAAATGTCAGGGAATGGGTCTATAAGGATGCCCATGTTGTTTTGAATGTATTTTGGTCAATTATTGAACCTCTCCCATGTTTTCCCACGTTTCTCTCTCCTGGGCTCGTCCCTTGCACTGTAAAAGCTAGATTTGGCTCATTTTCAAAGTGTGGAACATTCTTTGTGTATTGTAGGTCCCCTTTCTCACCTTGGAAGTGATTTTGGTGGAATATCAGACCTTTTCTAAGAGATGAAACTTTATTTTTCCTCTCAGGTGTTGTAATGCAAGTGATTTTGATGATTAAAATAACAATACAACCTCTGTGATTAGTTTTCATCCTCTACCTGTGTTGTTTGGTTAATTTCTGATCCTTCATTACAATTATCAGTTTGTGCATGAGGTTCTTTGTTACATTTTTATGGACTATGTCAATCAGAAGTAAAAATGCTCACCACTCCTTTGGTGCATCACCTATTAGCATTAGTTTTAGCTTTTTTGCATTCTCTATCTCTGTCTCCTTTGGAATTTAGGGTAGGGTTAGGAATATAGACCTCTGTAACTTGTAAGTGATAAATCGACCCGAGAGAAATTAAGGAACCACCTCTAAACTAGAGATTCCTTTCTCATTTTGCAAGTCCCACACTTGGGGAAAGGATTCAATGTTGTGCAACCACACTGGGATGATAGTATGATCAAACTAGAAATATGATCAACATCCAGGGGGTGCTGCTGATTTACCACAACAGTTTTGGCATGCCCGGTGGGACATAGAAGTCTTCATATTCATTGCAACAAAATTGATGTGCATTTTTTGCAAGTTTCTTGCTTTAAAAGAGCTATAAATTACACATCTGACGACTCCAAGGAAGAAGAATCATCTGGTTTTAGTAGTGCAGACCTAAAAAATCATGAGAAGAATCACTACAAGGTCAAGAGCTGGAGAAGAAGAGGTGTTGTTTGAATATCTGCAATTATCTCCGAGAATAAGGCAAAGTGGGAGGAGAATCCAAAGGTCTCCATCTCCACCAAATAGAACTCTCTCAACTCCTCCACCTGGTAGGCCTTTCATTCAATAAAAAAGGGTTCTAAGGCCAATCAGAATGGCACAAAATAACCCCTATGTCAATTTCACTTTGGCAGCCCACTTGCTCTCAATGCACAAAATCTAATCCCGATTGTAGCATTGAATAACATTCCATACTTCACTGGAGAAAATCGACCACTCCTAGTGATCATGTTAAGGATATTGCTAACATTTGTGCAATCTATGAGATCAATGAGATGCAAGTTCTTTGTCATCAAACCGCCGGCATCTTCATTCAAAGGGAAAGCTTTGCAATGGTTCGAGAGTCTTGCATCGAGGTTCTATTCAAAATTGGAATTAGCTATGTATAGCCCTCCATGAGCAGCTTTGGGGAAAAGGAGACAACTTGTCCCTTTTGGAGCAAATGACAACTATCAAAAGAGCTCCCAATGAGCATCGGATCGATTTTAATTTCAGATTTCAAAGGACTTGGGAGAGAATTCCAGGTGGTAGTCGAATGTGCAACAAGAGAGGGTTCTTTTCTTTATTACCTTAAATCTTTAAATTCTGATATTTCTATGTTAATTCAGTCCATGGGAGGCACAACTATCCCCATCGCTTATAAAGCATTGCCATTAGAGCTGAAAATTGTTTGATTCAAGCTAGCAAGAAGCTAGCTCTTAGGCCTCCAATGCAATTATTTCCAAATTTAGAGAGCCCAAGTACTAGCCAAGTGCCTAATTTAGCTTCTATTCCCACTCCTAGAAATCAAAATTCAAGTGAAGCTTCCACTTCATCTTCTAGTGCCTCAAATGAACTTCAAGAAGTCATGAAGCAATTACAAAATCTAGGTAATGAGTTGGTTACACTCAAAAGGCAGCAAGCTCAAGGTTTTAGACCTTCCTTCCAGCCTCAAGCTCAGCCTAACAGGCAGCCATATCAACCCCAAAGACCACCCAATCCAGCTGCAAACCTAAATCAAGCAAGGCCTCCTGCCAACAGACCATTTCAGCCCTATAATCCCAATGCTACATCTACCTCTAAAGCATTAGTGCCAGTACAAAACAATATGGCTCAAGAGTATGATTGGTGTTTCCCATGTAATGAACCTCATAACCAGTCCATGTGCTTCAATGATGCCTTGAATCAAGCATTAATGGTGACAACAACTGGTGTGGAGGGTGAAGGTAGTCAAAGAAATGACCAGCAACAAGAAACATTCTAGCAGCAATCAGCTCCAAATGATACCACACTTGTAAACTGGCAGGCAGAAGATTTTTGTGGCATGAACTAGATAGTTTCCCAAAGTGTTGCAGCCAACACAAGGTCAAAGAGGAGAAATTTGGGTGAAGAACAGCCATTGGCCCCAAGTAATTCATGACCTTCTGTCACTCCACAAACTATTGGCAAGAAAAATGCAATCCCAAGCACACAAGGACTGCCTAAAACAGTTCCTAGGCCAACTCAAATGCCAGTTGTTGCTGCCCATATACAAGGGATGAATGTGTAGGCCAAGGGACAACAAAAGGATACTTCATCCCCATTCAATATCATTGATCAGATGAAGAAGACAAATGTAAACATATCAATGTGGGAATCACTATCTATCCCAGGCCAAAGAGATTTTCTACAAGCTGCCATGAAGGACTGGTCAACTTCAAATCAACAAGTCCAAATGCAAGAGAAGGTGCTCACAAATACTGCCCAGCCTGAGGGGAATCATGGAGGAAAACAAGGTAAGATGTTGAATCCCCTCCATTATATGTTTCATTGATCATTAGGAACCAATTAGTACACAATTGCATGATTGATTCTGGGGCAAGTAGTTCAGTAATGCCCAAACAAATAGCTAATCAGTTGGGAATTCAATATGAAACCATATCCAAAGGGGTGGTATAATTGGATGGGACAACAGTAACAACAATTGGAGTGATTAAAAACTTGAGTCTTACTTTGCATGCCTATCCTAACGTGGTTGTTTTGCAAGATGTCTCAGTAATAGACCTTCCACCACTCTTTGCCCTATGTTTGTCAAGGGATTTCACAGCTAAGATTGGAGATTACTTGTCTGCTGATTGGTCACACATGTTGTTTAGAACAAGATATGGAACCAAAGCCATAATTAGGTCTGAACCTATTGCAAACTTTCACATTAAGCCTTACACTCCAAGTCAAATCAATACCAATTGTTCAGCATTTGATCAAGAAGATTATCCAAGCACTGATGAAGCTGACACTAAGGTAGGAAGCATCCCAGATTTGAATCTTGATGAATGGGAAAGCAAGGTGCATGCTTTTGATCCTTATCAAGAAATAGAAGAATCTAAGTTAGGAGTCTATTACATGCATGAAGAAAATCAGCCTATTCCTAGCATCACCAAGCCAGACCACAAGGATGACAATGAGGTATGGCAGTTGTTTTTTGATGGATCAAGGAGTAGACAAGGTGTAGGAGGGGGAGCCATGTTGGTTTCACCTCAAGGAGTTAAGTATTATTCAGCTTTTAGATTTCAGTTTACATACTCTAACAACACTTGCTGAATATGAAGCCTTGGTGCAAGGACTACTTTGGGCGGTCAAGAGAGGGATAAAGAACTTACAAGTCTTTGGTGACAGTGAGTTGATTGTCAACCAAGTTAAGGGGTAGCATGCTGTCAAGAATAATCTGCTCAAGTGCTACAAGAACAGGGTGTGGGACCTCATTGAAGATTTTGAGGGCTTTAGCATAAAATCCATTCCTAGAAAAGAGAACCAAGCTGCTGACAGGCTTGCAGCAGTTGGGGCAGCCTTTGACGTTGTGGAGAGCATTCAAAAGGACAAGGTACAACCAAACATCCATGTGATTGTGAGGCCTTCAGTTCTGGACAACAATGTAAGTTGGCAAGTATTTGAAAATGATCAGCAAATCATCCATTTCTTACAAGAAGAGGCTGAGTTCTCAGCCAAAAATCAGGAAAATTTGGAGTAGCAGTATGGTGACCAGGCGGTGCAGCTGAGAACCAACAAACTACCAAAGGGGCTTATTACTTTGGAGTCCATTTTCAATCCTAATGATCAGTTTAGGAAGGAGAAAGCAAACATCCAAGTGAAGGAAGAAGATTCAGTGTCCATCTCGGTAGGAGAAGGCAAATCACTCCAAGTTGGCAAGATGACAACTGAGCAAGAAAGGTATGAGTTTATACAACTTTGTCAAGAATTCCCTGATGTGTTTTCTTGGAGCTATGAAGATTTGAAAGGTTTCAATCCTGAGTTAGCTCAACACACCATTGAATTGGATCCAAATACTAAGCCCATCAGGGTAAAACAAAGGCCAGTCAACCCCCACATGGAGCCTCTCATGAGAAAAGAATTGAATAAGTTGATAGAATCAAGAATCATATTCCCTATCAAGCATTCTAGTTGGGTTGCCAACTTGGTTCCAGTCAGAAAGAAGAGTGGGGAAATCAGATTGTGTGTTGACTTCAGAGATTTGAATAGAGCATCTCTCAAGGATCATTATCCACTTCCTTCCATGGAGCATATTTTACAAGTTATTGCTGGCCCCGAGAGGTTTTCACTACTTGATGGCTATTCAAGGTACAATCAGATTATGGTGAAGGAAGAAGATCAGTTCAAGACAGCCTTTACAACTAAATGGGGAACTTATGCATATAGGAAAATGCCATTTGGGTTGTCCAACGCCAGAGCTGCCTTCCAAAGAGCAATGGACATGGCATTCAAAGGTTTGATTAACAACATAGTGCTGATATATCTTGATGATATCACTGTTTTTTCAAAAAATACAGCAGACCACCTCTCTCATTTGAGACAAGTGTTCCAAAGGTGCAAAAGATTTGGAGTCTCCTTGAATCCTAAAAAATGTATTTTCTTAGCTCATGAAGGAAAGCTCCTTGGTCACATTGTCTCCAAAGAAGGATTAGCAATTGATCCAAAAAGAGTTGAAGCCATAAGAGCACTACCATTGCCAAGCCACAAGAAGGCCCTCCAGAGTTTCTTGGGGAGAATAAATTTTGTTTGGAGGTTTGTCCCAGATTTTACAGCCCTTGTCAAGCCCGTCACCAAGATGTTAAAGAGAGTTTTGAACAGAAGGCAAGGAGAGTTTTGAAGCAACCAAAGAAGCCATCTCTCAAGCCCCAGCTCTCATCAACCTGGATTTCTCCAAGGATTTCATCCTCTATGCATTTGGGGGTGATGATACTATCTCTGTAATTTTGGTACAACAGAACAAGGACAATGATGAGCAACCAATTACTTTCTTCAACCAAATCCTAGAGGACTATGAGGTGAGATATTCTTTCATTGAGAAGCATGTTCTTGCAGTAATCAGGAGCTTGAAGAAATTCAAGCATCTAGTTTCAAACAATAAGGTCCAATTGTTGGTTTCTCATGCGGGAGTTAAAGACTTCCTCCTCAACAAAGACTTGAATGAAAAGAGAGTAGGTTAGATTACTCATTTTATGGAGTATTACATAGAGATCAAGGTCACCAAGTTGGTTAGAGGAAAATTACTGTGTGAGTAGCTGATTTTGAGAAAGCAAAAGGAAGCATGCAATGAGAAAGAGACTATTTTGAAGTTGCAAGACAGCCATGAGCAAGGAAGCACTCAAGAGGAAAATAATGGTGTCCCCACTCCTTGCTGGACCCAAAGTATAATGCACTTCCTAAGCACATGCCTATGCCCTCCATATATGAACAAGACCCAAAGAAGACACTTCAGATTGCAGGTTGTCCCATATGCCCTTGTTGATGGTGTCTTGTTCAAAAGAGATGTGAATGGAGTACTGTTGAGATGCATTGGTACAAATTAGATTCATAGGATGTTGGAAGAGTTCCATGGTGGACCAGCTGGTGGTCATTTTGCACCAAGAGTGACAACTCTAAAGATCATGAGGGCTGGCTATTATTGGCCCAAGATTTTCAATGATTGTTATGCATGGATCAAGAGGTGCAAGAATTGTGCATTCTTCACAGGTAAAGAGAGGCTAGCTGCCCTTCCATTGCATCCAATTTCAGTTGACTAGCCATTCATGCAATGGGGTTTAGACTTCATTGGAGTCATTAATCCCAATTCAAGCCAAGGGCACAAGTGGATTTTAACAGCCACAGATTACTTCACTAAGTGGACTGAAGCAGTAGCACTCAAGGAAGCAAATGAATCTAGCATCCTAGACTTCTATGAGGGAATAACAACCAGATTTGGTGTACCTACAATAATATCAGATAATGCATTGGCATTCATCAGGTCCAAGGTGACTGAATGGGCTATCAAGAACGAGATCTACCTAAGTACTTCATCAAACTATTACCCCCAGGGTAATGGCCAGGCTGAATCTACAAACAAGAACTTGTTGAGGATCATTAAGAGGACTCTTGATGAAAATCAGAGGTCTTGGCATACTAAATTGAAATCAACTTTATGGGCTGATAGGATAACTCCTAAAAGATCTATGGGTAACTCTCCATTCAGGATTGTTTATGGGAGAGAGGAAATTTTGCCCATATCACTTGAGTTGCCAACATTGGAGCTCATGAAACAGTTGGAGTTGTTGGAGTTTGAGCCCATGGAAGTTAGATATGTAGAATTGATGGAGCTGCAAGAAATCAGGAATCAGGCATCCCAAGCAATGGAGAAGGATCAGGCTTTGATAAAGAAGACCTTTGATAGAAAGGCCAAGAATATATCCTTCCAAGTTGCAGATCTAGTGTTAAAATGGGATGCAAACAGAGCAAAACCAGGAAGGCATTCAAAATTTGATGCCATTTGGAGTGGCCCATACATGGTCATAAAGTGTAAGGACAATAATGCCTTCCAATTGTCTTCATTGGATGGTGAAGAATTGCAGATTCTAGTCAATGGGATCCATCTAAAGCATTGCTACTAAAGGGAAATTCTCCACCTTGTAAATATTAGCTTAGGTTTTCATTCCTCCAAGTGCTTGTGCACATTGTTTTGTTGTAGGTTAGTTTTTCTTTCCCTAAGTGCTTTGGCACAGGCTTGCTGTTCCTGGGAATGTGTTTGCAGGCCTTGCTCCATCAGGTGATATTCCATGTTCCTCCTTGCAATGTTCTAGTCAGTTGGGGTACCAAACAGAGAATTTAATGACTCCATGCCCAATGGATTGTTTCAGGCAACTGGTAATTTCATCCAGCAGGCAGATGACCCCTTTGAGTCGCCAAAATTGTTATCCAAAATGTGCCCCTGCTCATTTTTTGTGGCTAACTCCTTCCATTCTCCCCTCTCTTGTGCCTCAGTCATAATATTTTGCTTTTTAGGCACTCAAAACCTTCTGAAAATGGCACCATTGGATAGAGCTCTTTCTCAACTTTCCAGAAAGGTAAAGTTTTCCTCCTAACTCCATGTATTTTTGAAGTTATGGCTCGGCGGAGTTTTTTGGGAAAATTTTCCCCTGAAAGGCCCACGGCTAATGAGATGCCGCCATGTGGCACCTAGAGTGGCGGAGCGTGGGGAAATTTTGGAAAATTTTCCAAATGACCAAAAAGGTGCAAAAATCAAATTTTTGCCCGCCAACCCGATTTGGCCTGTTTTACCCTAAAACTTCAAATGGCCATATCTTTCAATCTAGAGCTTGGTTTTTCATGTTTTTATATCAATGGAAAGTGGTGAAATTCTCTACAAGATTCTGAGGTCAATTTTGCATTTTGATGGAGTTTAAAGAGATACAATTGAAAAACATCTCTGGCATGTGGTGATGAGCAGAAATGACCTTTCAACCACCGTTTTTAATGAAGAATGGCTCGCATTCTCTCCCAGCATGGTTAAAAATGTTAGGGAATGGGTCTATAAGGATGCCCATGTTGTTTTGAATACATTTTGGTCAATTATTGAACCTCTCCCATGTTTTCCCATGTTTCTCTCTCCTAGGCTTGTCCCTTGCACTGTAAAAGCCGATTTGGCTCATTTTCAAAGTGTGGAACATTCTTTGCATATTGCAGTCCCCTTTCTCACCTTGGAAGTGATTTTGGTGGAATATCGGACCTTTTCTAAGAGCTACAACTTTATTTTGCTTCTCAGGTGTTGTAATGCAAGTGATTTTGATGATTAAAATAACAATACAACCTCTATGATTAGTTTTCATCCTCTGCCTGTGTTGTTTGGTTAATTTCGATCCTTAATTACAATTATCAGTTTGTGTGCATGAGGTTCTTTGTTGTATTTTTATGGACATGTCAATCTGCAAAAGTAAAAATGCTCACCACTCCTTTGGTGCATCACCTATTAGCATTAGTTTTAGCTTTTTTTGCATTCTCTATCTCTGTCTCCTTTGGAATTTAGGTTAGGGTTAGGAATATAGACCTCTCGCAACTTGTAAGTGATAAATCGACTAGAGGAATTAAGGAACCACCTCTAAACTAGAGATTCCTTTCTCATTTTGCAAGTCCCACACTTGGGGAAATGATTCAATGTTGTGTAATCACACTGCTATGCTAGTATGATCAAACTAGAAATATGATCAACATCTAGGGGGTGCTACTTGATTTGCCACAAAATTCACCACCTAGGAGATAGGGTGACGAAGTTACTGAGAGCATAGAGAGAGGTCTCGAGCCCTAGGATTAGGGATGAACATTCAAAGAGACCTAGAGACTAACAGAGACCACAACTGTGGATCACATCATGGAGATCCTGAAGCTTAGGCCCTCACATTACTCAGGTGATATAGGTGGATTTCAGGCAGAGGCCTAGCTAGTGAGCTTGAGCGGTTGCTTCAAGATTTGTCCTTGTTCTAGCAACATGAAAGCTTGTGTTGTGATCCATCTACTGAGGGATGGAGCAGGAGTATGGTGGAGGACAGAGGAGTAGAAGCTCCATGTAGATTTAGAGACAGTGACTTGGGATCTATTTGAGGAGAGATTCAAGAGTATATATCTATCATGGAGGTTCATCCAAAGAAAAGGATTGATGAGTTCCATGACCTTTGATAGGCTACCCTTTTAGTAGTAGAGTATGAGAGTAGATTTATAGATCTACTTCAGTATGTAGAGTATATGCAAGATGAGAAGGTGTGGATTCATAGGTTCACCCGGGGCTTGAATTTGGACATTAGAGGTAGAGTATGGATTCACTATCCACAGACTTTAGTAGAGGCCGGTGAGAAGGCCTATATTGGAGCGAGATTCGGTAAAACCCAATAGGCTAAATACCAAGTCAAGAGCCATATTCAACAGATGCAAGATGGTAGATTGAGAGGTTCAGTACCTCTTCCTCATGGTGGGTAGCATTCAACACAGTCATCCTTTAGGCCACGATGGCAGCAAATCCCTCCCACCGTATAGACCTCCGCAAAGAGCTTATGCATAGAGAGGTCGAGCATGGGGCCTCCTCCTGGGGTCCCATCGGGACATAGGTGGGACCTAGAGCTTAGTCAACTAGAGCTCACCAACAGAGGCCATAACAGACCACAGCCAGATAAACAAGATCCACACCACATGCTTCTAGGGCACCTACTAGAGGTTTTGTTCCTTAGAGAGGATCAGGTGGTTGCTTTGGATGTGGAGTAGCTGGACATTTTTGGAGAGATTTCCCTCAAAACCCCAACAAGGGTAAGGCACCTTGGTTTCGAGCCAACAGTTGGTGACATGGGATATAACCACGGGATCTATGCAAAGGTTGAGAACTACTAGGAAGAGCACCGTAGTACAATCATTAAAACCATAGGTAGCATTGGTGATATTCCTACCTTTGTATTGTTTGATATTGGTTCTTCTGATTTTTTAATTGCATCATCTTTAGTAGAGCGATACAAGATGGTGGTAGTTAGGCGGTGGTCTTTTAGTTAGGATGTCAAGATGGCTTACGGAACTAAGATCTTTGTGGAATCCTTAGTTAAGGAGTGTGTATGGATTTGGGACCTTTCACCACTACCTCGGATCTCTGTATTCTTTCTTTGGGCTCGTCACGAGTCATCTTAGGTATGGATTTGCTAACTACACATAGGGCCGGGATGGATTGTTATCATAAGACTATAGCTTGTGTAGATGATTCGAGAGTTGAGTTGGTGATCTCGGAGTCAAGAGACTGTTTCTATTTGAACCATTTCCGCTATGAAACTTAAGAGGTATATGCGATGGGGTTGTCGGATGTATGTTATTACAGCTTAGTGACATGTCGAGGGATGGGTCTAGTGGACCATTGCTAAATGATCATCCCATCTTGAGATAGTTTTCTAATGTTTTTCTAGGGGAGCTACCAAGGATGCCACCCCCATGTGAGATTTATTTCCATATATACCTAGTTCCTAGAGCAGAGCCTATCTCATGGGCACCTTATCGAATGACCACCTCGAGCTATGTGAGCTCAAGTTGTAGCTAAGGGCCTTTTGGAGAAGGGCCTTATCTATCCTAGTGTATCCCCCCTCAGGGGGTGCACCGTGATATTTGTGAAGAAGAAGATGGATCATTACGGTTGTGTATTGATCACCGCTAGTTGAACAAGGTAACGATCAAGAATCATTATCCTCTTCCTCGCATTGATGACTTGTTTGATCGGATGAAGGGATCCACGGTGTTTTCTAAGATTTATCTCAAGTCAGGCTACCATCAGTTAAGGATATCAGAGGTGGACAATCATAAGACCACTTTCCGTACGAGGTATGGGCACTATGAGTTCATAGTGGTGCCTTTTGGTTTGACGAATGCCCCTGCAGTGTTCATGAGTTTGATGAATGGGGTATTCAGGGACCTTCTTGGATCGTTTCATGCTCATCTTCCTTGATGAAATTTTGATATACTCACGTACACGTGAGGAGCATGAGGGGCACCTTCGATAGGTTCTTGATGTCTTTGTGAGCGTAGCTTTACGAGAACTTGGAGAAGTGTGCTTTCTTCCAGACAGAGGTGCGATATTTTGGTCATATCATTTCGGGAAGGTATCGTAGTCAATCCTTCCAATATTAGAGCCATTATGGATTGGCCAAAGCACCCACTACAGTGATCAAGGTGTGCGAGCTTCATGGGTTTAGTATGTTACTACCAAAGATTTGTTTAGGACTTTTCTCGTATTATGCACCTATCACTTCCCTTCAGAGGAAAGGGAAGAAGTTTATTTGGATAGACATATGCGAGCATGCCTTCAAGACATTGAAGGATTGCCTCACTACAACACCCATTCTTGCAAGAGTACAAATCCACATGGTGAGTTCTTTGTTTACACATATGCTTCTTGTTGTTGCAAATCAGCAGCACCCTTGGATGTAAATCAAGTTTCTAAGTTGATGTTTCAGGCATCCAGTGTGATTGCACAACATTGAAACCTCTCTCCAAGTGTGGGACTTGTAAAATGAGAGAGGAATCTCTAGATTAGAGGCTGGTTCCTCAAACTCCTCTAATCAGATCTGTTATTTACACAATTGCAGAGGTTTGAATCCTAATCCTACTCTAAATTCTAAGGAGATAGAGATAGAAAGTGCAAAAATTGAAACTAAACTAATAGGTGATACACCAAAGGAGTGGTGAACACTTCTTGTTCATGCAAATTGACACAATTTCATGAAATGCAACATGAAACATCATACACAGGCTGATAAGATGCAATTAGAGGTCTGAAATGAAGCAAGACAATACAAAGGACTGAAAATTGATCATAGAGTCTCACTTTGTCATTTTCACTGTCAAAAATCCTTGCATTTGCAACATCAAAGAGGCGTAAACCTGTTACAATAATGAAGAAGGTCCGATACTTGCAAAAATCACTTGTTGAAGGTGAAAGAAGAAGCTTGCTATCTAAAAAAAATGTTCAACCCCTAAAAATGAGCCAAATTTGGCTTTTACAATACATGGGTTGAGCCCGGGAGAGAAAAAATGTGTAAAAACGTGGAAGCCATTCCTCATTGAATGAAGATGCATTAAAACAACATGGGCGACTGTGGCACCCATTCCCTGACATTTTTAACCATGCTGGGAGAGAATGTGAGCCATTCTTCATTAAAATTGGTGGTTGAAACGTCATTTCTGTTCATGACCACGTGCCAGAAGTGTTTTTTGATTTTATCTCTCCAAACTCCACCAAAATACAAAATTGACCTTGGAATCTTGTAGATAATTTCACCAGCTTTCCATTGATATAAAGAACGTGAAAAACCGAGCTCTGGATCGAAAGATATGGCAATTTGAAGTTTTAGGGCAAAACAGGGCCAAATCGGGTCGCTTTGATATTTTTGGCCTGGACACGTGGCGAGTTCTGATTGGCTGCGGGCCTTCTAGGGGAAAATTTCCCACAAAAACTCCACCGAGCCATAACTTGAAAAATACATGGAGTTAGGAGGAAAACTTTACCTTTCTGGAAAGCTGAGAAAGAGCTCTATCCAATGGTGCCATTTCTAGAAGGTTTTGAGTGCCTGAAAAGCAAAATTTTGTGACTGAGGCACAAGAGAGGGAAGAATGAGAGGAGTTAGCCACAAAATGAGCAGGGGGCACATTTTGGATAACACTTCTTTTAGCAGGGCTTGGAGGTGTGTTGATGCAGGATGACAGAGTTGTAGCTTTCGAGTCTTGCAAACTTAAGGATCATGAGCTTAATTATCCTACCCATGATCTTGAGCTTGTGGTAGTGGTGCATGCCTTGGTTAGATGGAGACATTTTCTTCTTGGACAAAGATTCACACTCAGGATAGATCATTTGAGTCTTCGCCACCTCTTCATGTAGCCCAATCTAAACGCTCGTCAACGGCGTTGGATGGAGTTACTTTGTGAGTATGACATGGAGATCGAGCATGTGAAGGGGAAGAGAATGTGGTAGCAAACACTCTCAGTGGAGACATGTGGCTATGGCCACTACAGTGAGCATAGATTTGTGGAGTAGGATTCTTTAGCAGCTTCCTCTTGACAACTTCTACATTGTGGCTCAGCAAAGATAGAGTCATAGAGACCCCTTGAGGGGAATTTTGATGGTTTCACCTTAGAAGAAGATGGTCTTCTCAGACACAGAGGTTGGATATATGTTCCCAGAGATGGAGGCTTGAGGTAGGACATCTTGGTTGAGGCACATTGTGCACCCTATTCATTCCATCCTAGGGTGAAGAAGATGCACGCCACTTTGTGACAGTTGTATCATTGGAGAGGACTTCATCGAGACCTTGCTCGTATGTGTCATAGTGTTTAAAGTGACAGAGGGTTAAGGCCAATCATCAAAGCATCCGAAAGCGGTCTTCTTTATCCTCATGCCATACCGGGATGGAAGTGGGACACCATTTCCATGGATTTCATTGTTGGACTACCTATGTCGAGATATCACCATGATGACATTATGGTCACGGTTGATAAATTGACAAAAGTGGCTCACTTTTCTTCGATGAATACCACTTATACGGCTAGAGTAGTGACACGAGTATATTTTGATGAGATCATTAGGTTGCATGGGATCCCATGGAAGATCATTTGTGACCACGACCCTTTGTACACTTCACATTTCTGGACTACCATGCAGTATGTCCTTGAGATGAGGATTAACTTCAGCACAACATATCACCCTAAGACAAATGGACAGACCGAGTGAGTGAATCAGATTTTGGAGGATATGCTTAGGATGTACGTGATGGATCAATAGTCTAAGTGGGAGGAGTACCTGTACTTAGTGGAGTTTTCCTACAATAATAGTTTTCAGAGTTCTATAGGCATGGCTCCTTTTCAGGCATTATATGGTAGAGAGTGCAAGACACCCCTTAGCTGGGATAGGTTAGAGGACAGAGTATCTCTTGGACCAGCCCTTTTACAGGACATGGAGTAGTAGGTAGTGTTGATCAGGTAGAGATTGCAAGAGGCACAGGACAAGCAGAAGAAGTATGTGGATCAGCATAGGATCGATCGTAGCTTTGATGTGGGCATGAAGGTGTTCCTTCGTGTTAGGCCACACAAGAGCCCTATCCGCTACGGAAAAGGTTCCAAGATAGCTCCTGGATTTGTTGGTCCTTTTGAGATCTTGGAGCATATCAGTCCTTTGGCCCACCGTCTAGCATTATCACTCAACTTGACTCACGTACATGATGTGTTTCATGTTTTTGTCCTTAGGAGGTACATTGTAGATCCTTCTCATGTGCTCCCAAGTCACTGTCTTTGAATCTACATGACTTGGGAGCACATGAGAAGGGTCTACAATATATCTCCTAAGAATTGAAACATGAAACACATCATGTACGCAAGACAAGCTGGGTGGCAATGCTGGCAAGAGGCCAAAGGGCGATACGCTCCAAGATTTCAAAAGGACCAACAAATCTAGGATCTAACTTAGAACCTTTTTCATAACAGATAGGGCTCTTTTGTGGCCCGACATGAAGGAACACCTTCATGCCCACATCAAAACTATGGTCAATCATATGTTGATTTGCATACTTCTTCTTCATGTCATGTGCCTCTCCTACAATCTCTACCTAATCAACACTCTTGCTACTCCATGTCTTACCTAAAAAGGAGCCATGCCTATGGAACTCTAAAAACTATTATTTTAGGAAAAATCCACTAAGTATAGGTACTCCTCCCATTTATATTGCTAATCCATCACATACATCCTGAGCATGTCCTCTAAAATCTAATTCAACCTCTTAGTCTGTCCATCTATCTTAGGGTGATATGCTATGCTTCTGAAGTTGATCCTCATCCCGAGGACATATTGCATGGTAGTCTAGAAATGTGAAGTGTACAAAGGATCACGGTCATAAATGATCTTCCATGGAATCCCGTGTAACCTGACAATCTCATCCAAATATACTTGTGCTACTACTCTAGCTGTATAAGTGGTCTTCACCAGAGAAAAGTGAGCCACTTTTGTCAATTTATCAACCATGACCATGATGGCATTGTGGTGATATCTCGACATCGGTAGCCCAACAATGAAATCCATGGAAATAGTGTCTCACTTCCATTCCAAGATAACATGAGGATAAAGAAGGTCTCGCATTGGATGCCGATGCTCGGCCTTGACTCTCTAGCACTCTAAACACCATGACACAAATTGTGCCATAATTCTCTACGAATTACTCTCCAAAGGTACATCTATCGTAAGGTGGCATGCATCTTCTTCACCCCAGGATGGGCTGAATAGGGTGCACAATGTGCCTCTACCAAGATGTCTTGCCTCAAGCCTCCATCTCTGGGAACATATATCCGGCCTCTGTGCTTGAGAAGACCATCTTGCTTCTAAGGAAAAACCATCAAAATTCCCCTCAAGGGGTCTCTATGACTCAATCTCTGCTCATACTAAAATGTAGAAGTTATCAAGAGGAAGCTGTTGAAGAATCCTGCTCCGTAAATTAGTGCCCACTGAGGTGGCCATAGCCACATGTCTCTGCCTACTAAGAGCGTCTGCTACCACATTCTCCTTCCCCTTCACATGCTCTATCTCCATATCATACTCACAAAACAACTCCATCCAACGCCGTTGATGAGCATTGAGACTGGGTTGTGTGAAGAGGTAGCAAAGACTCAAATGATCTATCCCGAGTGTGAATATCTGACCAAGTAGAAAATGTATCCATCAAAACAAAGCATGCACAACTGCAGCAAGCTCAAGATCATGAATCAGATAATTAATCTCATGATCCTTGAGTTTGTGAGACTCAAAAGCCACTACTCTACCCTCCTGCATCAGTAAACCTCCAAGGCCTGCCAACGAAGCATCTATGTAAACAAAGAACTCACCTTGTGGATCTGGCACTACAAGAATAGGTGTTGTCTTTGAGGCACTCCTTCGATCTCCGAAGGCCTGCTCACATCTATCCATCAAAACAAACTTCTTCCCTTTCCTCTAAAGGGAAGTGATAGGGTGTGCAATTTGAGAGAAGTCTTGAACAAATCTCTAGTAGTATCCTGCTAATTCCATGAAGTTGCGCACCTCAGTCACTATAGTGGGTGTTGGCCAATCCATAATGGCCCCAATATTAGAAGGATCGATGGTGATACCTTCCCCAAAAATTATATTACCCAAATACTGCACCTCAGTCTGAAAGAAAGAACACTTCTCCAAGTTCATGTAAAGCTACTACTCCCGAAGACACTAAATAACCTAACGAAGGTGCCCCTCGTGATCCTCACTTGTACATGAGTATATAAAAATGTCATCAAGGAAGATGAACATGAAGTGATCTAAGAAATTCCTAAATACCCCATTCATCAAACTTATGAACACCGTGGGGCATTAGTAAAACCAAAAGGCACCACTTTGAACTCATACTCCCATATCTTATGCGGAAGGCGGTCTTATGAATGTCTTCCTCCAAAATCCTCAAATGATGATAGCCTTACTTAATATCAATCTTAGAGAAAACTATTTCTCCTTCATCCGATCAAAAAAGTCATCAATACGAGGAAGAGGATAATGATTCTTTATTGTTACCTTATTCACTAACTAACGGTAATCAATACACAACCATAAGGATCCATCCTTCTTTTCACAAAGATCACCGGTACACCCGAAGGGGATACACTAGGATGGATAAGGCATTTCTCCAAAAGACCCTCAAGATGAACCTTGAGCTCTCGAGTTCCGAGGTGGTCATCTGATAAGGTCCTCATGAGATAGGCTCTACTCTAGGAACTAGATCTATATGAAAATCAATCTCATGTGGGGGTGGTAACCCTGGTAGCTCCACTGGGAAGACATCAAAAAAATATCTCAAAATGGGATGATCATCTAGTGATGGTCCACTAGACCCATCCTTTGATCTATCACTGAGTGTAACAACATACATCTGACAACCTCATCACACACATCGCTTAATCTGCATAGTGGAGATGGTGTGAATAGAAATGAGTCTCATGACCCCGAAACCATCTCGCACAAGATATAGTTTTGTGGTAACAATCTATCCCGGCCCTATGTGTAGATAACCAATCCATACCCAAAATGACTCCATACGAGCCCAAAGGTAGGATACAAAGATCTAAGGTAGTGGTGAAAGGTCCTAAATCCACTACACACTCCTTAACTAAGTAGTCTACAGAGATCTTGGCTCTGAAGCCATCTCAACATCCCAACTAAGACCCCTGTTTAATTGTCACTAGCTTTGCATCGCTCTACTAAAGATGGTGTAATGAAAGAATTAGAAGAACCAAGAATCAAACAATACAGAGGTAAGAATACCACCAATGCTACATGGGGTCTCAATGATTGTTCTTTGATGCTCTACCCGGTGGTTCTCAATCACTACATAAATCCCGTGGATACGTCCTATGTTACCAACGATCATTCAAAATCTTTCTTACCCTTTTTGTTAGGGTTCTGTGGGAAATCTCTCCAAAAGTGTCCAGTAACTCCACAACCAAAACATCCTCCTGATCCTCCCTAATGAGTAGCACCTCCAGTAGGTGCCCTAGAAGTCTGTGACATGGATCTTAATGATCCGACCGTGGTTTTCTCGGCCTCTGTTGGTGAGCTCCCGCTAATCGAGCTATAGGTCCACCTTGTGTCCTTATGGGACCCCTAGGAAGAGGCCCCATAGTCTAACCTCTATGTGCATCTACTCTCTATAGAGGTCTATGAGGTGGGTGGGACTGCTACTACTATTGCTATGGCCTAAAGGATGAGTGTGTGGAACCCTGGCCACCACGAGGGAGAGGTATTGACCCCCTCAATCTATTGTCCTACATTTTCTATATACAGGTTTGGACTCGGTCTCTAGCCTCTTTGGGTCTTTCCCAGAGTCTCCTCTCGTAATATAGGCCTTCTCGATGGCCTCTGCTAATGTTCTGTGGATAATGGATCTGCACTGCACCTCCAATATCTAAATTCATGCCCCATATGAACCTGTGAATCCGCACCTACTCATCCTGCATATACTCAACATACTGGAGTAGATCCATAAATCTACTCTCGTACTCGCCTCTTGAAAGAGAAGCCTGTCGAAGGACATGGAATTCGTCGATCCGCTGTATGAACCTCCGTGATAAATACCTACTCTGAATCTCTCTTCAAAATCTCCCAGTCACTGTCTCTGAATCTACATAGAGCTTCTACTCCTCTATCCTCCACATACTCATGCTTCATCCCTCAGTAGATGGATCGCAACACGAGCTTTTGTGTTGCTAGAACAAGGAAAAAGCTTGAAGCAACCTCTCAAGCTCATTAGCCAAGCCTCTGCCTGAAATCCACCCGTGTCACCTGAGTAATGTGATGGCTAAAGCTTCAAGATCTCCCTAATGTGATCTACAACTCTGTTCTGAAGGCCTCTAGGTCTCTCTACATGCTCATCCCTAAGCCTAGGGCTCCGAGACCTCTCTCTATGCTCTGGAACTCTATCACCCTGTCCCCTAGGTGGTGAATTTTCTCTTCTCGACTCTGCGTGGGAGTTCTCTCCTCTATGATTCTCATTGGGTCGAGGAGATACCAAACCCTCAATGGAAGGGGCTATGTCATGACTAGCTGCATGTCCTCCTCCTAATCCTCCGCGTAAAGCGACATTGACGTCTTGAAGAGTCTCGCAAGATTTTGGGTAGGATAGATACTACACCCTAATCTGGGTGGTGGTGGTGGTGGTAAGTCCGAGTCTCTCGTGAAATTTTCTCTCACTCCGTCTAAGCCTCCTACATAGACCAAAGCGAGAGTTAGTTCATTTTGCTAAGATTTTACACTTCCATGTTCACTAAAATATACAAATTCTAGCTAAGTTGTTTACTAAATTTAAAAGTGTGTTAGGTTTAAGTTTTCATGTCCCAAGTTTTCTAGTGTACCCAATTTTCCAAGCCATTGAACCACTTTGCTCCGATACCAAAGTGTGATGACCGTTTAAAACAACCCACTTGAGACCCAAGAAACAACCTAGGGTTAGTTAGAAAATTATGGAATTATTTTTTTGATAAGAAGTGTCCATAACCAAGTCGCAAGACAACAATTGAAACTATTAGGTTCTGGAACAAATCTAAAATAATAGAACATACTTTTCATTTATTAACAATTATCAATGTCACATGGTCCAAATTTTAGGGTTAGAAGTTTCAGTTAGATTTAGGGAGTAATTTACCCCCATACCCACTCTCTAACAGGATCATAGTTTCAACTTGATTTTTCATACTTAACACTTCCAAAATTTTCCTAAATCATTCCCATTGGATAGGAAATTTTCTCACATTTCTAATGATATAAAGAAGTCCTCCTAACTCCTTTTAGAACTCTAGTTATGAGTAGGCGGACTTTAGGGGTCAAATTTTCACCCAAGGGGACACGTGTCTAGTGGGGAGAAAAGTAATTTTCGGGTTGGCGAGTCACGGGGTGGCGTTTATAATTTTCCTTGCAAAGGGAGAAAAGTCAAAATTGCTTCCACACCTTCGTGGGACCTCCAGGGACACGTGGTAGCCCCTAAGTCATCGCCGAAAAAAAGGAAGGGCGGAGCGGCAGGAGTCTTGTGGAAAAATCACCAAAGGGGGAAACAATCAAACAACACCCACACACCTGCGGGTCTTCCAGAGGGACACGTGGCGCACAACCAAAAATGTGGGGAGGGAAAGAGGGAAGGGCAGAGTGGTGGGAGAAGTTGGAGAATTTTTTCGTAGGGGAGATAAGGGGAAGTTGGATGCGCGGGTCCGCACGCCCGCGAAAAGAATTTCCCAAGGCGAGGGCGGGAGTGTGGGGATTTTATTAAAAAAATTCAAAGACAAACTTAAAAAAAAAAAAGCGAAGAAGTTCTCCCTCCTCTACTAACACCCCAAGGTGCCATGTCGCACCCTCTGGTTGGTTGCGGGCCGGCGGGGTAAAAGTCAAAAATTTCCCCAAAATTTTTTAAAAGGCCCAAGGGCAAAAGAGATGTCGTGCCTCTGCCACTGCCCCACGAGGACACGTGGTAGCCTCTGATTGGCTGCGGGACGGCAGAGGAAAATTCAAAAAAAATCCTGAACCAAAAATTTAAAATTTTCCTAAGGATTTCTAAGGGAAATTTTCAGGTCGTGGGCCTCTTGAGAAAATTTTTTTCCCAAATTTTCCCGCCAAGGAAGGAAAACGTCAAAGTACCATAAATTTGGCTAGAAAGCTCAGTTTTGGGAAAACGAGGACTTTCTGGAAAGATCTTGATGCCCTATTTGCATAGGAAACATAAATTTTACATTTTGATAAAGTTTAAGGGGTCAAATTTGTAAAAATGATCTGCAGTATTTTAAAAGGCCAACTGGTAATTTCTAACTTATAAATTTTATTCCATTTGGTCTCCTCCTTCACTCAACATGACAAACGGGCATGGAGAATTGATCTAGGAAGAGTTTAAAGTGGTTTAGGAGGTAAATTCACTTGTTTGATTTTCAATATATATTTTTCCATCAAATGACAGAAAACGGCTGAGGAAGGGATTGAGTTCGATTTTGCAATGGTTAAATTGTTTTCTTAAGTTTTCTTTGTCAATTTGAGTTCCTTGCTAATATATCATGTTAAATTTTAAGGTTTCCAAGTTGATTATAATGTGCAGGCCCAAACTGTACATTTTAATCAACACATTTTCCAGTTTAAAATTCACAATGCCAGTGATCAAATCTTTGAAGGATCTATTTATCAATTTTATCATTTAAGTGTGGTATTTAGTGTCTAAACTAATCCAATACATTCAATTGTTCCTAAACAAATCATCCTGAATAAAAAATACTAAATTTCATTTCTACACATTTCCAAAGATACAAAATGCAACATTATTTCCACGTACATATTTTTGTTTCAACAAAGATCTAACTATCTCTTTTGTCATACAATGAAACATTGAATTTAATTCAACAATGCATATGAGAGAAGGTCTTTCAATTCTTTATTAATTCTAATTATATACTTTACATACTTCAATGTTTGAAAGCAATAACAACATTCTATTTATTTCTTTCCAATGTACAGAGCAAAATGTAAATGTCTTTCACAATTCGAATATATATTTCCATAATCAATTACAACATCATTTCTTCACAAGTATACATTACAATTTCCATCCACATCAAGTGGGAAAGGATTACAAATGAATGCGTTTTCACAAGGGACAGTCAAACTGCATTTTTCCTTTGCTCCAGGACAGCAACATGCAAATTTTATTTTTTCTAAGTTGATCACAACAAAAGAGGGGGAACGGAAATGCTCTCCACCCAACAAAGACATCCAATAAAAGGAGAAGCCTTCCTTCATCATTGGCCCCCAAGCCCCAACCAAAACACAATAAGAGGTGTGATTCAACCCATGGAAACAACTGGCTTCCACAACACATGGCATTCTTTCAAACATGCACATTTCAATATAAAACATAGTTCAACACAAAACAATAGTTTACAACTGCAATAGAAAATATTAAAATCAAAGCTCGGGCTTGATCATGCAAGCCAAAGGAGCAAGGTCTATGGGGGAAGATACTTATGCCTCCCAATTGGGAATTGGGCATCCATCAGTAACAAACCGCCAAAATAATTCATCACACACATATCCTTATGTCCCCCACAAATCCCTCCTTATGCCCCCTCCCCACGATTTCTTTATGCCCCCATAAAGTAAGAAATGCAAGCTATTTCTTTTCCATGGTGGATCCCAAACCCAAACTCCCTCCACAAAATTTTGATGCCAAAGGCATTCCCTTATGCCCCCCCACATGGATTCCCCATAGCCTTCTCCTACACCTTCCCTAAGGCAGTCTACCCAACTAGCCAACAAATAAATAAAAACATGCACCATTCACACAACACAACAAGAAAATGACAGCATAAAAAGGAGAGTTAAATTCCTACCTCTCCATGGTTACTTTTGCTTCCAACAGCAAGCTTCAATGCCAAAAATACAGTCCTAAAACAACAATCTCCCAAGCATGCAAAGCTTTCTCCAAGCTCCTTCCAAAAGCAAGAGCTCCAACACAAGAAAATGTGCCCCCAAGAAGTTACAAAATGATTCAACAACAACCCAAAATAAGCAAAGAGTTTGAATTATATAGAAGAGGGAAGAGAAGAGGATGATGTGGATCCATGTAGGATGCCACATCACACATCCTCAAATCAAACACAAAAGACAAAATCCATTCTCCCAAGCACAATAAAGAGGTGGGTGAAAATATGACAAGTTACTTGCACACTCCAAAAATCCCACACCTCAAGGGAC
>CM031236.1:453067025-453102025 GCA_018340775.1 Taxus wallichiana var. yunnanensis
CCGCACACATAAACACACATGCACACATGTGTATACATACACACACGCACAAAAACACTTACACGCATACACACACATACTCATACACACACACACACATGAACACATGAACAAATAAACACATAAAGACACACACGCACACACACATGCACACACACACACACACACACACACACACACACACACACACACACACAGACGCTTACACACACACGAACATGCACACGCACATGCACATGCACACACACACGCACACGCACACACACATGCACATGCACACGCACATTTACACACGCACATACATGCACACACACACTCACACACACACACACACACACACGCATGCACATACACACACACACACTCACTTTCACACGCACACCCATACACGCTCACTCGCACGTAAACATACACAAACATTAACTCTCACATGCACACATGCACACTCACACTCACACATGCATGCACGCACGCACTCACACACATGTGCGCACACACACACATACTCGGGCACGCATACACGTACACACGCACATGCACATGCACACGCACACTCACACACACACACATGCGCACACACGCACACACTCACTTGCACATGCATGCCCATACACACTCACTCACACACAAACATACACAAACACAAACTCTCACATGCACACACGCACACACGCACTCACACACGCAGCACCGACTCACACGCATGCGCGCACACACACACACACACATACTCACACGCATACACTTACACACGCACAAAAACACACACACACACACACACACACACACACTCATGCACTAACACACACACACAAACACATGCACATGTACACATACACATGCACGTGCGCACACACACACACACACACACATGCACATGCGCAAGCATACACGCTCATGCGCATGCACACACACACACACACACACACACACACACACACACACACACACACACACGCTCATCCGCATGCACACAGGCACATATGCACACACACATACAAGCACACGCACACACACACTCTCAACCACACACACACACACACACACGTGCGTGACGCATGCACGCACACACACAAACGCTCATGTGTGAACACAAAATGCTCACTTGCACGCACACACATACACATACATGCACACTTATACATACAAACGCAATAGAAACAAAAACACATGCACACACGCGCATACACATGCACGCATGTAGACACGTGCTCATGGGTATATAGACACACACACACATACACACACATGGGTGAGCACACGAACACACACACACACATGCACACACACACACACATACACTAACACACACATACACTCACATGCATGCACACACACACACACATGTCACACAAAAAATAACGCAGAAAATCTCACGCACACACACACACATACACATGCATGCACACACACACACACACACAACACACACATACGATCACATGCATGCACACACATGCATGTGCGCGCACACACACACACAAAACGTAGATAGGCTCATGCACACACACACGCATACACATACACGCACGCGCGCGCACAAGCACACACAAACACACACACACACACACACACACATACTCACGCCAACTCGCACACACATAGACACACATGCCAACACACGCACACACATGCCAACACACACACATGCACTTTGTGATGCCATTTAAAAGAACCCTCTTGTGACCTAAGAAACAACCTAGGATTACTTAGGATAATTATGAATTTTTTTAATTAGAAGTGTATACAACTAGGTCAGTAATACAACAATTGTCACTAATAGGTTCCGAACAAGTTTAATCTATTAGAATATACTTTACTTCTATTATCCATTATCGAGGTCACAAGGTCTAAATTTTTAGGGTTAGAAGTTTTAACTAGGTTCAAGGGGTAATTTATCACCATACCCACTCTCTCGAAAGGCTCAGAGTTTCAACTACATTTTCTCATACTTAACATATTCAAAATTTCTCTAAATCATATCTATTGGATAGTAAATTTTCTCACCTTTCTCGATGATATAAAGAAGTCCTCCTAACTCCTCAGAAACTCCGCTTATGGACCGGCGAAGCTTAGGGGTCAATTTTTCCCAAAGGGGACATGTGTTGAGTAGGAAGAAAAGTAATTTATTTGGGTTGGCAAGGTGTCATGGGGTGGTGTTGGAAAATTTTCCACGCGGGTGCAAAGTAAAAATTTCTTTCGCGTCTCCACGGGTCCTCCAAGGACACGTGGTGGGCTCTAAGCCAAGGCGGGAGGAGATGAGGGAAGGGTGGGGCGGTGGTGGCGTTTAGGAAAATTTACCGAGAGGGAGGGAAAAGTCCATCTAGCACCCATGTGCCCATGGGTCCACCAGGGACACATGGCGCTCATCGAGCTGAAGTGGGAAGGGAGAGAGAGAGAGATGGGTGGAGTGTTAGGGACAAATGGTGAATTTTGCCAAGGGAGGGAAAGGGGTTAGTTTTCCACGTGGTCCGCACATCTGCAGAGGAGACTTTCCCATGGTAGGGGCAGGAGTGCAAGGTCAGGAGGTTTTAAGGGAAATTTTCCCAAAACAAAATTTTGTAAAAATAAAAGGGTCTTCCTCCCCCCCGTTGTCACCCCAAGGTGCCACGTGGTAGCCTCTAGTTGGCTACGGGGAAAATTTTAAAAAAATTCCTTAAGATTTTTCAAACATTTTTTTAAGGATTTTGATGGGAAATTTTTGGGCCACGAGCCCGCCAGAAAAATTTCCCAAATTTTCCCTCCAAGGAAGGAAAACTTCAAAGGTTCATAACTTTTGTGAGAAAGCTCGGTTTTGGGCAAACAAGGACTTTCTCTAAACCTCTCAATGTCCTCTTTTCACAGAAACATAAATTTTATTACATTTTGATAAATTTTAAGGGGTAAATTTCATGAAAATATTCTGCAAGATTTAAAATAGCAAACTGGTAATTTCTAACTTATAAATTTGATTCAATTTGATCTCCTCCTTCACTCAACATGCCAAACATACATGGAGGATTGTTCTAGGAAGGATTTAGAATGTTTTAGGGAGGTAAATTTTCTCAATTGATTCCAATTTGTATTTTTCCAACAATTGACAGAAAATGACTATGAAAGGGATTGGATTCGATTTTGCAATGTTTTAAATTATTTTTTTAAGTTTTCTTTGTCAATTTGAGTTTCTTGATAATACAAAGATGCTAAATTTTAACATTTCCAAGTTGATTATAATGTGTAGGCCCGAATTGTACATTTTAATTAAATTTATTTGTCAGTTTTAAATTTATAACAGAAATCCATTTCTAGAAAATTTGTTTATCAATTTCATCATTCAAGTGTGGAAATTAATTTCTATTCTAGTCCATTACATTTGAGTGATTTAATCAAACCATTTAATGGCTAAATTATAAAGTCTGGTTTCCAATTTTGTCACATTTTCAAAAGATACAAAATACTGCATTATTTCCACGTGCATTTCTTCTTTTTCTTCCATTTTCCAAAACAGGGATTTCAAATCACAATTTTATATTCCAATTCAACTCAACAATGCAAAAGAGGAAAAGTCTTGCAATTCTTTATTAATTCAAAAGATTACATCTTTACATTCTTCCATTCCTTGAATGTAATTAATAGAATTCTATTTCTTTCGATAAACAACATAATATATTCACAATTTGAATGAGTAACTTTCATAACCAATTACAACATCTTTTCTTCACAAATATATATATTACAATTTCATCCACTTCAAATGGGAAAGGTTACAAATGAATTTGTTTCACAAGGGGCTAGCAAAACTATCTTCTTCTTCTCCAGAACAACAACATGCAAGTTTTCTTTTTCTTCCAAATTGATCACAACAAAAGTGGGGGAAAGGCAATGCTCTCCACCCAACCAAGACATCCAATGAAAGGAGAATTCATCCTTCATCATTGGCCCCAAACCCCAACCATAATACAATAAGAGGTGTGATTCAACCCATGGCAATAACTAGCTTCCACAAAACACACAACATTCTTTCAACATGCATATACAAATTTAAAACACAGTTCAACACAAGACAACAGTTTACAACTGCATTAGAAAACATTCAAAACAGTAACTCAGGATTAATCATGCAAGCCAAAGGAGAAAGGTATATAGGGGAAGCTACTTATTCCTCCTAATGGGAATTATACATCCACCTATAACAAACCCCCAATAAAATTCACCAAACATATCCTTATGCCCCCCACAAATTTCCTTATGCCCTCACAAAGTAAGAAATGCAAGCTATTTCTTTTCCATGGTGCATCCCAAACCCAAACTCCCTCCTCAAGAATTTTGATGCCAATGGCATTCCCTTATGCCCCTACATGAATTTCCCATAGCCTTCTCCTACACCATTCCTATGGCAGTCTACCCAAACAACCAACAAATACATAACAACATTCACCATTCACACAACACAACAAGAAAATAATAGCATAAAAGAAGAGTTAAACTCCTACCTCTCCATGGTAGCTTTTGTTTCCAAACAACAAGCTTCAATGCCAAAACATAGTCCCAAAACAACAATGCCAAGTATGAAATTATTTCCAATCTCCTCCAAAATCCACAAGAGCTCCAAACAACAAAAATGCGCCCCACAAAGAAGTATGCAAAATGATTCAACAACCCAAAACAAGCAAAGAGTTTGAATTTTATAGAAGAGGGAAGAGAAGAGGATGATGTGGATCCATGTAGGATGCCACATCACATATTCTCAATCCCAACAAAAGGTTAAATTTATTCTCCAAGGGACAATAAAGAGGTGGGTGAAAATATGACAAGTTACTTGTACACTCCAAATAGCCCACACCTCAAAGGACTGCAAATTAAATAAAAGTAAGAAGAGTGTAATTAAAAACATTTAACATAATTTATAAAAAGTATTAAAAAGGGCTAAAAACAACCCTCCAACCATAGGTATGGTTGGTAAATTAAATTAAGAGGTATGG
The DNA here is from genome assembly GCA_018340775.1 of Taxus wallichiana var. yunnanensis. NCBI lineage: Eukaryota > Viridiplantae > Streptophyta > Pinopsida > Cupressales > Taxaceae > Taxus > Taxus wallichiana. The sequence goes on from CM031236.1 coordinate 453,071,987, forward strand.
TAGAAGTTTTACTTGTCCCACAAGCCTCCAAAAATAGCCCCAAGAACAAATTCGAATTTCCAAGAGGTGGAGTGTTTCATACTTCAAATATGACTTACACAATTCTTACACAAACTTACACATCTCTTACATATTTAATACAAAGACAAAAACTTTTATAATTACTTTCCCATATCCCAATTTGATTTATTTAACTTTTAACCATATGTTTTGTCACATTAATCTACCACAATTTAAATAAATAAAAGAAAGGAAAAAACACTAATAAAATACATACAAACAATAATAAAAATTCAACCACATTAATAAAATACACAATACCCATGGTCACATATAAAGGAAATCCCCCATGGGAATCCCTAACAAAATACAACACACACACACAAAACATGTTGTCATGGTGACCTTGTTGAATTCACCTAGAATTCCATTGTGGTTGGTCTCTGATCCCCCAATGTTTGTTGTGATATTTAACCTGCAAAACACAAATACCTCCTTCGGCCTCGTGGCCATATCAGAATGTCCAACATGATATAAATAAAATCACAAAATCATTTAAATATGCGAATCACAACAACATCAAGGCAATTAACAATATCACTTACAATTTATATCCACAACTATATCATCATCATATAATGTCCATTTCTAAGTCTACTCACAATATCCTAAAATCACATGCCCGAATAGCATTCACAATATATCCAAGTCAAATGGTATATCATCCTCCACATATGAAGTTTCTTTAATAATCATAATGCATCATAACCAAATCAATATCAACAATAATCCATGATCAATGTCTAACATCATACTAAATCAAAACATAATAATGTCCATAATGTAATCACAAAGATGAAAATAAGCATCGAGAAGGTGTCAAAGGGAAGCATGCACTACATCCCCTCCCCTTAGACTAGATTTCCTCCTGGAAGTCACTGGAACAAATGTGGAAACTAAACTCGTAATAATGTAGCATCCTCCCATGTAGTTGTAGTCTCATCATATCTATCCCACTCGCACCCGAACCTCGATCAACCTCTTTGCCTCGAAGGCCTAGGGTCCTGCGATCTAGGATGTGAATGGGCTCCACCATCACCTCGCCCGATCCCGCACCTACAATGATGTTCAATCCAGCACATGAGACGGATCTGCAATATATCTCCTAAGAATCAAACATGAAACACATCATGTACGCAAGACAAGTTGGGTGGCAATGATAGACGGTAGGCCAAAGGGCCGATACGCTCCAAGATCTCAAAAGGACACACGAATCTAGGAGCTAACTTAGAACCTTTTCCATAATAGATAGGGCTCTTGTGTGGCCTGACATGAAGGAACACCTTCATGCCCACATCAAAACTACGATCGATCCTATGTTGATCCACATACTTTTTCTCGCTTGTTTTATGCCTCCCGTAATCTCCGCCCGATCAACACCACCTACTTGCTCCATGTCTTGTAAAGAGAGTTGGTCCAAAAGAAACCCCGTCCTCTAACTCCGTCCTATCTAAGAGGTGTCCTACACTCTCTACCATGCAAATCCTAAAAAGGAGCCATGCCTATGGAACTCGAAAACTATTATTATAGGTAAAATCCACTAAGTACAATGTACTCCTCCCATTTAGAATGTTGATTCATCACATACATCCCGAGCATGTCCTCTAATATCTGAATCACTCACTCAGTCTTTCCATTTGTCTCAAGGTGATATGTTATGCTGAAGTTGATTATCGTCCCGAGGACATATTGTATGGTAGTCTAGAAATGGGAAGTGTACAAAGGATCTCATTATCCAAAATGTGCCCCTGCTCATTTTTGTGGCTAACTCCTCTCATTTTTTCCTCTCTTATGCCTCAATCATAATATTTTGCTTTTCAGCACTCAAAACCTTCTAAAAATGACACCATTGGATAGAGCTCTTTCTCGCTTTCCCAAAAGGTAAATTTTTCCTCCTAACTCCATGTATTTTTTAAGTTATGGCTCATATGGAGTTTTTGGAAAAATTTTCCCACTGAAGGCCCGCGGCCAATGAGATGCTTTGCCACATGGCACCTAGAGTGGTAGAGCGCGGGAAATTTTGGAAAATTTTCCAAATGACCAAAAAGGTGCAAAATTTGAATTTTTGCCACAAACCGTATTTGACCTGTTTTTGCCCTAAAACTTCAAATAGCCATATCTTTCGATCCAGAGCTCGATTTTCACGTTCTTTATATCAATGCAAAGCTGGTGAAATTATCTACAACTTAACAGGTAATTTTTTCATTTTTATGGAGTTTTGAGAGATAAAATTAAAAATTCCTTTGGCACGTGGTTATGGACAGAAATGATGTTTTAACCACCATTTTTAATGAAGAATGGCTCGCATTCTCTCCCAAAGATGGCTAAAAATGTTAGGGGATGGGTCTGTAAGGATGAACATGCTATTTTGAATCCGCTTTGGTCAATGGTTGAATCCCTTCCATGTTTTCCTATGTTTCTCTCTCATGGGCTCGTCCCTTGCACTTTAAAAGCCGATTTGGCTCATTTTCAAAGTGTTGAACATTTTTGTGTATCAGAGGTCCCCTTTCTCACCTTAGAAGTGATTTTGGTGGAATATCGACCTTTTCTAAGAGCTAAAACTTTATTTTTCCTCTCGGGTGTTGTAATGCAAGTGATTTTGATGATTAAAATAACAATACAAAATTTCTCGTGATTAGTTTTCATCCTCTCCTATGTTGTTTGGTTAATTTATGATCCTTCATTACAATTATCAGTTTGTGCATGAGGTTCTTTGTTGCAATTTTATGGATCATGTCAATCTGCAAGTAAAAATGCTCACCACTCCTTTGGTGCATCACCTATTAGCATTAGTTTTAGCTTTTTTGCATTCTCTATCTCTATCTCCTTTGGAATTTAGGGTAGGGTTAGGAATATAGACCTCTCAGTAACTTGTAAGTGATAAATCTAATCGAGGAATTGAGGAGCCAACCTCTAATATAGAGATTCCTTTCCCAATTTACAAGTCCCACACTTGGGGAGAGGATTCAATGTTGTGCAATCACACTAGATGTCTAAAATGTCAAACTAGAAATCTGATCAACATCCAAGGGTGCTGCTGATTTGCAACAATAGTTTTGGCATGCCCGTGGGACCTTAGAGGTCTTCATCTTCATTGCAACAAAATTGATGTGCATTTTTTGCAAGTTTCTTGCTTTAAAGAGCTATAAATTACACATTTGGCGACTCCAAGGAAGAAGAATCAGCTAGTTTTAGTAGTACAGACCTGAAAACTCATGAGAAGAATCACTACAAGGTCAAGAGCTGGAGAAGAAGAGGTGTTGTTTGAATATCTGTAGTTATCTCCAAGAATAAGGCAAAGTGGGAGGAGAATCCAAAGGTCTCCATCTCCACCAAACAGAACTCTCTCAACTCCTCCACCTGGTAGGCCTTTCATTCAATCAACAAGGGTTCTAAGGCCAATCAGAATGGCACAAAACAACCCCTATGTCAATTTCACTGCAATAGCCCACTTGCTCTCAATGCACAAAATCCAATCCCAGTTGCAGCATTAAAGAACATTCCATACTTCACTGGAGAAAATTAGACCTCACCTGGTGATCATGTTAAGGATATTGCTAACATTTGTGCAATCCATGAGATCAATGAGATGCAAGTTGCTGTCAAACTACTGGCATCTTCATTCAAAGGGAAAGCTTTACAATGGTTTAAGAGTCTTGCCTCAGGTTTTATTCAAAATTGGAATCATCTATGTATAGCCCTCCATGAGTAGTTTGGGGAAAAGGGAGACAACTTGTCCCTTTTGGAGCAGCTGACAACTATCAAAAGAGCTCCCAATGAGCAGCTGACTGATTTTAATTTCAGATTTCAAAGGACTTGGGAGAGAATTCCAGTGGTAGTCAGGCCAATAGCAGAAGGTGCTTTTCTTTATTACCTTAAAGCTTTAAATTTTGATATTTCTATGTTAATTCAGTCCATGGGAGGCACAACTATCCCCATTGCTTATAGCATTGCCATTAAAGCTGAAAATTGTTTGATTCAAGCTGGCAATCTGGCTCCTAGGCCTCCAATGCCATTATTTCCAAGTTTAGAGAGCCCAAGTACTAGCCAAGTGCCTAATTTAGCTTCTATTCCCACTCCTAGAAATCAAAATTCAAGTGAAGCTTCCACTTCATCTTCTAGTGCCTCAAATGAACTTCAAGAAGTCATGAAGCAATTGTAAAATCTAGGTAATGAGTCAAGTTACAATCAAAAGGAAGCAAGCTCAAGGTTTTAGACCTTCCTGTTATCCAAATGTGCCCCCTGCTCATTTTGTGGCTAACTCCCTTTCATTCTTTCCTTCTATTGTGCCTCAGTCATAAATTTTTACTTTTTAGGCACTCAAAACCTTCTGGAAATGACACCATTGGATAGAGCTCTTTCTCAGCTTTCTAGAAAGGTAAAGATTTCCTCCTAACTCCACGTATTTTTCAAGTTATGGCTCGACAGAGTTTTTGTGGGAAATTTTCCCTTGCAAGGTCCGCAGCCAATCAGAACTCGCCACGTGTCCAGGTCAAAAATATCAAAGCGATCCGATTTTGGCCTGTTTTTGCCCTAAAACTTCAAATCGCCATAACTTTTGATCCAGAGCTCAGATTTTCACGTTCTTTATATCAATGGAAAGCTGGTGAAATTCTCTACAATATTTCATGGTCAATTTTGAATTTTGGTTCAATTTGGAGGGAGAAAATAAAAAAATCTTCTGGTATGTGCCCATGGACAATCGACGTTTCAACAACCAATTTTAATGCAAAATGGGTCACATTCTTCTCCAAATGGTCAAAATGTCGTCAGGCATGGGTTTGTAAGGACCTCCATGTTTTTTTAATGCATTTTGGTCAATGGGGAATGGCTCCCACATTTTTTCACATTTTCTCTCTCCTGGGCTCGACCCATGCACTGTAAAAGCTGGATTTGGCTCATTTTTCAAAGGGGGAACACTTTTTTTGCATAGCAAGCTTCTGTTTTCACTTTCAACAAGTGATTTTGGCAAGTATCAGACCTTCCAAGGATTGTAACAGGTTTTTTTACCTCTTTGGTGTTGGAATACAAGGATTTTGATGTTGAAAATCACAATGCAGGCTCTGTGAATGCTTTCAATCCTTTGTATGTGTTGTTTGCTTCATTTCAAACCCTTGTTTATAGCTTATCAACCTGTGCATGATGTTTTATGTTGCAATTTCTGATTTGTGTCAATTTTCATGAGCAAGAAGTGCTCACCACTCCTTTGGTGTATCACCCTTATCAGTTTAGTTTTAATTTTTACATTTCTTATCCATGTCTCCTTGCAAATTAAGATAAAATTAGGATCTGAACCTCTGCAGTTGTGTAAATAATAGATCTGATCAGAGGAGTTTGAGGAACCAACCTCTAATCTGGAGATTCCTCTCTCATTTTACAAGTCCCACACTTGGAGAGAGGTTTCAATGTTGTGCAATCACACTGGATGCCTGAAACATCAACTTAGAAACCTAATTTGCATCCAGGGGTGCTGCTGATTTGCAACAACAGTTTTGGCACGCCCGGTGGGACCTTAGAGGTCTTCCACTTAATATTTTGTAGGTTGGTGTGTTCCTGTGAATATTTCAGCCTTTGGAGGCACTTGCAAACACATCTAGCGACTCCATCTGATCAACAACCCATTTATGAAGTTGCAGACCTGTTTTTCATCCATTTCCATCCATTATTCTTTCCATCTCTTTCATTCTTTTCCATTCCATGAAGTTGTGCAATCATGACTTAATTTTCATCATGGAACTCACATTTACAACAACAGCAATGTTTCCCACCTCCAACATGTTTTTTAAATCCTCCAAATCAACATTTTGAACAAATTCAAAATCAGCATACATACCCATATGAGCAACAATGCCAAAATCAGTTTGGCTATGGAGCTTTCCAAGAGCAAGAGTGTGCATACAATGAAGACAATTAGATGCAAGATGTTGGTCTGTTGGAGAAAATCCAAAGATGGAGGTAAACATGGCACAATCCAGGCTCAAGCACAAATGAAAGCATTTGGAATCGGTTGTGGAGCACCCTGTCCATGGGTGGGACCTTTCCCAAGGCATTACAGCCCTCAAGAGAAGCTTGACTTCATGATTGCAACACTGCCATTGCTTGCAAAGTGGATTGAAGGAATAGAGGTGTATGAGAGGAGTATTCAAAGAACCTTGTCAACGGGTAAGCACACCATTTCATGCTTTTTCTTTTCTCTTTCCCAATCTATTTTATCTCAGCAGTGTCAAGTTTTTAACTCTCCATCTGTTGTCCCAAGTGTTGAATCAATTTCTCCACCCCCTAGTCTTCCACCTCATCTCAATTATTTTGTCCTTTTCCCTTCCAAACAGGTCATCCCCTCCACAAGAGCTAAATGAAACACCCTCTCCTCCAAAGAAACAAGAGGTTTTACCTCCTCCACCACCACAAAAATTGCAAAATCACCATGAAGGACAACAAAAAGAGAAGCCAAACAAGGATGAAGAAATTCAAAATTTGAAGAGTTGGGATCTTAAATTTGGGATGAAAAAGATCCCTTTGCTGATGAAACCTTCAAGAGGTTGGAGTTACAGAATAAATGGTGGTTAGGACTGATTTTGTTGCAGCAGAAGAAGAGCAAAAAGGAGTTGCAGATCAGCAATCAATTTGTTCAAAATATAGTGTCCATGTTGGCACCCTATTTGAAGGAAATGCTGATCTAATTCAAATTACAAAAATCAGTCATGAGGGACAGCAAGAGGAAGGAGAAGTTGCTCTAAATCCAAAAGAAGAGGAGCACATTCCAGCTGTGGGGAGAAAAGTGTAGATCCAAAGGCTTTGAGCACAAAGCAGGTTATAGAAGAACCTTCAGTTCTTCTCTCTACTTCATCTCTCTCAAGTTCTAGTACTGAAGAAGAGTTTGATCCCTTAAATTCAATGGAGGATGAAAGAAACCGTGGTGATCAAGTTGCAAATCAAGAGAACGCCATGGGAGAGGTTGAACATTTGCAGCAGGACAGCAATGAGGTAGTTTACCTGTCTGATTTGGAGGACTGTTTTGATGAAGAAGAACCGGTTGAGTTTCCACCATTCTCTCTTTCATCATCCATCTTCCAAACACAAGAGCTTGCTGTCATGGAGGAGAGTATTCATTTGTAGCAGCCTGCATCTTATAGAAGCTCTTTGGAACCAAGATTGGAAGATTTTAATCTTTCATGTCCTTCATTGGAGGAAGAGAAAGGGTAGAAGGGTTCTACCATTGCTTCCACACCATCCATTCAAGGTCTACAAGAGAACTACATTCTTGGAGTTGAAAATTAGAATTATGGGCATACTCAACGGATCGACCTTGCCCAATCGGTATTTGACTTCATTGGAGCCAAAGGAGAAGCCACAACCAGTCATGTTTACTTTTAAGCATGAGGATGAGCCGTGCAAGCTCCAAGGATCAGTCTGTCATACCTCTCCAATCCAAATGTAGAGCAACTAAAAGAGGTATTGGATTTGTTTTTAGTTGACACCTTGCTAATTTGGGTAGAAGACTAGCTTCTTGTTGATTTTCCACTCATCCAATCAGCCATACTCAGCTCCAAATCATTTGCATGGCTTCCAATTTTGAAGAAAGGAAGCTATTTTGCATGACCAACAGGGGTTCATTTAGCTCACCTTTGCTTCCAGCTTAGAGTAGAGTAGGTAGGTTTGCTTTCAAAGTAAAATAAGTGCTTGTGCACACTCTACATGTTCCATTTGGAGCATGTATGATTTTTAGTTTGTACATTGTTTTGGTGCTACTGGTTTCACTCTTGCACAGTTCATTTTGATGGCATTTTGGTGGGAACAACTCCATGTCCAGTGGGATTCAAGCGGTTCGTAGGGAAGTTTTAAAGTTCGAGATCATTTTTAGGCTACTACTCATGACTCCATGCCCAATGGATTGCTTCAGCTACGATCATTCATCCAAAGAGCAAATGACCCTCCGAGTCGCTAAAATTATTATCCAAATGTGCCCCCGCTCATTTTGTGGCTAACTCCCTTTCATTCTTTCCTTCTATTGTGCCTCGAGTCATAAATTTTTACTTTTAGGCACTCAAAACCTTCCTGAAATGACACCATTGGATAGAGCTCTTTCTCGCTTTCTAGATTGGTAATGATTTCCTCCTAACTCCACGTATTTTTAAGTTATGGCTTGGTGAAGTTTATGTGGGAAATTTTCCCTCGCAAGGTCTGGACCAATCGAACTCGCCACATGTCCAGTCAAAATATCAAAGCGATCCGATTTTGGCCTGTTTTTGCCCTAAAACTTCAAATTGCCATAACTTTCGATCCAGAGCTCAGATTTTTGTGTTCTTTATATCAATGGAAATATGGTGAAATGCTCTACAAGATTCCATGGTCAATTTTGAATTTTGGTTCAGTTTAGAGGGAGAAAATAAAAAAATGCTTCTGGTACGCACCCATGGACATAACTGATGTTTCAACAACCAATTTTAATGCAAAATGGGTCGCATTCTTCTCCAAAGCATGGTCAAAAATGTCGTGGCATGGGTTTGTAAGGACCTCCATGCTGCTTTTTAATGCATTTTGGTCAATGGGAATGGCTCCCACGTTTTTCACGTTTTCTCTCTCCCCAGGCTCGACCTATGCACCGTAAAAAGCCGGATTTGGCTCATTTTTCAAAGGGGGAACACTTTTTTGCACATGAAGCTTCGTTTCAATTTCAACAAGTGATTTTGGCAAGTATCAAACCTTCCGTATTGTAATAGGTTTTTCGCCTCTTTGGTGTTGGAATACAAGGATTTTGATGTTGAAAATCACAATGCAAGCTCTGTGAATGCTTTCACCTTTTGATGTGTTGTTTTCTTCATTTCAAACCCTTGTTTACAAAATGCTTATCAACCCGTGCATGATGTTTTATGTTGTAATTTCTAATTTGTGTCAATTTTCATGAGCAAGAAGTGCTCACCACTCCTTTGGTGTATCACCCTTATCAGTTTAGTTTTAATTTTTACATTTCTTATCCCTATCTCCTTGCAAATTAAGATAAAATTAGGATCTGAACCTCTGCAGTTGTGCAAATAATAGATCTGATTAGAGGAGTTTGAGGAACCAACGTCTAATCTGGAGATTCCTCTCTCATTTTACAAGTCCCACACTCGGGAGAGAGGTTTCAATGTTGTGCAATCACATTGGATGCCTAAAACATCAACTTAGAAACCCGATTTGCATCCGGGGTGCTGCTGATTTGCAACAACACTTCCTTCCAGCCTCAAGATCAACCTAACAGGTAGCCATATCAACCTCATAGACCACCTAATCCAGCTGCAAATCTAAATCAAGCAAGGCCTCTTTCCAACATACCATTTCAGCCCTATAATCCCAATGCTACATCTGCATCTAAAGCATTAGTGCGATACAAAACAATATAGCTCAAGATTATGATTGGTGTTTCCCATGTAATGAACCTCATAACCAGTCCATGTGCTTCAATGGTGCCTTGAATTAAGCGTTAATGGTGACAACAACTCGGTGAGGAGAGTGAAGGTAGTCAAGGAAATAACCAAGAACAAGAAACATTCCATCAAAATCAGCTCCAAATGATACCACACTTGTAAGAACCTCAGCGGGAACATTTTTGGGCATGAATCGAATGATTTCCCAAAGTGTTGCAGCCAACACAAGGTCAAAGAGAAGAAATTTGGGTGAATAACAGCCATTGACCCCAAGTAATTCATGACCTTCTCACTCCACAAACTATTGGCAAACAAAATGCAATCCCAAGAATGCGCAAGGATTGCCTAAAATGCAAATTCTAGGCCAACCCAAATGCCAATTGTTGCTTCCCATGTGCAAGGAATGAATGTGTAGGCCAAGTGACACTGAGGGATACTTCATCTCCATTCAATATCATTGATCAGATGAAGAAGACAAATGTAAAAATGTCAATGTGGGAATCACTATCTATCCCGTGCCAAAGAGATTTGCTACAAGCTGCCATGAAGGACTGGTCAACTTCAAATCAACAAGTCCAAATGCAAGAGAAGGTGCTCACAAATGCTACCCAGACTGAGGGGAATAATGGAGGACAACAAGGTAAAATATTGAAGCCCCCTCCATTCTATGTTTCATTGATCATTGGGAACCAATTGGTACATAATTGCATGATTGATTCTGGGCAAGTAGTTCAGTAATGCCCAAGCAAATAGCTGATCAGTTGGGAATTCAGTACGAAACCATATCCAAAGGGGTGGTACAGTTGGATGGGATAGCAGTAACAACATTGGGGTGATTAAAAACTTGAGTCTTACTTTACATGCCTGTCCCAACGTGGTTGTTTTGCAAGATGTCTCAGTAATAGACCTTCCACCACTCTTTGCCCTATGTTTGTCAAGGGATTTCACAGCTAAGATTGGAGGTTACTTGTCTACTGATTGGTCACACATGCTGTTCAAAACAAGATATGGAACCAAAGCCACAATCAGGTCCGAACCTATTGTAAACTTTCACATTAAACCTTACACTCCATGTCGATTAATGCCAATTGTTCAACGTTTGATCAAGAGGATTATCCAAGCACTGATGAAGCTGACACCAAGGTAGGAAGCATCCCAGATCTAACTCTTGATGAATGGGCAAGCAAGGTGCATGCTTTTGATCCTTATCAAGAAATAGAAGAATCTGAGCTGGGATTCTATTGCATACATGAAGAAAATCAGCCTATTCCTAGCATCACCAAGCCAAACCAAAAAGATGACAATGAGGTATGGCAGTTGTTTTTTGATGGATCAAGGAGTAGACAAGGTGCGGGAGGGGGATCCATGCTGGTTTCACCTCAAGGAGTTAAGTATTATTCATATTTTAGATTTCAGTTTGCATGCTCTAATAACACTGCTGAATATGAAGCCTTGGTGCAAGGACTGCATTGGGAAATCAAGAGAGGAATAAAGAACTTGCAAGTCTTTGGTGACAGTGAGTTGATTGTCAACCAAGTTAAGGGGCAACATGCTATCAAGAATAATCTACTCAAGTGCTACAAGAACAAGGTGTGGGACCTCATTGAAGATTTTGAGGGCTTTAGCATAAAATCCATTCCTAGAAAAGAGAACCAAGCTGCTGACAGGCTTGCAGTAGTTGGGGCAGCCTTTGACGTTGTGGAGAGCATTCAAAAGGACAAGGTACAGCCAAACATCCATGTGATTGTGAGGCCTTTAGTGCCAAATAACAATGTAAGTTGGCAAGTGTTTGAAAATGATCAGCAAATCATCCATTTCTTGCAAGAAGAGGCTGAATTCTCAGCCAAAAATCAGGAAAAGTTAGAGCAGCAGTATGGTGACCAAGTGGTGCAGCTGAGAACCAACAAACTACCAAAGGGACTTATTACTTTGGAGTCCATTTTCAATCCTAATGATCAGTTTAGGAAGGAGAAAGCAAACATCCAAGTGAAGGGAGAAGATTCAGTGTCCATCTCAGTAGAAAGAGGCAAATCACTCCAAATTGGTAAGATGACAACTGAGCAAGAAAGGTATGAGTTCATACAACTTTGTCAAGAATTCCCTGATGTGTTTGCTTGGAGCTATGAATATTTGAAAGGTTTTAATCCCGAGTTATCTCAACACACCATTGAATTGGATCCAAATACTAAGCCCATCAGGCAGAAACAAAGGCCAGTCAACCCCCACATGGAGCCTCTCATGAGAAAAGAATTGAATAAGTTGATAGAATCAAGAATCATATTCCCTATCAAGCATTCTAGTTGGGTTGCCAACTTGGTTCCAGTCAGAAAGAAGAGTGGGGAAATCAGATTTTGTGTTGACTTCAGAGATTTGAATAGAGCATCTCTCAAGGATTATTATCCACTTCCTTCCATGGAGCAGATTTTACAAGTTGTTGCTGGCTCTAAGAGGTTTTCACTACTTGATGGCTATTCAAGGTATAATCAAATTATGGTGAAGGAAGAAGATCAGTTCAAGACAGCCTTTACAACTAAATGGGGAACTTATGCATACAGGAAAATGCCATTTGGGCTGTCCAATGCTGGAGCTACCTTCCAAAGAGCAATGGACATGGCGTTCAAAGGTTTGATTAACAACATTGTACTGATATATCTTGATGATATCACTATTTTTTCAAAAAATACAGCAGACCACCTCTTTCATTTGAGACAAGTGTTCCAAAGGTGTAGAAGATTTGGAGTCTCCTTGAATCCTAAAAAGTGTGTTTTTCTAGCCCATGAAGGAAAGCTCCTTGGCCACATTGTCTCCAAAGAAGGATTAGCAATTGATCCGGAAAGATTCAAGCCATAAGAGCACTGCCATTGCCAAGCCACAAGAAGGCCCTTCAAAGTTTCTTGGGAAGAATAAATTTTGTTCGGAGGTTTGTCCCAAATTTTACAGCCCTTGTCAGACCTATCACCAAGATGCTAAAGAAAAGCATGGCTTTCAAATGGACAGCAGAAGGAAAGGAAAGTTTTGAAGCAATCAAAGAAGCCATCTCTCAAGCCCCAACTCTTATCAACCCAGATTTCTCCAAGGATTTCATCCTCTATGTGTTTGGAGGTGATGATACTATTTCTACAATTTTGGTACAATGAGAATAAAGACAATGATGAACAACCAATTGCTTTCTTCACCCAAATCTCGGAGGACTATAAGTTGAGATATTCTTTCATTGAGAAGCATGTTCTTGCAAGAATCGGGAGCTTGAAGAAATTCAAGCATCTAGTTTCAAACAATAAGGTCCAATTGTTGGTTTCTCATGCGGGGTTAAATACTTCCTCCTTAACAAAGACTTGAATGAAAAAGGGCAGGTTGGATTACTCGTGTCATGGAATATGACATTGAGATCAAAGTCACCAAGTTGGTAAGAGGAAAAGGATTGTGTGAGCAAGCGATATTGAGCAAACAAGAGGAATCATGCAATGAGAAGGAGGTTGTTTTGACATTGTAAGATAACCATGAGCAAGAAAGCACTCAAGAGGAAAATAATGGTGTCCCCACTCCTTGCTGGACCTAAAGTATAATGCACTTCCTAAGCACGGACCTATGCCCTCCGAGATGAACAAGACCCAAAGAAGACACTTCAAATTACAGGCTGTCCCATATGCCCTTGTTGATGGTGTTTTATTCAAAAGAGATGTGAATGGAGTACTACTGAGATGCATTGGTACAAATCAGATTCATAAGGTACTTCGGAAGAGTTCCATCATGGACCAGTGGTGGTCATTTTGCACCAAGAGTGACAAATCTAAAGATCATGATGGCTGGTTATTATTGGCCCAAGATTTTCAATGATTGTTATGCATGGATCAAGAGGTGCAAGAATTATGCATTTTCATAGGTAAAGAGAGGCTAGCCACCCTCCCATTGCATCCAATTTCAGTTGACCAGCCATTCATGCAATGGGGTTTATACTTCATTGGAGTTATTAATCCCAATTCGAGCCAAGGGCACAAGTGGATTTTAACAGCCACAAATTACTTCACCAAATGAATCAAGCAAGTGGACTCAAGGAAGCAAATGAATCTAGCATCCTAGACTTCTATGGGGGAATAGTAACTAAATTTGGCATACCAGCTACAATAATATCAAATAATGCATTGGCATTCATTGGATCCAAGGTGACTAAATTGGCTGTCAAGAATGGGATCTACCTAAGTACTTCATCAAACTATTACCCCCAGGGTAATGGCCAGGCTGAATCTACAAACAAGAACTTATTGAGGATCATTAGGAGGACTCTTGATGAGAATCAGAAGTCTTGGCATACCAAATTGAGATCAGCCTTATGGGCTGATATGATAACTCCTAAAAGATCTACATGTAACTCTCCATTCAAGCTTATTTATGGAAGAGAGGCAATTTTGCCCATATCACTTGAGTTGCCAACATTGGAACTCATCAAACAGTTGGAGTTGTTGGATTTTGAGCCCATGGAAGTCGATATGCGAGAATTGATGGAGCTCAAGAAATCGAAATTAGGCATCCCAAGCAATGGAGAAGGATCGGCTTTGATAAAGAAGACCTTTGATAGAAAGGCCAAGAACAGATCCTTCCAATTTGGAGATCTAGTGTTAAAATGGGATGCGGATAGAACAAAACCGGGAAGGCATTCAAAATTTTATGCCATTTGGAGTGGCCCATACATGGTCACAAAGTGTAAGGATAGCAATGCTTTCCAGTTGCCTTCATTGGATGGAGAAGAACTGCAGATTCCAGTCAATGGAATCCATCTGAAGCATTACTACTGAAGGAAATGCTTCACCCTGTACATATTAGTTTAGGTTTTTCATTCCTCCAAGTGCTTGCGCACATTGTTTTGTTATAGATTAGTTTTTCTTTCCCTAAGTGCTTAGGCACAGGCTTGTTGTCCATGGGAATGTGTTTGCGAGCCTTGCTCCATCAGGTGATATTCCATGTTTCTCCTTGTAGTGTTATAGTCAGTTGGGGTATCAAATAGAGAATTCAATGACTCCATACCCAATGGATTGCTTCAGCAACCTGTAACTTCATCCAACAGGCAGATGACCCCTCTGAGTCGCCAAAATTGTTATCCAAAATGTGCCCCTGCTCATTTTTGTGGCTAACTCCTCTCATTTTTACTGCTCTTGTGCCTCACCATAATATTTTTATTTTTAAGCACTCAAAATCTTTTGGAAATGACACCATTGGATAGAGCTCTTTCTCAGCTTTCCATAAAGGTAAAGTTTTCCTCCTAACTCCATGTATTTTTGAAGTTATGGCTCGGTGGAGTTTTTTGGAAAAAATTTCCCCTGAAAGGCCCACGGCTAATGAGATGCCGCCACGTGGCACCTAGAGTGGTGGAGCATGGGGAAATTTTGGAAAATTTTCCAAATGACCAAAAAGGTGCAAAATTTTGAATTTTTACCCGCCAACCCGATTTGGCCTCGCTTTTGCCCTAAAACTTCAAATGGCCATATCTTTCGATCCAGAGCTTGGTTTTTCACATTCTTTATATCAATGGAAAGCTGGTGAAATTATCTACAAGATTCCAGGGGTCAATTTTGCATTTTGATGGATTTTAGAGAGATAAAATTGAAAAATTCCTCTGGCACGTGGTCATGGACAGAAATGACGTTTCAACCACCGTTTTTAATGAAGAATGGCTCACATTCTCTCCCAACATGGATAAAAATGTTAGGGATGGATTTTTAAGGATTCCCATACTTTTTTGAAAGCATTTTGTTAAATGGTTGAATCCCTTCAATGTTTTCCCATGTTTCTCTCTCTAGGCTCATCCCTTACACTTTGTAAAAGCGATTTGGTTCATTTTCAAAGTGTTGAACATTTTTGTGTATTGCAGTCCCCTTTCTCACCTTGGAAGTGATTTTGGTGAAATATCGACCTTTTCTAAGAGTAGCAACTTTATTTTTCCTCTCGGTGTTGTAATGCAAGTGATTTTGATGATTAAAATAACAATACAACCTCTGTGATTAGTTTTCATCCTTTGCCTGTGTTGTTTGGTTAATTTATGATCCTTCATTACAATTATCAGTTTATGCATGAGGTTCTTTATTACATTTTTATGGACTGTGTCAATCTGCAGAAGTAAAAAATGCTCGCCACTCCTTTGGTGCATCACCTATTCGCATTAGTTTTAGCTTTTTTACATTCTCTATCTTTGTCTCCTTTGGAATTTAGGGTAGGGTTAGGAATTTAGGGTAGGGTTAGGAATATAGACCTCTACAACTTGTAAGTGATAAATCTGACTAGAGGAATTGAGGAACCAGCCTCTAAACTAGAGATTCCTTTCTCATTTTGCAAGTCCCACACTTGGGGAAAGGATTCAATGTTGTGCAATCACACTAGATGCTAGTATGATCAAACTAGAAATTTGATCAACATCCGGGGGTGCTGCTGATTTGCAACAATAGTTTTGGCATGCCCGGTGGGACCTTAGAGGTCTTCATCTTCATTGTAACAAAATTGATGTGCATTTGTTGCAAGTTTCTTGCTTAAAAGAGCTATAAATTACACATCTGGTGACTCCAAGGAAGAAGAATCAGCTGGTTTTAGTAGTGTAGACCTGAAAACTCATGAGAAGAATCACTACAAGGTCAAGAGCTGGAGAAGAAGAGGTGTTGTTTGAATATCTGTAGTTATCTCCAAGAATAAGGCAAAGTGGGAGGAGAATCCAAAGGTCCCCATCTCCACCAAACATAACTTTCTCAACTCCTCCACCTGGTAGGCCTTTCATTCAATCAACAAGGGTTCTAAGGCCAATCAGAATGGCACAAAATAACCCCTATGTCAATTTCACTGGCAGCAGCCCACTTGCTCTCAATGCATAAAATCCAATCCCAGTTGCAACATTGAAGAACATTCCATACTTCACTGGAGAAAATCAGACCTCACTTGGTGATCATGTTAAGGATATTGCTAACATTTGTGCAATCCATGAGATCAATGAGATGCAAGTTGCTGTCAAACTACTGGCATCTTCATTCAAAGGGAAAGATTTGCAATGGTTCAAGAGTCTTGCCTCATGTTCTATTCAAAATTGGAATCAACTATGTATAGCCCTCCATGAGTAGTTTGGGGAAAAGGGAGACAACTTGTCCCTTTTGGAGCAGCTGACAACTATCAAAAGAACTCCCAATGAGTAGCTGACTGATTTTAATTTTAGATTTCAAAGGACTTGGGAGAGAATTCCAGTGGTAGTCAGGAGAATAGCAGAAGGTGCTTTTCTTTTTTACCTTAAAGCTTTAAATTTTGATATTTCTATGTTAATTCAGTCCATGGGAGGCACAACTATCCCCATTGCTTATAGCATTGCCATTAGAGCTGTAAATTGTTTGATTCAAGCTTTGCAAGTGGCTCCTGAGGCCTCCAATGCCATTCTTTCCAAGTTTAGAGAGCCCAAGTACTAGCCAAGTGCCTAATTTAGCTTCTATTCCCACTCCTAGAAATCAAAATTCAAGTGAAGCTTCCACTTCATCTTCTAGTGCCTCAAATGAACTTCAAGAAGTCATGAAGCAATTGCAAAATCTAGGTAATGAGCTGGTTACACTCAAAAGGCAGCAAGCTCAAGGTTTTAGACCTTCCTTCCAGCCTCAAGCTCAGCCTAACAGCAGCCATATCAACCCCAAAGACCACCCAATCTAGTTGTAAATCTAAATCAAGCAAGGCCTCCTGCCAATAGACCATTTCAGCCCTATAATCCCAATGCTACATCTGCATCTAAAGCATTAGTGCCAGTACAAAACAATATAGCTCAAGAGTATGATTGGTGTTTCCCATGCAATGAACCTCATAACTAGTCCATGTGCTTCAATGGTGCCTTGAATCAAGCATTAATGGTGACAACAACTGGTGTGGAGGGTGAAGGTAGTCAAGGAAATAACTAGCAACAAGAAACATTCCAGCAGTAATCAGCTCCAAATGATACCACACTTGTAAACTGGTAGGTAGAAGATTTTTGTGGCATGAATCAAATGATTTCCCAAAGTGTTGCAGCCAACACAAGGTCAAAGAGAAGAAATTTGGGTGAATAATAGCCATTGGCCCCAAGTAATTCACGACCTTCTGTCACTCCACAAACTATTGGCAAACAAAATGCAATCCCAAGCATGCAAGGATTGCCTAAAATAGCCCCTAGGCCAATCCAAATGCCATTTGTTGCTGCCCATGTGCAAGGAATGAATGTGCGAGCGTTAAGGATAGCAGAGGGATACTTCATCTCCATTCAATATCATTGATCAGATGAAGAAGACAAATGTAAACATGTCAATGTGGGAATCACTATCTATCCTAGGCCAAAGAGATTTGCTACAAGCTGCCATGAAGGACTGGTCAACTTCAAATCAGCAAGTCCAAATGCAAGAGAAGGTGCTCACAAATGCTGCCCTTGCCGAGGGGAATCATGGAGGACAACAAGGTAAAATATTGAAGCCCCCTCCATTCTATGTTTCATTGATCATTGGGAACCAATTGGTACATAATTGCATGATTGATTCTGGGGCAAGTAGTTCAAGAATGTCCAAGCAAATAGCTTATCGGTTAGGAATTCAAGATGCGAAATCATATCCAAAGGGGTGGTACAGTTGGATGGGACAGCAAGAATAAATTTCTGGGGTGATTAAAAACTTGAGTCTTACTTTACATGTCTATCCCAACGTGGTTGTTTTGTAAGATGTCTCGGTAATAGACCTTCCACCACTTTTTTTCCCTATGTTTGTCAAGGGATTTCACATCAAACTCATAAACACTGCAGGGGCATTAGTCAAACCAAAAGGCACCACTTTGAACTCATAGTTCCTATATCTCGTATGAAAAGTGGTCTTATGGTAACCTGAATTAAGATCAATCTTAGAGAAAATTGTGGCTCCCTTCATTTGATCAAACAAGTCATCAATACGTGGAAGGGGATAACGATTCTTGATCGTTACCTTTTTCAAATTTGCGGTAATCAATACACAACCTTAAGGATCCATCCTTCTTCACAAAGATCACCGTGTACCCCAAGGATACACTAGGAAAGATAAGGCCTTTCTCTAAAAGGCCCTCAATTTACAACTTGAGCTCACGGATCTCTCGGGGTGGTCATCCGATAAGGAACTAGATCTATATGAAAATCAATCTCACGTGGGGGTGGTAACCCCGGTAGCTCCCAAAAAGATGTCTCGCAAACTCTCTCAAAATGGGATGATCATCTAACAATGGTCCACTAGACCCATCCTCTGATTTGTCACTAACTGTAACAACATACATCTGACAACCCCATCGCACACACCGCTTAAGCTATATAGTGGAGATGGTGTGAATAGAAATGGGTCTCCTGACCCCCAAATCACCGACTCGACTCCCAAATCATCTACACAAGATATAGTCTTGTGATAACAATCCATCCTGGCCCTGTGTGTAGATAACCAATCCATACCCAAAATGACTCCATACTAGCCCAAAGGAAGGATACGGAGATTTGAGGTAGTGGTGAAAGGTCCCAAATCCACTACACACTCCTTAACCAAGGAGTCTACAAATATCTTGGCTCCGGTAAGCCATCTCAACATCCCAACTATGACCCTACCTAACTATCACCAGCCGACATCACTCTATTAAATGTGGTGTAATGAAAGAATCGAAGAATTAGAATCAAACAATACAAAGGTAAGAATACCACCAATGTTACATGTAGTCTCAATGACCGTAGTATGATGCTCTACTTGGCGCTTCTTCGGTATTGCATAAATCTTGTGGCTACGTCCTATGTCACCAACAATCACTCTAAGATCTCGTGTCTTACCCTTGTTATTAGGGTTTTATGGGTAATCTCTTCAAAAATGTCCAAAGAACACCACAACCAAAATATCCTCCTAATCCTCCCCAATGAGTAACACCTCCAGTAGGTTCCCTAGAAGTCTGTGGCATAGATCTTGATGATCCGACCGTGGTCTACTATGGCCTCTGCCGAGAAGCTCCTATCACTAATCTCTAAGTTCACCTCGTGTCCTGATGGGACCCCTAGGAGGAGGCCCCATACTCCGACCTCTCTGTGCATCATCTCTCTGTGGAGGTCTATGAGGTGGGTGGGATTATTGCTGTTGTTGTGGCCTAAAGGATGACTTTATTATACCACAGCCACCGTGAGGAAGGGTACCGACCCCCGATCTACTATCTCGCATCTGCCGTATGCGGCTCCCGACTTGGTCTCTATCCCGCTGGGTCTTTCCCCAGTATCCTCTCGCTATATAGGCCTTCTCAACAACCTCAACGTGAGTGAGTGTGTGTGTGCACGCGCGCACATGTGGATTTGTGTACATTAGTGCATGGGCGTGTGTGTGTGTGTGTGTGTGCGTGCGTTTGTGTTTATGTGTCTATGTGATATTTTACACATGTGAGTGTGTGTGTGTGTGTGTGTGTGTGTAAGTGTGTGTGTGTGTGCACGTGTGTGTTTATGTGTACGTGTGCATGTGTGTGTGTGCACGTGTGTGTACATGTTTTTTTACATGTGCATGTGCATGAGGGTATTCTTGTGCATGTGTGTGTGCATGTGCTTGTGTGTGTGTGTGTGTGCATGTTCTTGTGTGTGTGCATGTGCGTGTGCGTGCACGTGTGCCTATGTGTGTGCACATGCATGTGTATGTGCATGCACGTCTATGTGTGATTGTGGGTACGTGTGTGCGCATGTGTTGGCGTGGGTATGTGCATGTGCATGTGTGTGTGTGCATGAGTGTATGCGTGTGCATGTGCATGTGTGTGTGTGTGTGTGCATGTGCATGTACGTGTGCGTGTTAATGTGCTGTGCCTTTGCATGTGCCTACGCATGTGCATGCACTCAATGCTTGTGCGCGTGTGTGTGTGTGTACGTGTGCCTCTACGTGTGTGTGTGTGTGTGTCCAGTGCGTGCGTGTGTATGTGTGTGTGTGCATATGCGTGTGTGTGTGCATGTGTGTGTGTGTGTGCATGTACGTGTGCGTGTGCGTGTGCGTTTACGTGTGCGTGTGCGTGTGTGTGTGCTTATGCATGAGCATGTGCGTGTGCGTGTGCGTGTAGGTGAGCATGTGCATGTGTACGTGCATGTGTGTGCCCATGTGCGTATGTGTGTGTGTGAGTATGTGTGTATGCATGCATGTGTGTGTGCATGTGCTTGTGTGTGTATCGTGTGCATGTGTATGTGTGTGCGTGTGCATGTCTGTGTGCGTGTTCATGTTTGTGTTCGTGTGTGTGTGCATGTGCATTTGTGTGTGTGTGTGTGTGTGGCATGGGTGTGGGTGTGTGCATGTGCATGTGCATGTGCATGTTCACGTGTGTGTGCGTTTGCGTGCATGTGTGCATGTGTGTGTGGGTGTGCATGTACGTGTGCATGTGCATGTGCGTGTGTGTGTGCATGTGTGTGTGCATCCATGTGTGTGTGTGTGTGCGTGTTCCTCCGTGTGTGTGTGTGTGCGTGTGCGTGTACGTGTGTGTGTGCGAGTGCTTGTGTGTGCACGTGTGTGTGTGTGTGTGCGCGTGCGCGTGTGCGTGTGTGTCTATGTGTGTGTGCATGTGCATGTGCGTATGTGTGCGTGTGCGTGTGAGTGTGTGTGTGTGTGTGTGCGTCGGTGCATGTGTGTGTGTGTTTTGTGCGTGTGTGAGTGTGTGTGCATGAGTGCATGGGTGTAAGTGTATGATTTTGTGTGCATGTGTGTTTGTGCGCACGTGTGTGATTATGCGCATGTGTGCGTGTGAGTATGTGTGTTTGTATGTCTAAGGGAGTGTGTGCGCGCACGTGTGTGTTTGCATGTACGTGTGCGTGTGTGTACATGTGCATATGCGTGTGCGTGTGTGTGTATTCGTGCGCGTGTGCGTCTGCATGTGTGTGTGTGGGGAGTTCATGTGTGTGTGTATTCATGCGCATGTGCATCCGCATGTGTGTGGGCTTGCATGTGTGTGTGTGTGTGCATGTGCATGTGTGTGTGTGTGTGCATGTGTGTGCGCTCGTGTGTGTGCGTGTACGTGGGCATGTATGTGGGTGTGTGCGTGTGCATGCGTGTGGTCGTGTACGTGTGCGTGTGCATGTGCGTGAGCGTGCACGTGTGTGTCCATGTGCGTGTGTGTGCATGTGCGTGTGTGTGTGTGTGCGCATGTGCGTTTGTGTGTGTGTGCGTGCACGTGTGTGTGCATGTTCATACACGTGTGCGTGTTCGTGTGTGTGTGTGTGTGCATGTGCATGTGCGTGTGCGTGTATGCATCTACTTGTGTGTGTGTGTGTGTGTGTGTGTGTGCATGTGTGCGTGTGTGTGTACGTGAGAATGAGCGCGCATGTATCTATGTTTTTTTGTTCCTGTGCACATGTGTGTGTGCGCGCACGCACGTGTGCGTGTGCGTGTGTGTGTGCACGTGTTTGTGTATGCGTGTGTGTACGTGATCACGCGCGCATGTTTATGTGTGTTTGTGCACGTGTGTTGTGTGTGGAGTCCACTAAAAATAAGATAAAATAAAATTATGTCTTATAAATGCTTAACCGAATCAAACTAAGATTGATACTAAAACAACCATAGTACGAAAAACAAATGTGCTTTGAATGGAAGGAAGTTTATAGGAACGAGGAACTTGAACCTTCACCTCTTTTGATGTGTATTATTTTTCCCTCAACAACTTCTGGTTGGTCCCCTTGCATAATGAGGGTAAAATTTAAAATTCAACTAAACATATTTTGAGAAAACAAACCTCTAGCATAAGAATGAGAGAATTAGGAACTTTGTAGGTAATTGGAAATATGGAGTTTAATTATGTAAGTTATGGAGATTTTCATAAGGGATAAAGAGAAAACTTAAATGGTCGAACAATAAGTTGAATGTGAAATGAATTGCAGAATATGTATGTGGAAAATGGATAAGATCATCCTTGTATAAAAATGTTCCTGGAATGTTAATCATAACTAAGATGTAATCATGGAAATGATGTGTTGTGGGGTTTCCAATCCTTGAGTCCCTTTTCTTGTGGTTGAGTTATTGCTAGCATTCGTTCATTGGGGAAGGTGTGGCATCGACATGTATATGGTGTTGTCATGTGTCTATGTGGGTCGATGGATTATGTAAGTGTCGTATGTGTTATGGAGTTTTCCTTACTTGGAGCCTTGTGGTGTTGTGTAGTGAGCAATGTAAGTAAAAAAAATATCCTAGTATTTTACTGTTGTATTTGTGTGTAAAATGTGGGCGTTACATTTGGTATCAGAGTGAGGTTCATGCTCTCGAACCTCTAGGAAGATTGGAGTTGTGATGGTGTTACATGATGGTGGTGGATATTGGAAGAGTAATGTGATATAAGCGTGATGTGAACTATGTCGTAATTGTGATATTTTGAACGCACATGTTGTGTATGTCACTTAGTGCATATTTGTTATCATGTTGATGTGCTTGTGATGAGATTATTCTCTCTCCTTTTCATAGATTCTATGAAGAGTCCATGTGTGATGTACCACCTTATTGTGTGTGAAAAAGAATGTTATTGTGGATTGCGGAGTATTGGAGCATTTTGGGCATTATGTGATATGAAGGTGTATTGAGGTATTGCATGACAAAATTGTTGTAAAGTGAATTGGATTTTATCGTGATGTCATCACCGTGTTGTGATAAATCGTGTGTGTGTCACCATGTTGTAATTGGAATTGACTATATGTTGTAAGGTTATACATTGTGTTCCTCATATGTATAATTCATGTAAAAAATGTGATGGTTCATGTCATGATTTAGGGGCATATGGTGGGTGTATGATCCCTAATGTACAGTGATTGCACTTTGGGTGTAGAATGTGGTAATGTGATGTATCGTAACCCGTAAAAGTAATGATTGTGTTATACCCTGTATATATACCATGCATAAGATGCTATGGTTAATGTGTGTGAATCACCATTGTGTTAGTGATGTAGTTATATGTTATGTTGTGGACCCTACACTAACCGACCCTAAGGGAAATTGATAAATGTGTATGTTTGGAGTGAGAAAATGTGTACCATTGACTAGTCACTCAAGATGAGTACAAGATAGGAAGTGGAGCCTTACATAGGCTTGAAAACCCACTTTTGTTCGTTTGGTATGTGTGGCACTTGCTCAACGGGTGTCATGTATATTGTGTTTCATGACACCTTAGGCTCAGTAGATGGTGACTTGTACTCTTTTCTCTCTCCCATATGGTTGTCATATGGATTCAACCTATGTGATTTTGACTATGTTGAGCCTTGTCAAAGTGGTGGTGGGATGATTTAGATAGAGATGATGATAGTTGTATTATTTGATATGTTATTTTACGAGCTGAGGCTCGATGTTCCGAGTGCAACAACTCATTGAGTACCCCCTGGTGGCCATATAAGGCCATATAGTTATTGTAATGTGTTATTTCTATACATGTATTTTATTCATAAGTTGAAAACTTTCCCTTTTCTTGCTAGAACCAACAATTTTATTGATTGACATGTTCTTATATTTTGGGCATTTATTTGGTTGATGCACTAAAGAGGTAGATTTTTGCACTGACTATGGCTATTTGGCCATTTGTTTTGCTTAGATTTAAATTTTATTTTTAAGTTTAAAATTTTTATAGCCTAGCCCAAGGCTTGGGATTTTTTCCACTTGGCATTTGATATGGATTGTTATGTTGGTTCTAATGTCGTAATGTGTTGGAATAGGGTCATGGGATTCACCATGGAGTGGTGGAACCTATGGACCCACTTCGTTGTATGGGGGTATGCCCCAAGGAGTTACAGATAACTAGTGGGTTGTTGAACCATGAGTTATTATGTCACTTGGGTTAGAGGTGTTTGGACCTTATGTGCCCAGGCCATAGGGTGACCGACCTCTTTTGTGGAGCTAAAAGGAAAATTTATCTTTATTTTATTTTTCTTGAGGGAGGCATAAGAGACACTTGAGGGAGGCATAAGAGACTTGAGGGAGGCATAAGAGAATTGAGGGAGACATAAGAGACTTGTGTGTGTGTGTGTGTGTGATTAGTGCACTTGGAGTTTTTTTTATATGTTTGTGATGCTTTGGGAAGCATATGTAGTTGTTGGTGATGTTTTGGGAGGTATATGGAGTTGTTTTGTGATGTTTGGGAGGTGTATGGTGTTAGTGTTATGATTTATGTGTACTCTTATGAGTCTAGTTGTGTTTTGTGATGTTGAGGATTGATGTCCTCATCGTTGGTATGATGTTGTTTTTCTCTTGACCCTATATAGCTATAGTTATGGTTTTGAGTTGCATGAAACCCCTATATGTGTACATGTTCGAAATTATATGTTGTTGTAGTTTACTTATGTTACGAGTACCTTTGTGTATGAAGCAATGTGTCTATAAACTATGTTGTGAGGGCTATACTTATTCCTCCATGGGTTAGTTGAGTTCTTGCATGTGATACAACCATGGAAAGTATGTAGAAATATGTCTTGTAAACCATTAATGTTGTGTTCTCCCCGATGTAGTATTGTGATGTCAGTTTTATTGGGCACCTATGAACATAAGACAACTAAAATCCTAAGAATGAAATATTAAGAGCTTAATATTAAAAAAATATATTAAAATAAAATACTAACTAATAAAGTAAAAGTGCAATGCGAATCTTCACAAAACATTAAAATTTATGATATCACCAAATTTAGTTTGTTTCCTTATGGTCATGTTATACCAACATATGTTTTGTTAAACGACATGTGTCACTATTGAATTTCTTTCCTACCTATCCTAAGAGCTTCGGCATTGTGTTGCATCAAGGATGATGCTCTTATAAGGGGAGGAATGTAATGCCTGAAAAAATATATTAAATGGAATAAAATTTAAAAAATGAAGTTTTTTTCTTTGGGTGGTTACAGATAGATGAAAAATATTAATATGAGGGAGGTGGAAGGATTCAAAAACGCTGGATGCTGGTGAAAGGCACATGGTGTCAATCCATTATAACCATTCACACTTGTATTTTCCTTAAAAGTAATAAAATTGAATCTATCAATTTTAGATCAAAAAACCATGTTGTAAAAGTTTGGAAGGCCATTTAATTCGAAGTAGTGGAGAGTTATGAATCCCTGAAAGCAAGAATGTAGTCTCCTAATATTTATGGCATGGGCAGAAAATTTCTACATGTCATTTCACTTTAGTGCAAGCACTTTTCTTGAGATCCTTAGCACATTAACCATGTTGAAAACTAGTAAATGATGTAGATTTTGTAATAATGGATATGGTTTACATCGTCTTCTTAAATTTGTGGGTTGTTTTGTTTGGATGATTTAGCCAACAAATTCATGAAAGCATATAAAGACGGGTTTCTCACTTTACTAGTCACACAGATTGTCACATTATCTGAAAATGTCCAAAGCTCTTAATCAATTATATCCTCCTCCCAACCTATAATGGAAAAAGGTTAAGTCTCTTAGGTTCTTGGAGTAAAAATGGGCTTCAACAAAGAATTACCTCAGTAAATGATTTTATTATAGATGTTTAGAGCCTTTCCAAAATAATGTGCTAGCACCTTCCCACTTATGGTGCAAAAATGGAATATAATGATCTACATGAGTATGTTTAGTATGGGTTCTTTAAGTTGAGAATCAAAAATCTATTTTAATGAATATCAAAAATGGTTTGCATAGAGTGTGGATTTCTTAAGAAAGGTTGTTTGTGGACATTCAAATTGAAATGCCACTTCTCTTTCCGTAAAGTTCTATTCCTAAGTTAAATTGTGTTCTCCGACAAGCAAGTTACATCACAAATGCCCTGTTTGATTTAAAGAAAATCAAAAAAAGGCATCCATGTGAGAAAATTTTAAACTTTGTAAATGTATCAGAATATATCTGGCCATTCATGGAGCATTGTTATTAAAAGGGCATTGAGATCTTCTAAAGTGAAGAAATTCAAGCTTTGTTAGTTGCCAAATACTCCTCTAACATGGACTAAAAAAACTGGATTTGTTATGCTCATGGAACACAAGAATACATATGTGAATTATTAAGGCCTTAGTGAGATCACTTTGAAGGAAACCATGGAAAATTACACCCAATTGAATTCTTACACTGCGTGGCTTATTCAACTCATTCCCGGGCATGGATCATCTCTCCTTATCTTTCATAACTACTTGTTCTTTAGTTTTTCATTTCAATATAATATAATTTTAAAATCATTAAATGGATATAATACATTTAAATAGTTTTAAAATAAAACATTTTGTGATTGAAAAAAATAATTATTCTTTTAACTAAAAAATTAAAATAACCCTTTTGTATAAACCTTATACTTCAACCCTCATTCTAGGTGATTTAAAAAACTTCCTTCTCCACTAGATCA
This sequence comes from Taxus wallichiana var. yunnanensis, assembly GCA_018340775.1. NCBI lineage: Eukaryota > Viridiplantae > Streptophyta > Pinopsida > Cupressales > Taxaceae > Taxus > Taxus wallichiana. Next base: position 453,098,763 of record CM031236.1, read on the forward strand.
TATAATATTGTTTTTATCGACAAGTTAGAATTTGACATCCTATAAAAATGTTGACCACTCTCAATGTTAAAAAGATAAATTTTGTGATTTTTTAGAGACTCATTAAACCAACTTCATAACTCTTAAGATGATGTGTCAAACTTCATCCTGTGTCCTTGTTATGTGAGAGTCACCTTCAACTTTAGATTAACCTCGATTTACCATGTGTGATCTTTTGATGCCCTATTCTAGGATCCCTGGTACACCATTTTGTAGTTATAAGTATTAAAATCTAAAAATGTTGGCTTTCGTTTTGACACCTTTGAATTCTGGACAACAAAATGCTTTTATCTCTTCACAAACCTCTAGTATTTTTACTAGATATTTCATGGAAACCTTTCAGTTTAGGGAAAATCAATTTCTTCGATTAGTTTGGAAAATCCATTTTTAGGCCTCTAGATCACAATTTTTGACAAGGTTCAAACTAGACCAATTATGATCGGTGGCTCTTAAAATCATGTCGCCATTTGAAACCCATTTGTCTGCTAGTTTTCGGTTCGATTGATTCTAAAAATTCTCCATATATAAGGTAACTTCTAGGAAATTTCTCATTGCTCGTTCATCCATCGAATGTTAGATTTTGACGTGGTTTTTTGATCCCTCGAGCTAACTTTTGATCATTTTCAACTAGGCCAATTATGACCATGGCCTTAGAAAACTAGTCGCCAATCGATAAACCGCTTCACTCGGTTCAAAATTTTGTTAGTTCCAATGGACTCTTCGTATATTAATGGACACGTAGAAATTTTAACCATGGTGTGTTTTCTCATTGGAAGACAACGTTTGAAAGTGGTTTCTTAGCCTCGAGTCTAAATTGAACATTTTGTAACTAGGAGGAAAATGTAAAAAGAAATTTGTAGGACCCCTTTGGGTTGCCAAACCACCGTGTGGAAACTTTTTGACACATGTAAATAACTATTTGAAACTCTATAGTGTAACTTGTTGTGTGAAATGGAACTTTTGACAAAATGGTGTTTCTCTCTCTTTTCCTTTCTCTTCTCTCTCCTTGATTACGATATGTGAAGTGAAATGAAATGAATGAATACATGTTTCTAAACCTTTTCTTTCAATTGAAAATTGTAATTATTATTATATGTAAATGGGAAAATGAAAAATGTTAATTATGTTAGATTAGGATGGATGCCATGCCAATGATTTATCGCTGATTTCATGCTCACATGGTTTTGCAGGATACAAGAAAGATGGAAAAGATGATGTGTAATTCATTATTTATTATTGTAATTTATAGAGATCATTGTAAAATGAATAAATGTATAATGTAGTATCTCGTTTACAGAAAATTTATATTTGAAATTTTCTAATATGTATGAGATGTTAGTTTTAGGGATATCTTAGGAAATGTGCATTTAATCACAAGTTTAATTTGATTCATAGTTACGTATATGGAAAAAGGTTTGATAGATATATAGTAAATGAATTTGAAGTTAATATATTGTAGTTCTTTTCAGTTTTCAATAAATGATTAATTAATTATTGGGTTGTATTCTTACCTTGTAAACATAATAAAGAGATTTAATCGAAACACTCAACCCTAGTATAAGACTCGTGTATAACAACCCTTCTTGTGTGAATCCTTTTAGTGTGGAAAACCTAAACCTTAAGATAAAATTCAATCTCTACTCTCGATGTCATCCTTCTCGCATGATATTTCTTAGCCCAAAATAAATTGAAACTATAAAATGAACTTAAACTCTTGTACTCGATGGAACCTCGTAGCCTAGGTAAATAAGACCCCTAGTTTTGTTATAGCATCATGGTCGGTATGTTCAACATTGTTGTCGTGAACCCATAATTTAGGAAAGACATGGTCCATTTTTTTATTCCGGAGTATGTGGTTTCCTTCTAGGTCTATGGTAACATGCATGTGTGGGGTAAGGAGAATGTCTTCACTTCAGGTCCAACACTATGTTGAGTGGTGAAGGCCTCTTTAGAAGTCACCTTAAGAGTCCTTGTTTGAAGCAATGACTATGTGGTGTAACCTTACCATTTATGGAGTAAGTAGAGCTAATAATCCTTTAGTATCCTTTTGATTGATAGGTCTTACCAAATTAGATCTAGAAATTAACTTCATCATGAATGAAGTCCTTGTTGGATCCAAATGACATAAATGGAGATCGTGAAATACTTGTTCTAGGTCTTAAATCTTGTTAATGAACTCCTTAGTTCCTCCCAGTTAAATGTGTTACCTTGGTTTCTATCAACATATCACCTTGGTCTTTTCTTGAAGGTGGTTTAGCATAAATATGTCCTCTTGCCTTAAACTCATATATAGTTGAGGCATTGATCATTAGGTGCAGTTTGAATTAAACCAAACCTTATTTGATTAGGAGGTTAACTTGGGATTCATGTGTAGTTATAATGCTTCTAACTATATAATTATTCAAAATGGTAAATAAATACTTTTGTAACTCTTTATGTTATAAAGTGACACCAAAAAAAATTAAAAAAGGACCTAGCAAACATTGTAAATGAAATGAGAAACAATAGTTGTGTGATAATGGTTTAGGAACAAAAATTCACTTGAAGTCCTTATGGATGATTTAGGCATTGAATTTTTTTAATAATGGATACAAATTGATTCTTGGTGGGACTAGGCCTTTGAGCCAGTTTAGAGTCCACTAAAAATAAGATAAAATAAAATTATGTCTTGTAAATGCTTAACTGAATCAAACTAAGATTGATACTAAAACAACCATAGTATGAAAAAAATGTGATTTTAATGGAAGGAAGTTTATAAGAATGAGGAATTTGAACGTTCACCTCTTTTTTGATGTGTATTATTTTTTCCTCAACAACTTCAGTTGGTCCCTTGCATAATGAGGGTAAAAATTTAAAATTCAACTAAACATATTTTGAGAAAAAACCTCTAGCATAAGAATGAGATAATTAGGAACTTTGTAGGTAATTGGAAATATGGAGTTTAATTATGTAAGTTATGGAGATTTTCATAAGGGATAAAGAGAAAACTTAAATGGTCGAATAATAAGTTGAATGTGAAATGAATTTAGAATATGTATGTGAAAATGGATAAGATCATCCTTGTAAAAAATGTTCCTAGAATGTTAATCATAACTAAGATGTAATAATGGAAATGATGTGTTGTGGGGTTTCCAATCCTTGAGTCCCTTTTCTTGTGGTTGAGTTATTGCTAGCATTCATTCATTGAGGAAGGTGTGGCATCAACATGTATATGTTGTTGTCAT
>CM031236.1:453104525-453167025 GCA_018340775.1 Taxus wallichiana var. yunnanensis
AAAATCAAAATGACAAGGGGTTCTCTCCCTACCCACGCTGCCACCCCCAAAGTGCCATGTGGCACCTTCTCATTGGTTGCAGGCCACAGGGCCAAAATGGAAAATTTTCCCCAAAATTTCAAAAAAGTTAAGTTCAAAAAGAATCGCGCCTCCGCCATAGCCCCTTGAGGACATGTGGCGCCCTCTGATTGGTTGTGGGCTGGAGGAGGAAAAAGTGAAAATTTTCCAAGGTAAATTTTTTTAAAAGATAAGTTAAAGTTCAAAAAGAACCACTTCTTTCCATTATGCCACGTGGCAAAGACATGATTGCACCCTTGATTGGTCATGGGCCAACGGGGTGTGGAAAAAGAAAAAAATTTCCCAAGGCAAAATTTTCAAAAAGATAAGTTAAAACTTTGGTCCGCCCCTCCGAGGTGCCATGTGGTAGATCCCGATTGGTTGAGGGATGGTGGGGCCATGTGACTTTTTAGGAAATTTTTCCAAAGTTAAAATTTGAATTTTTCTAATAGTTAGATTTATTTGTTTTATTTTTTTTAGTGCCAATTTGAAGTAAAACTTCAAATGGCCATAACTTGAGCTAGAAAGCTCAGTTTTGGGAAAATGAGGACTTTTCGGAAAGATCTCAATGCCCTATTTGCATAAAAATCATCAATTTTAGAAATTGATGAAGTTTAAGTGATCAATTTTGAGAAACCAATCTACAGGTTTTAATTTGTGAACTAGCAATTTTCAACTTTTCAATTTGTTCAAATTCGGTTTCCTCCTTCACTCAACATGTCAAAAAGACATGGAGTATTGATCTAGGGAGGGTTTAGAGTGTTTTAGGGAAGTAGATTTGTTCAATTTAATCAAGATTGTATTTTTCGACAATAGACAAAAAAATGACTGCAAGTTCAAATTGGATTTTTATAAAGTTTGAAAGTTCTTTCTTAAATGTTATGGTAAATTTGAGTTCCTTAGGACTTACCAAGTCTGAATTTCAATATTTCATATCTTGTTGCTTGGTGCAAGTTTGAACTGCTCATTTTTATTAAAATATGATTTGCCAGAATGAAGTTTATAACAGTGAACTACTTCTTTTAAATTTGTATATCAATTTTGTCATTTAAATGTGTGTATAGCTTCTAAATTAGTCCAATACATTTTCTTGTTAAATCAACCATTCAATTCTAAGTTAAAGTGTAGTTCTGATTTCAATCCTAATATACATTTTAAGAGAAATCACAACATTGTCCTTCTTCATACACATTCTTTTTTTTTCAAACAACAATCTCATTCTTTGACAACAAATCAATTCCAATACACAATACAATTTTGAAAACTAATGCAATCCTTTATTCATATTCCAATACAACTTTACAACTTATCACTTTTCCATTTGATTTCAATACAATATATAAAATATACAACACTATTTCTTGTTCCTTTCCAAAACTAGAAAATGGAAGATAGTTCTTTACATTTCACCATTTAAGTTCAATCTTTCCTCTATCAATGCACATGGTTTCACATTACAAATATTATACAACTCATCCACTCAAGGTGGGAAGGGTTACAATGAACTTGCTCAAAAGAATGGGACTGTCAAACTGTATATTCTTCTTGCTCCAAAACAGCAACATGCTAGTTCTCCATCTTTTCATCTTTGATCACAACAAGGAAGGGGGAAAGGCAACGCTCTCCACCCAACCAAGACATCCAATGAGAAGGGAGAAGCCATCCTTCCTCATTGCCCCCGAGCCCCAACCATATTGAAATAGAGAGATGAAATCAACACATGGCAACAATGGCTTCCACAACAAACAAGTAACATTCTTTCACATGCATAAACAATAAGAAAACACAGTCCAAGAAAAAACAACAGTTCACAACTGCATTTGAAACCATTCACACAAAACTTAGGCTTGATCAAGCAAGCCAACAAGAGCAAGGAACTATGGGGAAACTACTTATGCCTCCCTATTTGGAATTGGGCATCCACCTACAGTCATACCACCAATATCACATATCAAACCCATAAACCTTATGCCTCCCAACCCCTCCTTATGCCCCCCAAAGTTTCTCCCTTATGCCCCCAAGAGTAAGAAATGCAAGCTATTTCTTTCCAGGTGGATCCCAAACCAAAGCTCCCTCCACAATAAAATAGATGCCATTGGCATTCCCTTATGCCCCCATTGAAATCCCCATAGCCTTCTCCTACACCATGTCTTAAGCAATCTACCCAACCAGCCAAGAACACATAACACATTCACCATTTCATACATGCATGCAAGAGAAAGAAAACATTCTAAAAAGGCTCAAGTTCCTACCTCTCCATAATGGAGTTTGTTCCAAGATCCACAAGCTTTCCAAATGTCAAAGTGCAGTCCAAAATCAGAAATGTCTCAAGCATGCAAAAAGGCTCCAACTCCTTCCACAACAAGCTCCCAAAACAACAAGCAAAAATGCACCCCAAGAGGAATAAACAAAGTTTCAACAACCACAAACAAGCAAGGAGTTTTGAATTTAAAGGAGAGGGAAGAGAAGAGGATGATGTGGATCCATGTGGGATGCCACATCATTCTTCCTCAACCCCAAGAGGAAAGTCAACATCATGCACCTAAACACAATAAATAAAATGACAAATTTACTTCCACACTCCAAAATAACCCATACTCCAAAAGGACTGAATTAAAACCATGTAAGAGAAGTGCAATTAAAACTTACAAATAGTCATTTCAAAATGCATTTAAAAGGCCTAAATTTAACCTCCAAACCATAGGTATGGTTGGTGAATCATTTTAAGAGGTGTGGGACAAGCTCAACTTGTCCCACAAGCCTCCAAATTTAGCCTCCAAGGACAAATTCGAATTCCTAAGAGGATGAAGTGTTTAACATTCCAAAATCTATCTTACATACTCTTACATATCCCTTACACCTTCTTACACATTTCTTACACACTCTTACAACATTAACATTTAAAATCAACAACTTCATTTATTACATTCTTATGACATATTGATTTATTTATTTTACACATGATTAACCACAACATTACACAACACATAACAACTAAAGAAGAGGGTAACACATCACAAATAAACACATGCAACATTAATAAAGGAAACACATTAATAAATTACACAAACCCATGGTCACATATAATGGAAATTCCCCATGGAAATCCCTAACAACATACAACACACACACACACACACAATAAATTGCCATGGTGACCTTGTTGAATTCACCTAGAATTTCAATATGGTTAGTCTCCAGTCCCCCGACATTGTTGTGATATTTAACCTACAAAACACAAATACCTCCTTCATCCTCGTGGCCATATCAGAACATCCAAAATGATATAAACAACATCTCAAGATCATCTAAACACATGAATCACAACAATATCAAGAATTCAACATTATCATTTTAAATTAATTAATCAACTATATCATCATCAATAATCTTCCATACTAGGTCTACTCAAAATATCCAATGTCACAAGTCCAAATCAACATCTATAATATGTCCATGTCAAACAATATATCATCATCCACATATAAAAATGTCTCTTAGTAACCATCATGCATAATAACTGAATCCAGATCAATAATAATCCATGATCTAACATCTAACCATCATACTAAAACAAAACATAATAGTGTCCATAATAAGATCAACAATATCAAGATCAAGATCTAAAAGTGTCAAAGGGAAGTGGGCACTACATCCCCCTCCCCTTAGACTCGACTTCCTCCTGGAAGTCACTAGAACAAATGTGGAAACTACACTCGTAATATTGTGGCATCCTCCCAAGTGGCTGCAGTCTTGTCATATCTGTCCCAATGTACCCATACTTGATCAATCTCTCTACCTCGAAGGCCCAGGGTCCTATGATCTATGATATGGATGGGCTCCACCATCACCTGCCCCTGATCCTGCACCTACAATGATGTCCAATCTAGTACATGAGAGACGATCTACAATATATCTCCTAAGAATGAGAACATGAAACACATCATGTATGCGAGACAAGTTGGGTGGCAATGTTAGATGGTAGGCCAAAGGGCCTATACACTCCAAGATCTCAAAAGGACCAACAAATCTAGGAGCTAACTTAGAACCTTTTCCATAATGGATAGGGAATTTGTGTGGCCTGACACGAAGGAACACCTTCATGCCCACATCAAACTACGATCAATCCTATGCTGATCCGCATACTTCTTCTACCTATCATGTGCCTCCTACAATCTCTACCTTATCAACACTACCTGCTGCTTCATGTCATACAAAAGAGATGGATCAAGAGATACTCTATTCTCTAACCTGTCCCAGCTAAGGGGTGTCCTGCACTCTCTACCATACAACGCCTTTGGAAAGGAGCCATGCCTATAGAACTCTAAAAAACTATTATTGTAGGCAAACTCCACTAAGTACAGGTACTCCTCCCACTTAGACTGCTGATCCATCACATACATCCTGAGCATATCCTCCAAAATCTAATTCACTCACTCGGTCTTCCATCTTGTCTCATGGTGATATGTTGTGCTGAAGTTATCCTCATCCCGAGGACATATTGCATGGTAGTCCAAAAGTGTGAAGTGTACAAAGGATCGCGGTCACAAATGATCTTCCAGAATCCCGTGTAACCTGAAAATCTCATCTAAATATACTCGTGCCACTACTCTAGCTGTATAAGTGGTCTTCACGGAGAAAAGTGAGCCACTTTTGTCAATTTATCAACCGTGACCATAATGGCGTCATGGTGATATCTCAACATCGGTAGCCCAACAATGAAATCCATGGAAATGGTGTCCCACTTCCATTCCGGTATGGCATGAGGATAAAGAAGACCTATTGATGCTGATGCTCAGCCTTAACCCTCTGGCACTCTAAAAACCATGACACAAACTGAGCCACATCTCGACAAAGTCCTCTCCAGTGGTATAACTATCTCAAGGTAGCGTGCATCTTCTTCACCCTAGGATGGGCTGAATAGGGTGCACAATGTGCCTCTACCAAGATGTCTTATCTCAAGCCTCCATCTCTAGGGAACATATATCCTACCTTTGTGCCTAAGAAGACCATCTATCCTCTAAGGAAAAACCATCAAACTTCCCCTCAAGGGGTCTCTATGACTCTATCTCTACTCATACCACAATGTAGAAGCTGTCAAGAGGAAGCTGCTAAAGAATCTTGCTCCAGTAAATATGTGCTCACTATAGTGGCCATAGCCACATGTCTTCATCTATTGAGATCATATACTACCACATTCTCCTTCCCCTTCACATGCTTTATCTCCATGTCATACTCACAAAGCAACTCCATCCAACGCCGCTAATGAGCATTTAGATTGGGTTACGTGAAGAGGTGGCAAAGACTCAAATGATCTCATCCCAGTGTGAATCTCCATCCAAGAAGGAAATGTCTCCATCTAACCAAAGCATGCATAAACTAACCACAAGCTCAAGATCATGGGTAGGATAATTAAGCTCATGATCCTTGAGTTTGTGAGACTCAAAAGCTACAACCTACCATCCTACATCAACACACCTCCAAGCCCTGCTAAAGAAGCATCTATGCAAACAAAGAACTCACCTTGTGGATCCAAAGCACTACAAGAATGGGTGTTATAGTGAGACACTCCTTCAGTGTCTGAAGGCCTGCTCACATCTATTTGACCAAACAAAATTCTTCCCTTTCCTCTAAAGGGAAGTGATGGGGTGCGTAATTTGAGAGAAGTCCTAAAAAATCTCCTGTAGTAACCTGCTAGTCCCATGAAGCTACGCACCTCGGTCACTGTAGTGGGTGCTGGAAAATCCATAATGGATCTAATCTTGGAAGGATCGATTATGATACCTTCCCTAGAAATAACATGACCCAAATATTGTACCTCTGTTTGAAAGAAAGCACACTTCTCCAAGTTCCCATAAAGCTCTGCTACTCACGAAGACACTAAAGAACCTGGCGAAGGTGCCCCTCATGCTCCTCACGTGTATGTGAGTATATCAAAATGTCATCTAGGAAGATGAGCATGAAGCGATCTAAAAGGTCCTGAATACCCCATTCATCAAACTCATAAACATTGCGGGGCATTCATCAAACCAAAATGCACCACTGTGAACTCATAGTGCCCATATCTCATGCGGAAAGCGGTCTTATGAATGTCCACCTCCAAAATCCTCAACTGATGTTATCCTGACTTGAGATCAATCTTAGAGAACATCATGGCTCCCTTCATCTAATCAAAGAAGTCATCAATAAAAGGAAGAGGATAACGATTCTTGATCGTTACCTTGTTCAACTGGCAGTAATCAATACACAACCACAAGGATCCATCCTTCTTCTTCATGAAGATCACCGGTGCACCCCAAGGAGACACACTAGGATGGATAAGGCCCTTCTCCAAAAGGCCCTTGCAACAAAACTGAGCTCACGAGCTCTCGGGTGGTCATCCGATAAGGTTCTCATGAGATATGCTCTACTCCTAGAACCATATCTATATGAAAATCAATCTCACATGGGGTGGTAACCCTAGTAGCTCCCCTAGAAAGACATCAGAAAACTCTCTCAAGATGGGATAATCATCCAACGATGGTCCACTAGATTCATCCTCCTGATCTATCACTTGATCAGAATAACATACATCTAACAACCCCATCACACACACACGCTTAAGTTGCATAGTAAAAATGGTGTAATAGAAATGGGTCTCCCGATTCCCGAGATCACCAATTCAACTCCCAAATCATCTACACAAGTTATAGTCTTGTGATAACAATCCATCCTAGCCTTGTGTGCGATAACCAATCCATACCTAAGATGAATCCATATGAGCCCAAAGGAAGAATACGAGATATCTAGGTAGTGTAGTGGTGAAGGGTCCCAAATCCACTATACACTCCTTAACTAAGGATTCCACAGAGATCTTGGCTCCAAAATCCATCTCGACATCCCAACTAAGACCTTGCCTAACTTCCACCAGCTTGCATCGCTCTACTAAAGATGGTGCAATAAAATAATCAGAAGAACAAGAATCAAAGAATACAGAGGTAGGAATACCACCAATTCTACCTATGGTCTCAATGACTATGCTCTGGTGCTATGCCCGGTGGTTCTCAACCACTTTGCATAAATCTGTGGATGCGTCCCATGTCACCAACTATCGACTTAGAATCCTGTGCCTTACCCTTATTAGGGTTCTCGAGGGACAATCTCTCTAAAAATGTCCAGCTACTCCACATCCAAAGCAACCACCTGATCCTCTCTAAGGAGTAGTACCTCCAGTAGGTGCCCTAGAAGCCTGTGGTGTGGATCCTGATGATCCAGGTTGTGGTCTATTGCGGCCTCTCTGGCGAGCTCCCACTACCGAGCTCTAGGTCCACCTCGTGTCCCGATGGGACCTCTAGGAGGAGGCCCCATGCTTCACCTCTCTATGCATCATCCCTCTGGGAGGTCTCTATAAGGTGGGAAGGACTGATGATATGGCCTAAAGGATGACTATGAGGAATGGTGACCACCACAAGGAGGAGGAGATGACCCCCTCAATCTACTATCTTGCATCTGCTGAATGTGGCTCCTGACTCAATCTCTAGCCTGTTGGGTTTTACCCTGAGTCTCCTCTACAATATAGGCCTTCTCGATGGCCTTTGCTAAATTCTATGGACAGTGAATCCACACTGCACCTCCAATATCCAAATTTAGGCCCCGGATGAACCTATGAATCTACACCTGCTCATCCTGCATATACTCTACATATTGGAGTAGATCTAGAAACCTACTCTCATACTTTGCTACTAAAAGAGAAGCCTATCGGGGGTCATGGAAGCTCATGAATCTCTCCTCAAATAACTCCCATGTCACCTCAAATAGCTCTAGAATCTATATAGAGCTTCTACTCCTCTTCTTCCTCCACCATACTCATGTTCCATCCCTCAGTAGATGGATCGCAACATGAGATTTCATTTTGCTAAAACAAGGACAAAGCTTGAAGCAACTGCTCAAGCTCACTAGCCAGGCCTCTCCCGAAATCCACGTGTATCACCTAAGTAATGCAAGGGACAAAGCTTCAGGATCTCCCCGATGTGATCCGCCGTGTGGTCTGCATCGGCCTCTAGGTCTCTCAAAGACACTCATCCCTAAGCCTAGGGCTCCGAGACCTCTCTCTACGCTCTGAACTCTATCACCCCGTCTCTCATAGGTGGTGAATCTATTTCTGAATGACTCGCATGGGAGTTCTCTCCTCTATGCTCCTCGTTGAGTCAAGGAGATACCTTACTCTCGATAGGAGGGACTCTATCATGAGTAGTTACATGTCCCCCTCCTAAGCCTCCGCATAGAGCCGCATTAACATCTTGAAGGGTCTAGTAGAATCTGAGGTAATAAGGCTGCTACACCACTGATCCAATGGTGGTGGTGGTGGTGAGTCTAAGTCTCTATGGAGGTTCCTATTACTCTATTTGAGCCTCCTGCATAGACCAAAGTGAGAGTTAGTTCATTTTTTAAGTTTATACAACTTCCATGTTTACTAAAATATACAAATTCTAGCTAAGTTGTTTTCTAGATTTACAAGTGTACTAGGTTTAAGTTTTCATGTCTCAAGTTTTCTAGTGTGCCCAATGGTCCAAGCCTTTGAACCACTACTCTGATACCAAACTTTCGTGCCTGTTTAAACAACCACTTGCGACCCAAGAAACAACCTAGGGTTAACTAGAAAAATTAAGGGATAATTTTTTTATTTAAAGTGTCTACAACTAGGTTACAAGACATCAGTTTTTACTAACAGGTTCTGGAACAAGACCAACTTACTACAACATATGTTTTCCTTTATTACTAAATATCAATTTCACAAGGTTCAAACCTTAGGGTTTCATGTTTTTGTTGGGTTCGGGAGTAGTTTACCCCATGTTTTCTCTCTAAGAGGCTTAGAGTTTTAACTAGATTTTTCTCCTACTTAACACTTCCAAAATTTTCCTAAACCATTCCCAATGAATAGGATGATTCTCAACCCTCTCTATATTCATTTGCATTCTCCTGATCTTTCACTACAAATTTTTTTATCTGTGCATGATCTTGCATTGCATTTTTATGGTTTGTTTTTATTGGCGAGACAGTGTTCTTCATTCCTCGGTGCATCACCTTTGTAGTTTAGGTTTTATTTTTATGCATCTTCTTACCCTGTCTCTTTGGAAAGTTAGTTTAGGTTTTGAGTAAACGCTCTGCATTTTTATGTGTGCATCTCGAGCAGAGGAATAGGAACCGGCCTTCATCTCGAGAGCTTTTCCGATTTTGCAAGGTCCCACACTTGGGAAAAGCTCCATGTTATACAATCACACCGAGAGTCTCAACCCATCGAGTTGAAGACATTCGGGGTGATATGACTCACCATCAATAGTTTTGCACACTGGTGGGACCAAGAGGTCATTCCACAAGTTTTTAAGGAACTTTCAAGAAATTTGGACTTAGAAATTACAGTTTTACAATTTCGTATTTTTCACCTTCCAGTGAAACTTTGAAATCAATTTTCAAGGGCTTAACTTGCTCAAAACAAGTCAAAATTTCACCAGCTTAATAGATCGGGGATAATCTTCAAAAGGGTATTCTTATATTTTTGAGATTTTAACTTTAAAAATTTCATGGTTTTTAGTATTTCAGGTTTTCCTGTGTATTGAGCATGTCCCAAGTTCTAACACGGCGTATTTCAGGTTTTGTAAGTTGCCTTGCATGACCTGAGTTTAACCTGTACCTTTCAGGGATTAGTAGCTGCACAACAATACCCAATAACCGGATTGAAGAGTTGTATCTTCTGGGTCCTTCAAAGTTTTAATTTCAATTTTTAATATTGCCAGGTTTGGTGTGTAACTTGGCAGAATCCAGCCTTTTAGAGGCATATTCAAAAGCACATCTGGCGACTCCATCTGGTAAATAACTCATTCTCTGAGTTGCAGACCCATTTTCCATCCATTTCCATCCATCTTTCTTTCCATCTCTTTCATTCTTTCCATTCCATGAAGTTGTGCAATCATGACTTCATTTCCATCATGGAATTCACATTTTCAACAACAACAGTATATCACACCTCCAACATGTTTTACAAATCCTCCAAATCAGCATGTCTACCCATATGAGTAGCAATACCAAAGTCAGATTGGTTTTGAAGCACATCAAGAGCAAGGGTACACATGCAATGAAGACAATCAAATGGAAGATGCAAATTTTGTGGAAAAAATCCAAAAGATGGAGGCAAAAATGGTGCAATCAAGAGCAACACTCAAATGAGGGCCTTTAGAATTGGTTGCAGGACTCCTTGTCCATGGGGAGGCCCTTTTCCAAGACACTTCAGCCCTCAGGAGAAGCTGGACTTCATGATGAAGATGTTGCCCCAACTTGCACAATGGACAACAGAGATAGAAGCCTATAAAATTGGTGTTGAACAACCTTGTCAATGGGTAAGTTCTACACCATCATCTAGTTTTTCTCTTCCCATTACTCAAGTAGCATCATCTCATTTGGAATTCCAAATTCTAAATCTAGTCAATGCTGTCCCAGGAATTAATTCCATTTCTCCATTCCTTAGTCTTCCACCACATCTCAATTCTTCCTTCCCCTTTCCTTCCAAACAGTCATCCCCTCCACAAAAGCTAACAGAAATACCCTCTCCTCCAAAGAAACAAGAGTTTCTACCTCCTCCACCACCATGAAAAATTTCCAAGTCATTTGAGTTACAATCCACTTCTCCTCTTGCATTCCCAAATCCATATTGGGAGGATAAAAATCAAAATGTCAGTCAAGGAAAAAAATAGCAAAAAGAAAAGCCAAACAAGGATGAAGAAATTCAAAGTCCGAAGAGTTGGGCTCTTAAATTTGGGATGACAAAGATCCCTTGATGGTTAAGCCTTCAAGAGGTTGGAGTTGGAGAAAAAGTGATGGTAGGACTTATTTTGTGGCAAAGCAGAAGAAGAAAGAAAGAAAAAGAAGATCTTGCAGTCCCAACTTGTCCTCTAGAGCAGCAAAGTGAAGAGTTTGACTTAAAAACTTCGTGCTAGAGGAAGAGTTATATCAAGAGCAAGATTGTCTTCAAGTAGTAGAAGAGGGAGAAGCTGCTCCAAATCTGAAGAAGAGGAGCACATTCTAGTCATGGAGGAGAAAAGTGCAGATTCAAGGGGTTTGAACACAAAGCGAGCTTACTCTTTGGAGAACCTTTAGTTCTTCTTTCTACTTCATCTCTCTCGAGTTCTAGTGCTAAAGAAGAGTTTGATCTCTCAAACTCAATGTTAGAGGATGAAAGAAACCACGATGATCAAGTTACAGATCAAGAGGACACCATGGAGGAAGTTGAGCATTTGCAGCAGGACAACAATGAGGTAGTGTATCTGTCAGATTTGGAGGACTGTTTTGATAAAGAAGAACCAGTTGAGTTTCCACCATTCTCTCTTTCATCTCCCGCGTCCCAAATACTTGACCTACTGTCATGAAGGAGAGCATTCATTTGCAGCAGCCTACATCTTATACCAGCTCTTTGGAACCAAGATTGGAAGATTTTAATCTTTCATGTTCTTCATTGGAGGAAGAGAAAGGGAAGAAAGGTTCTACCATTGCTTCCACACCATCCATTCAAAAGGGTTTACAAGAGAAATCCATTCTTGGAGTCGAAAATCGGGCAATGGGCATACTCGAGGACCATACCTTGCCCAATCAAGTATCCGGCTTCATTGGAACTAAAGGAGAAGTCAAAACCAGTCATGCTTGCTCCTAAGCATGAGGATGAGCTACAAAGAACCAAGGATCAGCTGTCATACCTCTCCAATCTAAATGTAGAACAACTAAAAGAGGTATTGAATTTGCCTTTAGCTGATACCTTGATGATTTGGGTGGAATACCAGCTTCTTGTTGATTTTCATTCATCCAATCAGCCATGTAGTGCCAAATCAGTTGCATGGTTGCCAATTTTGAAGAAAGGAAGCTATTTTGCACAACCAGTTGCAGGGTTTGTTTAGCTTACCTTTGCTTCTAGTTAGAATATCTAGTAGGTAGGTTTGTTTTTAGTAAAAGAAGTGCTTATGCATACTCTGCATGTTCCATTTAGAGCATGTATGATTTTCAATTTTTACATAGTTTTGGTGCTTTCTTTGGTTTTGCTCTTGCACAGTTCATTTAAGTGGAATTTTTGTGAGAACAACTCTAAGTTCAATGGGTTTCAAGTGGCTTAGAGGGAATTTTTCAAGGTTCAGATCAGTTTTCAGTATTTTTTATGACTCCATGCCTAATGGATTGCTAAAAGGCCACTGATCTTCTACCTAGCAGGTAGGTGATCCCGTTGAGTCGCCAAATTGTTGTAAATATCTCCCCGGGTAGATATAGACAAGTAGAAGAATATGGAAATCAAAGAAACTCAAATCCCGATGAAAATGGATGCGCCAAGGTGCAGTTAAGGGTGCACAACAAAGGATGTCGACATGAAAATGGATGCGCCAAGGCACAGGTTAAGGCGCACAACAAAGGATGTCGACATGAAAATGGATGCGCCAAGGCACAGGTTAAGGGCACACAACAAAGGATGTCAACACGAAAATGGATGTGCCAAGGTGCAGGTTAAGGGCGCACAACAAAGGATGTCGACACGAAAATGGATGCGCCAAGGCAGGTAAGAGGCACACAGCAAGAAGTGTTGACATGCCAAAAGTCACGCCTTAGCACATGTAAAGGGCGCATGACACAGAGTGTCGACATGAAAAAATTACATGCCTTGGCACACGTAAGGGTATGTCGACATAAGGATGGATGCGCCAAGGCGCACCTTCAGGAGGTGCAAATTTTTTAGCACTGACAGGAAGCAGACCCTAACCCAGATATTCAAAAGGCCATAACTTTTCACAGGGAACTCGGATTCACGCAAGGTTGGACTTTTTGGAAATCTTACAAAGTCCTCTATCCAACTATGACTAGATATCTTTAATTGGGTGATAAAAAATTCTTAAAAATGTAAAATACAGTTCGCCACTTTTTGGGTTTGCTAGGGTTCTCACCTACCACCATAATGAGAAAACTTAAATGCAACCTAGAGGTGGTTGGGGTAGATTTGGAATTCCTCTCTCTTTTCTCTCTCATTCTTCCTATAAATTTTAAGGAGGGGCTTCTTTCTAAAGGTTGGACATTCTTGTTTTGCCCCTCCCTTCTTCTCTTTGGTAGGTGAATTTGTGGAGTTCAAACCTCCCATCTAAAAATGTAATGCAACTTTGCCTCTTGGCATTTTGTAGTGTATTGTATCAATCTTTGGAGAAAATAATGCATGTTTGTGGATGATTCTCAACCCTCTCTGTGTTCATTTGCATCCTCCTAATCTTTAACTACAAATTTTGTTATCTATGCATGATCTTGCATCACATTTTTATGGTTTGTGTTTATTGGCGAGACAGGGGTTTCTTCATTCCTCGGTGCATCACCTTTGTAGTTTAGGTTTTATTTTTATGCATCTTCTTACCCTCTCCCTTGGAAAGTTAGTTTAGGTTTGAGTAAACCCTCTACATTTTTATGTGTGCATCTCGAACAGAGGAATAGGAACCGCCTTCATCCGGAGAGATTTTCTTATTTCGCAAGGTCCCACACTTTGGAAAAGCTCCATGTCATGCAATCACACCGAGAGTCTCAACCCATCAAGTTGAAAACATTCGGGGGTGTTGTGATTCATCATCAACAGTACATACTTGAGTAGTTTCATAAATCGTTCCCAATACTCGCTATAGTTAACTTCCCTTGAGCTAAGTTCTAAAATTCAGTCATTTTCTAATTATAATAAAGTTGTTACAGCCATTATTACCTAAAATAACCTTTAAATTGATCCCAAGTGATGTTAGTTTCATCAATGTTTAGCTTAGCCTTACGATTTGTCCTACCATGAAGATGCTTCATGTGAAAGTTGATATGATCCCCAAATAGCTTTAGTTTCTTCTGAGAGGTTCCTTATTATAAAGTACTTCTCCATCTTGCTGAGCCAATTCTCATCTCCATCACCTAATGTGGTGCCATCAAACTTAGGTGGACTTATCCTTTTTATATCATTAGTGAGTTCAACAGCCAACCTATCCTTTTTGTTTTCTAGCTGGTCAGGCACATTAACATTGTTATTATCAACACCCATATTGGGGTTGTCCTCAGGAGGTGGCTGATTGTTATTACCAGCTTCTTCTTCCTCCTCATTACCCATCACTTATTTCTCGATCGAGACACGATTAAATGATCTCTTGTGTCCAACAAGGTAGCAAGGATCTCATCAAGTTTTTGGTTGTTTCTGCTCCCTCCTCAGGTGGAGCATTATTCGCAACGTTTCCTCTTGTCCTAACCATTTTTGGTACAAGAAAATTCAAGTTTTTATTAGATTATGGACATAATAGGTCTAAGATTTGTAACCTTCAGCTCTTATACCAAGATGTAACATTCCTATTTTAAGACTTTAGAAACAAGGGATTTTTTTTTTTTTGAGTAATGTTCCTGTTCTAAATACGTAATTTAGAACACACATTCCAAAACAACCATTCTTATAATAGATAACCATATGCAACTGTAATGACTCGGTGAACTACCGATCTATTCATTTCATGACTCGGTGAAACTACCGATCTATTCATGTTTAACACTAAGTATTGAATACTTTTCTGTATACTACGTATACTTGGTTCTCTTACCCTATTCTAGGTATTGAGTGATCTGTCTAAGGAACCTAACTAAATAGTTGTTACCAATATTCATCTGCATCTCGATCCTTAGACTAGGTGACATAGGACAACGCAATCAGCAAGTTTGCGATACTTTGGCCAAATATTTTTAACATACTATTCATATTACTTATTCCTTGATGGCATACTCATCAATCCAGAATACGTCCTTCACCCCCACTCTATTGTTATCTAGAATTTCCTTTACTAACTTCCGTCAATCCTCTTACCCAAGGTTTAACCCTAGTTATAGTTAACAACATAGGTCATGATAGGAAGGAGCTCACAAAGACTTAGGATAGATTGGCATACTAGGTCAACCTAAATCAACCCCGTGTGCCAAGGTACCCTGAGTCCTAGAGGGCTACTTTGTATCGTAACTACGCTACTTCCTAGTCCTAGAGAGAAACTAAGTTCAAGTCCAAAAGTGTGTAGATCTAGATGATCAATGCGAAGGGTCTTACCACATATCAACTACAGTGATGTATCCTCGAGAAGATCCTAATCTTCTCAAAGGTACAACCCTACAATCGGCGTGTGTCAACATCCTATAGAACAGCCTCGTCAAGATATACATACCCCTAGGAGATTATTAAAGTTTAATTAATTTGGATTCTTAAAGGCAGATTTCAGCAACCACGCCCATATTCTAATCCAACTCTCCCTAAGTTCTTTTCCAAATTAGGTTCCATTAACTCTTGCTAAACTTCCTTAAGATTTCTTTCTTTCGGTTTCGTTAATTTTTTTTGGCTCAACAAGAAACTACCAAGAAGAAAGGACAACAACCTCTTAAGTTCCATTTAATGTGTCTAAACTATTTAAGGAAGTGTAACAACCACCGAGGTTGTAACTTAGTAGTCTTTATTAAATGAATTATAATGATTATAAATCATATCTTTCTTCTTGACTACTTTTAATAAGAGAGGAAGAGTCTTCCTCTTCATGTTTAAGTTATAGGGTTTAACACACCCTTTATATCCTTTACAAATTTCATAGTTTCCATTGTAATTTCATTATACGTTACTTTAATAGTATGAGATGTTTTAATAGGATCATTGAAATTCTGTAACTTATTTAGTTGCCTCACAATTAGGGAATTACTCTAAATCCCTTTTTCCTACTTATCCAAGAAAACTCATTAAAACATATAAATAACATGAAGAATATCAACAGGATAGGGTTCCACTTCTTTTACAAAAGTACAAGATAATTTACATACTTCATGCAAGTAAATTCTCATTCTATATTTCATTTTCAAAACTTATACATTTATAACTTATGCATTTCGGACATACTTGCATGATAACATAGCCTTAATTCAAAAGAAAATAACTTTTCTTTTTCAATACAACTTAAGAATAGATCATAATTCTTCACAAGAATCAACTTAGATTAGCCAATGTATCATATAAGTTTTTTCCTTCTTTTATAACTTACGAAGTCCATCTGCAAAAATTGCTAGCACGGGTCAGTTCAATGAACTAAGCATGATAAGCACTAAGCCTTAAAATGAAGTGCATTCCACTAATTGTTCCAATAAAAATAACCCTACTTTAATGAACAACGAGTATTTCATACACCCTAAGCATAAGTAATATCAATAAAAAGAAGAGTAACACTAACCAGGATTAACGAAAAAAGATCAAAATATAAACTATATAATATGTCTTACAAATTAAAGTATAATTGATCCTATTAATTATCTTTACCAAACAACAAATAATAATATTTTGTTGCTTCCAATTCTACCAAATATAATACAACACTTATCTTTACTATAAGATACAGGAGTGTTTACAGTATATTCCCTCTTTGGATGTTTCATCTAACTTTCAAGTAAGAAGAAGAGAAACCATTCCCATTATGCCAAAGTACATAACATCAACAAGGCAGAAACAGGTGTATATCAAGATTTAAATTGTTCCTTTAAGGTCCTCTACTTTAAAATTCAACATCTTAAAGTATTCATCATAACAGAATAAGATCCCAAACTATATTCATTTCTTTCAACTTAATAAAATAGTTTTACCTCCTCTCATACATATAGTTTAAGTTCATTCAAGAGTTCCAAGGAAAGAGAACAAGATCAACTTCAAGGAAAAAGAAAACTAAATGCTACCTTTCCTTCTAAATCTTCACATTATAATGCATGAATTCTACCTTCCATTGGGAGCATTGTAACAATGAAGTTCATACACATTCCAAGGATAGTAAAGTTTCACAGTTTATATTTCAAAGACTTATCACTCTTTCATTGGACCAGAAAAGCCTCAAGGTAAGAAGAAAACATGCAACATTTTTCTTTCTTATGACCCTTTACCCTCCGACAGTGAAGTTCCATCAATCCATACCATTAATTTCCCTTTTTAAACTCTAGGAGAGAACAGTGAAATTCAAAACATAGTCATGATCAAGTTTGAATTGTAGTTAACCTTTCAAACCTAACATTCGTTTATTGGACCCATCAAGAGACAAGAAATCTGAGTAGATACTACACTCTAAATTTTCCAATAGATAAGGTAGAACTATCTTGATAGTATTCCAATGTATCACTGCAAGAACTACAAATTGAGATTCCAATAAAAAGACAACCAACAAGTTGATTCCAATCAAAATCTCTAAGAGTTTATCTAACAACTTACTAAGCCATGCTTCCAGTTTTTCTCTTACGCATGTAGTTTATTCAAAAGTATTCTAAATTTAGAACCACTCCATCCAGTGATAAACTCCATTTAAATGACAAGATCAAACAACTAATTAATAATATGTTCAGTCAAAGACTCGAATTACAAATCTGAACACAATGTACAACATAAGGTGCCTAAAAGGGTCAAATCATTAAAATGCTTCTAACCAAGTTTGGGTAACAAAATGTTCCCTCTTTCGTTTATAAATTAGTCGAAGGACTTTATTAACTAAACCAACACATCATTCAAGATACCATATCCATTAAAATTACAAAGTAACAGAATGATTGTACAGTGTTGTATCACAATATCACAATCACGAATTCATAAATACACCAGCACCGTAATGCTAGACCGAGTACACTGAAACTTCTTAGAAACAATTTAGAATAAGAAAAGAGCTTCCCTTCCCAGTTAACATCTAATCAAACCCAGTTTCCCAACTTCAAACGGAATGTAAGATGCTTGACAGAGCTCAAACTAGACGTCTTAAAAGCCGAGTTCATAAAAACCTCCAAAAACATTTAATATGGCCATAAGAACAAGAATTCACAAGCACCATGCCATATGAGACTTCGAACTATAGTCTAGTTTATCCAAAATAACAAACACAAGTTCCAAGA
The DNA here is from genome assembly GCA_018340775.1 of Taxus wallichiana var. yunnanensis. NCBI lineage: Eukaryota > Viridiplantae > Streptophyta > Pinopsida > Cupressales > Taxaceae > Taxus > Taxus wallichiana. The sequence continues at coordinate 453,122,529 of CM031236.1, forward strand.
ACATGCAAGATCCAAAAACAGTCAATGTTTTTTGCAAGTTTGAAATACAGAAACCAAACCATATATGGCTTTTCCAGTGCATGCAAACTTTACAATAGTCAAAGTTTCCACAAGGTGAGATACAAAAACAACAAACCATATACGGATTAATCCACAGTCCATTTAACTATGAAATAAAACGTTAACACCATAGAGCCAAGAATCTCTACAATGGTTCAATCTCATCAAAACAAGATCCCAAAAATATCTCGAACTTGTTTACAAATGTCCATAAGAACTGGAGTTCCTTACTAGTTGAGTTCACAAAATAAAACAAGTTCATAACACTAAACTCAACAAACACGGTAGATATCGAATAATTAAAGGCCGTAAAAGAATTCAAAACCAAACAACAATTTCTAACAATCAAGAAGCTAGACAGTGTTACCAACTTTGTTCACGTATGTAAAGTTCCTTAGTGCAAAAAAGACAATACAACATAAGCTTTCAACGAATCCATGTATAACACAAATTGAAACCCGAAATGCAAGTTTTTACAAACCCATCAATCAATTTACCAGATAAAGCATGAATGCACAAAAATCATCAGAGCAAAGTTGTTTTAATGAAAACACTTAGAGGAAAGCAAGAGATTTTAACAATTAGAGCCTATCATGCCTGATAGTGTCGTTGTAAAATCGAAGAAGACCTCTAGCCGAACTCGCTTCTTCTCCTCTTCTCCACGAAAGATCAAACAACCAAATACTTCTTCCACAATGCTTCTTATACATTCCCGAGAATCGAAAATAGATTTAAAACCTCCAAAATAGCCATGAAGTGCAGTTTAAACTACTGGTTCGAAAAACCAGAGTGCATGTAGAAAGAAAATTGGAGAACATGCAAAATGAAACAACCCAACAAAAATCCGTTGGCATGACTACCTAGGCGGTTTGGGCTCAATAGCCAAAAATAATTAATTTCATTTACTCCATATCTCCCGCCTATTCTTCCTTGCCACCACCTACCGATTCTGGCGATCATCAAATCAAAAATAACATGTATTTCCATTTTTAGTGATACTGCCACCTAAGCCTCTACCAAACCAACTAACCCCTGCCAAAGCTGGTAGTCCGTATGCATTAATAAACCTTATCAACATCATCATAAATGCCTTAGGAACCATCACCACTATGCATGCGACCCCCTTAAGTCCCAATTCATATCCATTAGTTTAGGTTAGGTTAGATTGCTTAGGTTAGATCTTAGGTAGAATTTAAATTTATACCTTAGGATATAACACTAATAACTAACCCCCACCATGGCCTTAGCAATTAGGTTAGATAATTTTCACAAAGGTAAACAATTCAAAGTGCCATAGTTTAGAACACTAGGTTAGGTTATAATAGTACCTAGTAGGATTAGGATCTAGGTTAATTTAATACCTAGTAGCCTTTTCAATCCCCATTAGTACCAAGCTTAGGTTAGGTTGTAGATCAACAATTCAACCGATCAAGACAGAATAAGGATTTTTAGGTCAGGCTTAAAATTCTATCAAGTATCATGGCTTAGATAGAAATACATATGTATATTTTACCTAGCTTAGGATCCCGTAGGTTAATCCTTAATAGAATCCCTAATATCTTTCTCTTATGATGTGAATAGGTTGCATGCCCATTTTATCAGCAATGACCTGTCATGGTCGATCTTCAAAGACCCAAGCAAAATAGCCTACTGAATGGAAGTACGTTCACACAGAAATTAAAGAACTTGCAACAACACAGTTCAGTTCAATGTTTATCTTAACTCTTGGAATGTCAATTTTACCATTCGTTTAATGGAGTAGATTCAAAACATCCCTTGGATCACTGAAATTGGTCCAAGGATGAGTCAGATAAAAAGACAAGTTTACAACTCTTAAACCAGATTGTAAATCACCTACCAGAAGTGAAAAATGGATTCAAAGAAGTTATTCCAATTCAGTCAAAGGATCTCAAGAGCAAAAATACGTATCCATATCAAGCATGATTTCCAATAATCGAATAACATATCCTTATATAGAAAATCACATATCAACACTTGATGCAAAAGAGGAAAATAACAAAAGTCAAGGGTGTTACATTAAGTACATCTTAAAAATCATTATACCTATTATTTTACTATATATATATATATATATATATATATATATATATATATATATATATATATACATAATAATAAATATAAATATTAAACAATATATAATTAAATAAATAATTTATAATAAACAAGTTTATTAATAACTGAATATATATATATATATATATATATATATATATATATATATATATTATATATAGTAATAAGTTTAAAACAAAAATAAATGAAAACAAAAAAATTATAAGAAAACAAAAAAATAGTTCGGAGAGGGCCGAACCCCATCTCTTACACCGAATGACCCCCTAACCCACTGTTGCCCCTACACTGCTGCTCCACTACCACGTTACCGCAACATAGCACCCTCCTCCCCCCCGTCCATCGTTTGTTCCCCGCACTCCCCTTGTGCACCTTTCTTGTCCCCTGCCGCACCACCATGCTCCCTCCCTTCCTCCTACGTAGCACTACTCCAAATGCACATACCTCTCCTTTCAAAACCATAGCCTCCTTTTAAAATATATATATATATATATATATAAGTGTATCAAAAAAAATAGAGAAGCATTTCTTGTTTTGGTATGATTGTTCTCAAAACGGATTCAATAAAACTCCATAGTTTCCCCCAAACAACCTACAAATAACGAGAAAGAAAACAAAATGAATATCAAGTGAGAGGGAAAGAGAAGATAAAGTTGAGTTAGGTCAACTTTAGGGCAAAAGGAGATCAAGGGCCAAGATTGATTCAATCCTAGGGTCCATAAGTGACCCTACACACTTTCTTTTAGTCATGGGATTTAAAGTGGGAATGGAAAAATAATTTTTGTGGTGTGTGGGAAAATTAATTATAGTAAAAGGATGTAAACTTAAGTTTGTGACCCTAGAAAATACATAGGAGAATAAAATAATTAAGTTGTTATTGGGCTAGTGTTGATTTAAATTTTGGGTAAATGTAATTAGGAAAAATTTCTTTATTAATGAATGAGTGAAGTAAATGCTTTAGTATTAATGGTTCACTTCAAAAAAAAATTCCCAAAAATTTAGTAGCGTCTGGTTTGTTTTTCATTGTCCTGAGGCAGGGCACTACATTTGGTATCAGAGTGTAAGTTCACACACGCGGACACTCTGGGTAATCAATCAACTAATTAATAAGATTTGTAATAACATTAAAGTAAATAAATAAATAAAATAATTGGTTAAAAATTTTCCATAACCATTTAATTACAATTTAATAACCTCTTCACTCACCTCGTGCACAGGATGGCACCCATGAGATGACACTCGGTTAGGGGTTTGGGATGTGGTTCACCTACGCCCGAACCACCGACACCCAAGTTAGGGCCTCAGATCTTAGAGGCTCTCCAGCAGTTGATTGGCGTTGTGCAACAACATCTCCCACCACCACAGGAGGCGAGAGAGGAGAACATTCAGTTGGGAGACAAGGATCCGATAGGAAAGCACGTGCATTCAGAGCCACCCCGAGCACAATACGGCCGAGGCGAGAGATGTCACATAGCCCTTCTATTTATTCATCATGAGAGGGTAGCCTCGTGCACCGTCAAAGCCACTCACATAGTCTCGAGGGACCATTTTGGGATAGGTAACCCCTTTCACCTATTGGACTACATCACCAAGATCGAGATACATGCAACGTGATCGGGATCTTCTTTGTTTGTAGCCGCCTAACTACACCGGCTCTGAGATGGCTTTGGGGCTGAGTCGTGGCTCCTTAGCTTGGATAGTTTTTTTGGTTTGCACTCCTATGAGAGAAATGTCAAGGAAAGGTTTGCCATACACCTCCTTCGAGACACATTAGGCATTTGGTGGAGGAATGAGGAGCGGAAGCTCCATCTAACTTTAGAGACAATGACCGGGGAGATGTTCGAGGAGTGATTTAGGGCTCGCTTATATGTCGACCATTTCATGCGAAGAGGATTGATGAGTTTCACAACTTACGACGAGGGATCTCGCACAAAGAGCTTAGTATGAGAGTAGGTTCCTGGATCTTCTGTAGTATGTGGATTATCTGCAAGATGAGAAATTACAGGTTAATAGGTTTATTTGAGGCCTTAATGTAGATATAGCAGGAGCAGTCATGATATTATCTCCTCCCACACCTGAGAAGGCCGTTGAGAAGGCCTACTTAGCTGAGGAGAACATGACCAAGGCACAGGAGCACCGAGATAGAAACAAGAGCAATTTTTAGGAGAGGATATATGCCTTTCAGATTCAGAGGTCATGGGGTACAACACCACCCCCTAGAGGAGGATTTTGGCCTCCACTAACAGCCATGAGGGCTCCACCGCACCCATAGCACCGCACCCAGCGCAGCCAGAGATGCGATCATGGCCACCTACAAAGAAAGGGCTAGGCAGACTCAAATATTTTAGAGAGGTGGTACTAGAGGAGGTTTTGGTGGAGCTAGGGATGGGAGGTAGGGTACTTAGTAGGTATAGTTAGCTTGTACGTGCGGTCTGCTAGGGTTGGACTAGTAGGATCAGTACACCAAAGTACAGGAGGGACCCCATCTCAGAGGGGTATAGGAGGATGTTTTATTTGTGGGTCTACTGATCACTATGTGTGCATTTTCCCACACAAATCCAATACCATGGACACATAGAGGGCCTCTAGATCAGAGCAGATGGTGGGTGACGTAGGACACACTCATCGTGTTTATGTAGTGGTTGACAACCGCCAGGTAGAGCATCAGACCACAGTCATTGAGACAACAAGTACTATCAGGGGTATTTTTGTCTCAGTACTTTTTGATTCAGGTGCTTCATATTCTTTTATATCACCTTCTATAGTGGACCAGTGTGGGCTAGTGGTGGCTAGGCAACCAGATAGTTGGCAAGTGGAGTTGGCCTCTGGGGCCAAACTCGTCATGGACTTGTATGTGGAGAGTTACGTACTTGATTTAGGAGCCTTCTCCACTACACTTAACCTCCGAGTTATCCCTCTAGGATCCTATCAGGTAGTGTTGGGTATGGATTGGCTCAAGGCTCATTGAGCTAAGGTGGATTATAGAAATAAGGTCATTGAGTGACAAGATGACCTTGGGAGTGTAGTTGTGATATCGGGGATGTGTTGTTCAAATCAGCAACACCCCTGGATGCAAATCAGGTTTCTAAGTTGATGTTTCAGGCATCCAGTGTGATTGCACAACATTGAAACCTCTCTCCAAGTGTGGGACTTGTAAAATGAGAGAGAAATCTCCAAATTAAAGGCTGGTTCCTCAAATTCCTCTGATTAGATCTGTTATTTGCACAATTACAGAGGTTTGAATCCTAATCCTACTCTAAATTCCAAGGAGACAGAGATAGAAAGTGCAAAAATTGAAACTAAACTAATAGGTGATACACCAAAGGAGTGGTGAACACTTCTTGTTCATGAAAATTGACACAATTTCATAAAATGCAACATGAAACATCATACACAGGCTAATAAGATGCAATTAGAGGTCTGAAATGAAGCAAGACAATACAAACAAAGGACTGAAAATTGATCACAGAGTCTGCACTTTGTCATTTTCCTTTGTCAAAATCCTTGCATATGCAGCATCAAAGAGGAAGAAACCTATTACAATCATGAAGAAGGTCGATACTTGCAAAAATAACTTGTTGAAGGTGAAAGAAGAAGCTTGCTATCCAAAAAAAATGTTCAACCCCAAAAAATGAGCCAAATCTAGCTTTTACAATGCATGGGTCGAGCCTAGGAGAGAGAAAACATGTAAAAAACATGGCAGCCATTCCCCATTGAATGAAGATGTATTAAAATAGCATGGGCATCCTTACAGACCCATGCCCTAAAAATTTTAACCATCTTTGGGAGAGAATGCGAGCCATTCTTCATTAAAATCGATGGTTGAAACGTCATTTACATTTCATGACCACGTGCGAAAGCATTTTTATTTTCTCTCTCCAAAATCCACCAAAATGCAAAATTGACCTGGAATCTTGTAGATAATTTCACCAGATTTCTATTGATATAAAGAACGTGAAAACCAAGCTTTGGATCGAAAGATATGGCGATTTGAAGTTTTAGGGCAAAATAGGGCCAAATCGGGTCGCTTTAAGGCGAGTTTTGATTGGCTACAGGCCTTCTAGGGGAAAATTTCCCACAAAAACTCCACTGAGCCATAATTTGAAAAATACAAGGAGTTAGGAGGAAAACTTTACCTTTACTGAAAGCTAAGAGAGAGCTCTATCCAATGGTGCCATTTTTAGAAAGATTTGAGTGCCTAAAAATAAAAAAATGGAGACTGAGGCACAAGAGAGGTAAGAACACAAGGAGTTAGCCACAAAAATGAGCAAAGGCACATTTTGGATAATAGCACCTAGAGTGGTGGAGCATGGGGAAATTTTGGAAAATTTTCCAAATGACCAAAAAGGTGCAAAAATTTAAATTTTTGCCCACCAACCCGATTTAGTGTTGTTTTCCCTAAAACTTCAAATGGCCATATCTTTCGACCCGAGCTTAGTTTTTTGTGTTATTTATATCAATGGAAAGATGGTCAAATTATCTACAAGATTCTGGGGTCATTTTTGCATTTTGATGGAGTTTAGAGAGAGAAAATTGAAAAACACCTCTGGCACGTGGTCATGGACAGAAATGACATTTCAACCACCGTTTTTAATGAAGAATGGCTCACATTCTCTCCCAGCATGGATAAAATGTCATGGGATGGGTCTGTAAGGATGCCCATGTTGTTTTGAATGTGTTTTGGTCAATGGTTGAATCCCTTCTATGTTTTCCCACGTTTCTCTCTCACAGGCTCGTCCCCTTGCCCTTTAAAAAGCGATTGGCTCATTTTTAAAGGGTTGAACATTTTTTGTGTTGATAATAGCAATGCGAATGCTCCTAATCATCCTGGAACTAAAAGGGCAAGATTAGTAGCTGAACTTACAAATGACATAAAGAGAATAAGTACTCCAAAGTTTGATGGAACAACCCTTGGGGATGGAGCTAGAATTGGCTCGATGAAATGGAGAAGTACTTTGCATAAGAAACTTCTCCGAGGAGACCAAAGCGATATGGGGAGCATATCAACTTTCTCATGAAGCATCATCATGGTGGGACAACCATAAGGTTGATTTGAATATTGTCAAATTAGACATAACTTGGGATCAATTTAAGGGTTACTTTAGGCAACGGTGGCTGCCTCGACTCTATTTTGATAGGAAAATGACTGAATTTTAGAACGAGTCGCAAGAGGAGGGCGACGGTGATAGAATCTTGGGAAGGGTTTACTAAACTCCTTAAGTATGTGCCGTAGTACCAAGTGGATGAGAAGTTCAGAATACGAAAGTTCATAATGGGACTAAATCCCATCATTGGTGGCGAAGTGGATGTCCACGGTCCAACCACCATGGAAGGAGTTGTCAAAAAGGCAATAAGACAGGAACAGAAATTGAGAGCAATTTCTGCTCATAGGAAGAGATAAGGAAGAAGATTCCCAACTCTTCTTCATCTCTCGCACCCAAAAGGGGGCCTTGGAAAAGGTTTGGTGTGAAATTTTTTGTTGTTGTAGATAACAACAAGAAATCTGTAATGAACAAACCTATAAATAGTGTGCGGAACAGCTTCGAAAAAGTTAGTGGCAATGGACAAAAGTCCTATGGGAGCCAGAATGATAACTTCAAAGTTGGTAACAAATTTGAGCCTAGGAAAGGGCCAGTTGGAGGATGCTTCAACTGTGGAAAGGACCATTACATGAGTCACTGTCCTATGAAAAAGGATGATCGTGATCAGCAGCATAGGATACACGCTGCGGTGGCTAACAGACAAGCTGAAAAGCAAGTTACGCCTATAGAAGTTTCGGGTAAGTTATTTGGTACACCTGTAGTCATACTTTTTGATATTGGAGCTACTGAATGCTTTATTTTTACTAAACTTGCAATGAAATTAAAAAGAAAAGATGAACGAAATGATAAGACATGGACGGCGCATTATGGGAATAATGTTGTCCATACATCAAAATGTGCCTTTTTGGGGCAATTCTTGATTTGCCCGTTTCTCCATCGAAGTTGACCTATATGTCACTCCCTTAGGATCATATGACATCATTATTGGAGTTGATTTGTTATGAAAAAAAAATTTGTTGTTTTGACGACTGCAAAGCGGCGGTCATTCGGGTGTAAAGCGTGAAGTTGCGGTTAGGAAACTAACAAATGCGCAACTAAAAAGGGCTAAAAATAGAGGCTACACCTTGTATGTAGTAAAAATGATAGAAAATGCTGAGGAGGATAATGATTTCATGGAAAGATATCCATTATTAAGGGATTTCAGTGATGTATTTCCAAAGGAATTACCAGGTCTTCCACCCAAACGAGAGTTTGACTTTGCAATAGAAATCAAGCCAGGAACTGAACCCATATCTAAGGCACCTTATAGAATGACCACCCTCGAGTTGGTAGAGTTAAAGGCTCAATTACAGGAACTTTTGACTAAGGGGCTGATAAGACCAAACATCTCACCATGGGGAGCACCGGTAATTTTTGTAAAGAAAAAGGATGGCACATTGAGACTGTGCATTGATTATAGAATGTTGAACAAGGCAACTATTAAGAATCGATACCCACTTCCTAGGATTGATGATCTATTCGACCAGATGCATGGAGCATCAGTCTATTCAAAAATAGATCTTCGATCTGGGTATCATCAGCTGAGAATAAAGGAAGAAGATATTAATAAAACAACTTTTAGAACAAGGTGCGGGCATTATGAATTCACGGTGTTACCTTTTGGGTTGACAAATGCACCCGCCGCCTTCATGAATCGATGAACAATATTTTCAAGAATACCTAGACAAGTTTGTGCTTGTATTCTTAGGCGACATTCTTATATACTCTAAAAATGTCGAAGAGCACCAAGAACATTTAAGGGTAGTCTTTGAAGTTTTAAGATAGAGGAAGTTGTATGGTAAACTGTCTAAATGTTCCTTTTATGATGCGAGAGGTGCATTATTTAGGACATGTTATAAGCAAGAACGGAATAGGCCGTAGACCCTTCAAAGATCACAGCTATAACCGAGTGGTTTGCACCTAAGAACGTGCATGAAGTAAGAAGCTTCATGGGCTTGGCGAGGATATTATAGAAAGTTCGTTAAGGATTTTCAAAAATTACTGCCCCATCACTTCACTACAAAAGAAGGATAAGAAATTTGTCTGGACTGAAAAATGTGAATATGCCTTTAAAAATTTAAAGGAACAATTAACTACAGCACCTATTTTAACTGTACTAGATCCAAATGGAATTTTTATGGTTGTAACGGATGCATCGGGAGAAGGCCTTAGAGGTATTTTGTTACAGAATGACCATGTTATAGCTTATGAAAGTAGAAAGCTTAAGTTACATGAATAAAATTATGCTCCACACGACCTAGAGCTCGCTTTGCCATTGTACATGCACTTCAAATGTGGAGGCATTACCTTTTAGGCAAACCTTTTGAGTTAAAAACTGACCATCTGGGGTTGAAGTATATTTTTACTCAGCCAAATTTGAATGCAAAACAACGAAGATGGTTAGAATTTCTTTCTCAGTATGATTTTGATATAGGCTACATCAAAGGCAAGGAAAATAGAGTGGCGGATGCTGCGAGTCGAAGGAAGCGCATCTCTGCTCTTATAACGTTAAGAACTCGGTTTAAGGATGAGGTGAAAGATGCCTTGGAATCAGATCCTTATTTCCGAGAAGTTAAAACAGCCCTTGCTTTGTAGATCCAAAGGATGTGAGGTATAAAGGATTTCACTTTGATAGCGAAGGAATTATGAGGTTCGAAAACAGGGTCTATATACCCTTGGCAAATGATTTAAGAAGGAAATTTTTAACTGAATTCCATAATTCACCTTTTTTTGGACATCTTGGCATTACAAAAATGTTTGCTGATCTTAAAAGCAATACTTACGGAAGGAATGAAAAAGGATGTGGTGGAATTTGTAACACACTGCTTGGAATGTCAGCATGTTAAGGTGGAACATATGCATCCCGCTGGATTATTGTATCCCCATAATGTTCCACAGTACAAATGGCAAGTGATAACGATGGATTTCATTCAAGGATTGCCTATGTCAAGGAATAAGCATGATATTATCCTGGTTGTCGTTGAAAAATTAACCAAAGTGGCACACTTCATTGCTTTGGTAATTTGAAAGATGATGCACAATATTAGCAAGAATATTTGTACATGAAATTTTAGATTGCATGGAATACGCGAATTGATCATATCGGACAGAGATCCGAGGATGACATCAAGGTTTTGGCAAACACTTAATGCGGCCTTGGAACTAAATTAAACTTCAACTCTGCATATCATCCGAGACAGATGGGCCATGACCAAGAGAGTCAAAAAAGTTTTAGAGGACATGTTAAGAATGTATTGCATGGACCAGCAAAGATAAATGGGAGGAATACCTTCCACTTGGTTGAATTTGCCTATAATAATACATATCACACCTCTTTAAAAATGGCACCCTTTGAAGCATTATATGGAAGAAAATGCGTAACCCTGTTAGGCTGGGATAGCGTAGAGACAGAGAGGTAATTGGGCCGAGAAATCCTCAAGGAAATAGAACAACAAATCAAAATAATTGGGAACATCTAAAGGAGGCAGCCAATAAGCGAAAGAGTTATGCGAGACTTTAAGCGGGTTTATAGGAATTATAAACTTGGTGAGAAGGTCTTTCTTTGGGTTAAGCCAAAAAAGAGCTCAATAACTTTTGGCAAGGCTGCCAAGTTGTCGCCACATTACGTGGGACCTTTTGAAATTGTTGAAATAATCAACCCTGTAGCTTATCATCTAGCATTACCTCCTGCTTTATTACAAATGCATGATGTTTTTCATATTTCTTTGCTTAAGAAATACGTAACAAATTTATCACATGTGTTGAATTAGAATTCCTTGTAGGTCCAAGACCCAGGAATAATCGTGATTAAGCCCATTCGAGTGCTGGGAACTCGCTAGTTGTGCTTAAGAAATCATGAAGTGAATCAATGTAAGGTCCAGTGGGACCAGTTTAGCGAAGAAAGTGCAACTTGGGAAAATCTTGAAGAAATGAGATTTGCTTTTCCATACTTGTTTGATCGAAATTGAAATTCGAAAAACTGATAATTCTACCAAATTTAGACAATTATTGGTCTATTTTACAGTTGTCTTAAAACATTGTTTTAAAGAGTGAATCTGTTTTTGGTATGAACTTATGAATGGAAGGACAATAACTGAATTTTGTCCTAGAAACTCCTTGAATTGGTTAATTTGATCATCGGGACGATGATTCTTTAAGAAGGGAGGAATGTAACACCTTGATTTTTGTAAGTTATCATGGTAATTACTTTTCATAATATTGTAACTGCTGAAATGAAGATAAACATGTTAAGATATATCTTTGATCTTAAAGGAATGTGTTGCTAATCTAGACCCTTGTTTGCTTGTAATTTGTTTACTTGGGACAGAAGTTATTATTGCTTGTGTGATTGTTGATGAGACAACAGACTTTTCGTATGCTTGATGAACTCTAATTGCTGATTGACAGCACACCTTGAATCAATTCCATTGATCCAAGGTATGTTGTGGCCTTATTATGATCGCTTGTCGATTTACTTTTAAACCAGATTGAAGGTTGATATAAATGTTGCAGCACCTGATTTCTGGTATGAATATCTGGTACGTAGATGCCAACGAAAAAGGTTCGATTCTTGAACCACACACCGTTGTAATGCTAGACCGCTTAAGGCGATAAGGGCCTGGATGCAAGTGGCACAGGTATGTGGAACTTAGGACTAAATGTCCTGCTTAATGTTGAATATGACTGTCAGGCGGAAAGACTTGATATGGAAACTAGTTAATTAAATATTAGGGGATTAAACCCTAATCAACCCCTAAGTTTTATCTTATACCCTAACTACTATCCTATATGGATTTTAGATTTCATAAGGGAGAAAATAGATATAAATTCCATTAACCTATGAACTAGGTGAATGACCTAGATATGGACTATTAAAATCCTAAACTAATCCTAACCTAAGGAAGGGGACGCATAGACCCATGTGGATGGAAAGGATAAGAAGGGAAGGTAGGAAATTTAATGGGACAGTAAATGAAGTCCTTACAAATTTCAGCGCCAAGTTTGGCGGGAACAAGAAAAAGTTGGAGGCATCCAACTAGCTAAGTGGCTAAAAAGGAATTACATGCAAAATTTGAAAAAGGAAACTCGCCAACCTGAGTCGGCGGTGGCGTGAGGAATGAGGAAAAAGCACTACATTCAATGCATTCAATGACCTTGGTCTTAGCGACCAGCTCACCTTGGAAAGAGGGTAGAGGAAAAATTTGTTTGTCATTGTGTGCAATCGGGTTTTTAGTTGCTCTGCATTTTTTTCCATGGTTCTGTCAAACCTGCTTGTTATTTTTGGTTATTGTTGTTGTTGTTGGAATAGCCACGGCTATTTTTGAGCTTGAGGAAGTTAGTGGACTATTGGGAAAGCCCTGCTGTGGACGCCGTGGAGAGAAATAGCTCCTGTGGGCGTGGTTTTCTTCGAACCACAAAAAAATATACAGGCATGTTAAGCCCTTCTCCTTAAACCGTTTGCTTTTGTTTAAACGTCTCATTAAAACAACCCTACTCTTATGAGGGGTGATTTAGTTAAATGATGTTGTTGTTTTGAATGAAATGATCTCTGGACTGAGTCATTTTTCCTTTGCTGAGTACGACTTGGGTAATTTCTTTTGTGAATTAGGTGAATGAAATAAGTCTGCTCTTGATGTGTGAGTTGTTTGGCAATGTTGGGTAATTGATCTTTACTCAATATGAGTTGAGTTTGTGCTGAATAATACATTAGCTATGTGTGTATTAATTTTGAGTTTTGTGCGTTCTTGTAAAAATGGAAAGATAAGGTGATTCTGTATGCCTGGTTCGAACTGTCATAATAAAAAGGAACACGGCTTTGGTATTTCTTGCAAATAAGTGAAAAAAGGGGGTTGTGCTTGCTGTATGAGATTGTTTTTTACTGTGTTTTGCATACGCATCTATTACCCTATACGGGTTTGAATTGACAAATGTATTGTTATGTGAATATTGTATTTCTGAGTTCAGTGTGTGGAAACGTTTGGGAAGAACAAATTCGTGGTGATGTTGGTAAACTATTGTGCGAGTTATATCTCCTAGATGTTTTTCATTGCATAGAATACGGGCTCCCTGGGACAGTAAGGTCATAGTAGCATCTTACTTTGTTGTTCTAATTAGATATGGTGTTCTACCTGTTGGTTCTTGGTATTCATATAGGACTGTTTGGAAGGAAGTTCTGATCTGAATGGGAACAAAAAAATTCAGTCTATAGAATAGACTGGGTAGAGTATACAAATCCTACTCTGTGTCCTGCTGAACTCAAGGATATATATATATATATTTTAAGGATTGAGAACCTTTCATTGTTTTCATTGGAGCAGAATATGAATGGATTTCTTACTTTGCTGTTGGAAAGTGAATTCTCTCATTATTATGACGAAAGTGTGACTTGTTGTTGTTGTTGTACACTCTTACATGTTATATAGACGTAAATGTCTGTAGAGTGAATTATTTAAAAAAAAGAAATGATTGTGTTAGAAGTTCTTTTGGTATCGATGCTTACGGACCAGTTGCCATGAACTCTGGTCAACTTTTGGAAGGGTAAATAGTAGTTTTTGCATATTGAAATATACTATGTGGAATGAATCATACTGTTGGATTATGTCTGTGCTAAATAGTGGATATTTGGTTAAACAGTGAAAAGAGGTAATATGATCCTTCTTCCTTTTATTCGATTATTGATTTTCGTTTATTTCTCTTTGGACTTTATTATCATTGATTGATATCACGTTTGGATTAAAAATTTCTAGTACAGTTATGAGGAAAGGAAAGAGAGTGTGAATGGATAATTGAATTAATGATCATTTTCTCTCATACAGTTGGAAATCTATAATTGTTATGGAATGAATTTCGTCTGCTTGGGTTAAGCATTTGTATTTAAACTTGCTTTTACTTTTCTCTTGACGTTTGATTGTTTGAGATTAGACAAGTAGTATATGAAAGGAAAGGAAAATGGTTCTCTTTGGAAGTTTTATTTAAAATCTAATTGTGAATCTTCCTCTAGCTAATGTAGGGTAAAGGAATTGATAGTATTATGTTAGAACAGCAGTTGCATAATTGTATTTTCAGTTCTTACGGATGTTTGTAATCTGAAATGTTTGAAGGAAATTACTTCTTGTTATAAGTATTCGGAAAGAGGACAGTAATCCTTTGACCGATTGGGATGGTAATTAGATGATTAAGTTGATATGTTGTTCATCCTTTTTGGTATTTAATTCTTGAATGATGTTCATATTAATGTTTCATAAAAGCAGGGTTCTTTTATTGAGATAGTTAATTAAAAGCACTTCATTTTAATGACAAGTGCTTAATATGCTCAGTTCAATGAACTGACCCGTGCAAGTAATTTTGTAGATGGAACTTGAGTATAAACGAAGACATGGTTGTTTTCTGATACTTCTTTGATTAACTGAAGATGGATTGTAATTGATAACTATTACTCCTCTACGAGGAAATGAGAAAAGAAGAAATTACATTCTTCTAACTTATGAGTTGTAATGTTGTTTAATATAAACAAAGTCCAGTCATTTGGACTGGAATGTATAGATTGTAAAGTCGATGGATGAATACAAGTACGAGTGTGATATTTTTAATGACTGTATCAGTTTGATATTGTTGAATAAGTTTGAGAATATAACATTATTCCTTGATTTGGAATTATTCAAATGTTAATGGATGGATTTAAAAGGGAATAACATCTATTCTTTACCTAAATGCAACTTTTACGTTGAAATGTGCAATTAGTTCATACTTGGGTTAAGATGAATTTTAAATTGACATCAAAAAGGATTTAGGTAAACATGATCTCTTAATTGAAAGGTATTCGGGATTAGCTTGAAAGCTAAGGAATATCAAATAACTTAGGAGTAGCTGAACCTTATATTCGGACTCCGTTAATAGCCTCGAATGTTTAAAATTCAGAAAATAAGGATATGGGAAAACATATCTATTGTTAACAGACCTTAACTATGTAAGGTTAAGGAGGATAAATGAATAAATTCATTTAAAATTAGACCTCGTTTAAATGATGTCTAATAAGATGGAATTCTGAATTTGTTTACAGTTGTGGAAAACTTGGTTAAGTTTAATAGGTTAAACTTATTAAGTTTATCGATAATGGGCTGATTAGTCCAAAGATTAAGAAAGGAACCAAGTAGAGAAAATGCAACCCTTCGGTACGAAGGAGGAGATGCGTAGTAAGCTAGAAGACGGATTAAGTCTCTCTTAGCTACATACAACTGTAACAAGAACAAGAATAAAGGATCAACATGGCTGCTGAAAGTTGATCTTAAATATTAAGATCATAACCAAATCACACTTGAGCTGGATGTGTACTCTCGATGGGAGGATTCCGTAGGACATTGACATATGCCAGCTACAATATGGTGTCTTCATGAAGGCGGGGCCTTCGTGATGACACAATGTTATAGCTGACATATTACAATGCCCTCCCGAATTAAATCATCAAGTTTACATAAGCTGGATACTAAGTTATTGGCTGGGGATAGGAATGTGATCACGTATACGGAGTGACTCCGGAGGACTAAAGGTAACTAGACACACGGATTCGTCTAGGGATGACGACGTCGTATGTCTGCGTATCTTTAGTTACCATGAGTAACTTCCTATACTCGTTCATATTGCTAGTTGGGGATTAGAGCTTGACCTTAAACGGAAGGACTGGAAGAGACCAGGAAAGACCATTCTAGATAATAGACGAAGTGAGGTGAAGGACGTATTCCAATGATGTGTACCACACCTAGGAATATGATCATGTAAAGCATGTGAAAATATTTGGCCAAAGTATCGCAAGTGTTGGTTGCGTTGTCCTAATCACCTAGTTTAAGATGCAGGATGTCAGATGAATATCAGTAACAGATATTCAGATAGGCTTCTTAAATGGATCACTTCGATAACCGGAAATGGTAAGAGAACCCTGTATATTCATTATACAATGCACGGATTTACATGAAGGATCGGTAAGTCGCCGAGTCATGAAATGAGAGATCGCTGAAACTCCGAGCCATAAAATGGGAGATCGGTAGTTCTTCGAGTCATTTACAGTAGCATATGGTAACTGTTATATGATTGAATGGCATTGAATGTGTGTTCCATATTGCAAGTATGTGAACAAAGAACATTGGTTTTAAAAGGAAATTGTGTGATCCAAACTGCATTAGTTGGACAGAGAACAATTATTAAAACTTGAACGTGTGTTTGAATTATATAATTCATAACAGGGAATGTTGTATAAAAAAAAAAATCCCTTGTTCTAGTATCTTAAAATGGGGATGTTACATTACCTTTCTAGAAAAGCGAGAGAGAGCTCTATCCATGGTGCCATTTTTAGAAAGATTTGAGTGCCTAAAAATAAAAAATGGAGACCGAGGCACAAGAGAGGTAAGAACACAAGGAGTTAGCCACAAAAATGAGCGGGGAAAATTTTGGATAACAATTTTGGCAACTCGGAGGGTCATCACTGCTAGATGAAGATACCGATTACTGAAGCAGCCCATTGGGCATGGAGTCATAAAATTTTCTATTCGAAACCCCAACTGACTTAGAATGTTGCAAGGAGGAAGATGGAATATCACCTGATGGAAGGAAGGGCTGTAAAACATCTCCAGGGACAGCAAGCCTGTGCCAAAGCACTTAGGGAAAGCAAAACAATGTGCACAAGCACTTGGAGGAATGAAAACCTAAGCTAATATTTACAAGGTGGAGAATTTCCCTTTAGTAGCAATGCTTTAGATAGATTCCATTGACTGGAATCTGCAGTTCTTCGCCATCCAATGAAGACAATTGGAAGGCATTGTTGTCCTTACACTTTGTGACCATGTATGGGCCACTCCAAATGGCATCAAATTTTGAATGCCTTCCCGGTTTTGCTCTATCTGCATCCCATTTTAACACTAGATCTCCAACTTGGAAAGATCTACTCTTGGCCTTCCTATCAAAGGTCTTCTTGATCAAAGCTTGATCCTTCTCCATTGCTTGGGATGCCTGATCTCTGATCTCTTGGAGCTCCATCAACTCTGCATATCTCACCTCCATGGGCCCAAACTCTAGCAACTCTAACTGCTTCATGAGTTCCAATGTTGGCAACTCAAGTGACATGGGCAAGATTACCTCTCTTCCATAAACAAGCCTGAATGGAGAGTTACCTATGGATCTCTTGGGAGTTATCCTATCAGCCCATAAGGCTGATTTTAGTTTGGTATGCCAAGACCTCTGATTCTCATCAAGAGTCCTCCTAATGATCCTCAACAAGTTCTTGTTTGTAGATTCAGCCTGGCCATTACCTTGAGGGTAGTAGTTTGATGAAGTGCTTAGGTATATCCCGTTCTTGATAGCCCACTCGATCGCCTTGGATCCAATGAATTCCAATGCATTATCTCGAGATTATTGTAGCTGGTATACCAAATATGGTTGCTATCCCCTCATAAAAGTCTAAGATGCTAGACTCATTTGCTTCTTTGAGTGCTACTGCTTCAATCCACTTGGTGAAGTAGTCCGTGGCTGTCAAAATCCATTTGTGCCCTTGACGTGAATTAGGATTAATGACTCCAATGAACTCCAAACCCCATTGCATGAATGGCTGGTCAACTGAGATTGGATGCAATGGAAGGGCAACAAGTCTCTCTTTTCCTGTGAAGAATGCACAATTCTTATACCTCTTGATCCATGCATAGCAATCACTGAAAATTTTAGGCCAATAATAACTAGCCTTCATGATTTTTAGAGTTGTCACTCTCGGTGCAAAATGACCACCAGCTGATCCACCATGGAACTCTTCCAACACCCTATGAATTTGATTTGTGCTAATGCATCTCAGCAGCACTCCATTCACATCTTTCTTGAACAAAACTCCATCAACAATGGCATATGGGATAGCCTGCAATCTGAAGTGTCTTCTTTGGGTCTTGTTCATCTCTGGAGGGCATAGGCCTGTGCTTAGGAAGTACATTATACCTTGGGTCCAGCAAGGAGTGGGGACACCATTATTTTCTCCTTGGGTGCTACCTTGCACATGGCTGTCTTGAACTGTCAAAACAACCTCTTCTTTATTACATACTCCTTTTTTCTTGCCCAGAATCAGCTGCTCACACAATCCTTTTCCTCTTACCAGCTTGGTGACCTTGATCTCAATGTCATACTCCATGACACGAGTGATCCAACCTGCCCTTTTCTCATTCAAATCCTTGTTGAGGAGGAAGTCCTTTACTCCCGCATGAGAGACCAACAACTGAACCTTGTTGTTTGAGACTAGATGCTTGAATTTATTTAAGCTTCGATTACTACAAGTACATGCTTCTCAATAAAATAATATCTCACCTCATAGTCATCTAGGCTTTGGTGAAGAAAACAATTGGCTGCTCATCATTGTCCTTGTTACGCTGTACCAAAATGGCGAAAAGATATCATTACCTCCAAATGCATAGAGGATGAAATCCTTGGAGAAATCTAGGTTGATGAGAGTTGGTGCTTGGGAGATGGCTTCTTTGATTGCTTCAAAACTCTCCTTTCCTTCTGCTGTCCACTTGAAAGCCATGCTTTTCTTTAACATCTTGGTGATAGGTTTGACAAGGGCTGCAAAATCTGGGACAAACCTCCGAACAAAATTTATTCTCCCCAAGAAACTCTGAAGTGCCTTCTTGTGGCTTGGCAATGGTAGTGCTCTTATGGCTTCAACTCTCTCTAGATCAATTGCTAATCCTTCTTTGGAGACAATATGGCCAAGGAGATTTCCTTCATGTGCTAGGAAGATACACTTCTTAGGATTCAAAGACACTCCAAATCTCCTACACCTTTGGAAGACTTGTCTCAAATGAGAGAGGTGGTCTGCTGCATTCTTTGAAAAAACAGTGATATCATCAAGATATATCAGCACCATGTTGTTAATCAAACCTTTGAATGCCATGTCCATTTCTCTTTGGGAGGTAGCTCCAGCATTAGACAGCCCAAATGGCATTTTCCTGTATGCATAAGTTCCCCATTTGGTTGTGAAGGTTGTCTTGAACTGATCTTCTTCCTTCACCATAATCTAATTGTACCCTAAGTAGCCATCAAGCAATGAAAACCTTTCGGAGCCAGCAACAACTTGTAAAATATGCTCCATAGAAGGAAGTGGGTAATGGTCCTTGAGAGATGCTCTATTCAAATCTCTGAAATCAACGCACAATCTGATCTCTCCACTCTTCTTTCTGACTAGAACTAAGTTGGCAACCCAACTAGAATGCTTGATTGGGAATATGATTCTTGACTCAATCAACTTGTTCAATTCCTTCCTCATGAGAGGTTCCATGTGTGGATTGACTGGCCTTTGTTTCTGCCTGATGGGCTTAGTATTTGGATCCAACTCAATGGTGTGTTGAGTTAACTTGGGATTGAAACCTTTCAAATCTTCGTAGCTCCAAGCAAACACATCAGGGAATTCTTGACAAAGCTTTATGAACTCATACCTTTCTTGTTCAGTTGTCATCTTTCCAATTTGCAATGGTTTTTTCTCTTCCACCAAGATGGATACTGAATCTTCTCTCTTGACCTGAATGTTTGCTTTCTCTTTCCTAAATTGATCATTGGGATTGAAAATGGACTCCAAAGTGATAAGTCCCTTGGGTAGCTTGTTAGTTCTCAATTGCTACCACTTGGTCACCATCTTGTTGTTCCAAATTTTCATGATTTTTAGCTAAGAACTCACTTCTTCTTGTAAGAAATGGATGATTTGTTGGTCATTCTCAAACACTTGCTAACTTACATTGTTATCCGGCACTGAAGGCATCACAATCAAATGGATGTTTGGCTGTACCTTGTCCTTTTGAATGCTTTCCACAATATCAAAGGCTGCCCCAACTGTTGTAAGCCTGTCAGCAGCTTGGTTTTCTTTTCTAGGAATGGATTTTATGCTAAAGCCCTCAAAATCTTCAATGAGGTCCCACACCCTATTCTTGTAGCACTTGAGCAGATTATTCTTGACAACATGCTGCCCCTTAACTTGGTTTACAATCAATTCACTGTCACCAAAGACTTGCAAGTTCTTTATTCCTCTCTTTATTTCCCAATGCATCCCTTGCACCAAGGCTTCATATTCAACAGTGTTATTGGAGCATGCAAACTGAAATCTAAAAGCTGAATAGTACTTTACTCCTTGAGGTGAAATAAGCATAGCTCCACCTCCTGCACCTTGTCTACTCCTTGATCCATCAAAAATAGCTTCCATACCTCATTTTCATCCTTGTGGTTTGGCTTGGTGATGCTAGGAATGGGCTGATCTTCTTGATGTATGCAATAGACCCCTAGCTCAGATTCTTTTACTTCTTGATAAGGATCAAAAGCATGCACCTTGTTTGCCCATTCATCAAGAGTTAGATCCGGGATGCTTCCAACCTTGTTGTTAGCTTCATCAGTGCTTGGGTGATCTTCTTGATCAAATACCCGAGCAGTTGACATTGATCTAACTTGGAGTGTAGGGCTCAATGTGGAAGTTTGCAATAGGTTCGAGACCTAATTGTAGCTTTGGTTCCATACCTCATTACGAACAGACCTATGTGACCAATTAGTAGACAAATATCCTCCAATCTTGGCTATGAAATCTCTTGACAAACATAGGGCAAAGAGTGGTGGAAGGTCTATAACTGATAAATCTTGTAAAAAAACAACATTTGGACATGCATGCAAGGTAAGACTCAAGTTTCTAATCACCCCAACTATTGTTACTTACTGTCCCATCCAATTGCACTACCCCTTTGGATATGGCTTCATATTGAAGTCCTAGCTGATCAGCTATTTGCTTGGGCATCGCTGAGCTACTTGCCCCAGAATCAATCATGCAATTGTGCACCAATTGGTTTCCAATGATTAATGAGACGTAAAAAGGAGGGGGCTTCAACATTTTACCTTTCGTCCTCCATGATTCCCTTCAGTGGGCAACATTTGTGAGCACCTTCTCTTACATTTAGACTTGCTGATTCGAAGTTGGCCAGTCCTTCATGGCAGCTTGTAGCAAATCTCTCTGGCCTAGGATAGATAGGGATTCCCACATTGATATATTTACATTTTTCTTCTTCATCTGATCAATGATACTAATGGTGATGGAGGATCTCTTTGTTGTCCCTTGGTTTGCATATTCATCCCTTGCATGTGGGAAGCAACAATTTGGTATTTGAGTTGGTCTAGGAGCTGTTCTTGGCTGCCCTTGTGCATTTACAACTGGATTTTGTTTGCCAACCATTTTTGGAGCCATAAAAGGTTGTGGATTGGTTGGAGCTAATGGTTGTTCTTCACCTAAATTCCTTCTTTTTGACCTTGTGTTGGCTGCAACACCTTGAGAGACTGTTTGATTTATGCCACAAAAATCCTCTGCCTGCCAGTTCACAAGTGTGGTGTCATTTGGAGCTGATTGCTGCTGGAATGTTTTTTGTTATTGGTTGTTTCCTTGACTGCCCTCACCCTCCACACCAGTAGTTGTCACCATTAATGCTTGATTCAAGGCACCGTTGAAGCACATAGATTGGTTGTGAGGTTCATTACATGGAAAACACCAATCATACTCCTGAGCAATGTTGTTTTGTGTTGGCACCAATGCCTTAGAGGCAAATATAGCATTTGGATTATAGGGCTGAAATGGTCTATTGGCAGGAGGCCTTGCTTGATTTAGATTTGTAGCTAGATTGGGTGGTCTATTAGGTTGATATGGCTGCCTATTAGGCTGAGCTTGAGGCTGGAAGGAAGGTCTAAAACTTTGGGCTTGTTGCCTCTTGAGAGTAACCAGCTCATTACCTAAATTTTTTAATTTCTTCATGACTTCTTGAAGCTCATTTGGGGCACTTGGAGATGAAGTAGAAGCTTCATTTGAACTCTGATTTCTAGGAGTGGGAGAAGGAGCCAAATTAGGTGCTTGATTAGTGTTTGGGCTCTCTAAACTTGGAAACAATGGCATGGGAGGTCTAGGGGCTAGTTGCCACTTGGATCAAACAATTTTCAGCCCTAATGGCCATATGCCTCCCATGGACCGAATCAACATAGAAATATCAAAATTTAGAGCTTTGAGATAGTAAAGAAAAGCACCTTCTGTTGTTTGCCTGACTGCCACTAGAATTCTCTCCCAAGTCCTTTGAAATCTGAAATTAAAATTAGTCAAAACGCTCATTGGTAGCTCTTTTGATAGTTGCCAGCTGCTCCAAAAGGGACAAGTTGTCTCCCTTTTCCCCAAACTACTCATGGAGGGCTATACATAGCTGATTCCAATTTTGAATAGAACCTGAGGCAAGGCTTTTAAACCATTGCAAAGCCTTCCCCTTGAATGAAGATGCCAACAATTTGACAGCAACTTGCATCTCATTGATCTCATGGATTACACAAATGTTAGCAATATCCTTAGCATGATCACCAGGTGAGGTCTGATTTTCTCCAATGAAGTATGGAATGTTCTTCAATGCTACAACTGGGATTAGATTTTGTGCATTGAGAGCAAGTGGGCTGCTACCAGTGAAATTGACATAGGGGTTGTTTTGTGCCATTCTAATTTGTCTTAGAACCCTTGTTGATTGAATGAAAGGCCTACCGTGGAGCAGATTGAGAGAGTTCTGTTTGGTGGAGATGGAGACCTTTGGATTCTCCTCCCACTTTGCCTTATTCTTGGAGATAACTATAGATATTCAAACAACACCTCTTCCTCTCCACTCTTGACCTTATGTTGATTCTTCTCATGAGTTTTCAGGTTTCACACCTTTGCCAAAACCAGATTCTTCCCTTGGAGTCGCTAGATGTATAATTTATAGCTCTTTTAAGCAAGAAAATTGCAGCAGATGCACATCAACTTTGCTGTAATCAAAATGAGACCTCTAAGGTCCTACCGGGTGTGCCAAAATTGTTGTTGCAATTCAGCAGCACCCCTGGATGCAAATCAGGTTTCTAAGTTGATGTTTCAGGCATCCAGTGTTATTGCACAACATTGAAACCTCTCTCCAAGTGTGGGACTTGTAAAATGAGAGAGGAATCTCCGATTAGAGGCTGGTTCCTCAAACTCCTCGATCGAGATCTCATTTATCTGCATAATTGCAGAGGTTTGAATCCTAATCCTACTCTAAATTCTAAGGAGACAGAGATAGAAAGTGCAAAAATTGAAACTAAACTAATAGGTGATACACCAAAGGAGTGGTGAACACTTATTGTTCATGGAAATTGACACAATTTCATAAAATGCAACATGAAACATCATACATAGGCTGATAAGATGCAATTAGAGGTCTGAAATGAAGCAAGACAATACAAACAAAGGACTGAAAATTGATCACAGAGTCTGCATTGTCATTTTCACTGTCAAAATCCTTGCATTTGCAACATCAAAGAGGAAGAAACCTGTTACAATCATGAAGAAGGTCTGATACTTGCAAAAATCACTTGTTGAAGGTGAAAGAAGAAGCTTGCTATCCAAAAAAATGTTCAACCCCAAAAAATGAGCCAAATCTAGCTTTTACAATGCATGGGTCGAGCCCAGGAGAGAGAAAATGTGTAAAAACATGGGAGCCATTCCCCATTGAATGAAGATGCATTAAAACAACATGGGCATCCTTAGAGACCATGCCACGACATTTTTAACCATGCTTTGGGAGAGAATGCGAGCCATTCTTCATTAAAATCGGTGGTTGAAACATCATTTCGTTCATAACCACATGCCGAAAGCATTTTTTTATTTTCTCTCTCAAAATCCACCAAAATGCA
The DNA here is from genome assembly GCA_018340775.1 of Taxus wallichiana var. yunnanensis. Lineage (NCBI taxonomy): Eukaryota > Viridiplantae > Streptophyta > Pinopsida > Cupressales > Taxaceae > Taxus > Taxus wallichiana. The sequence continues at coordinate 453,146,483 of CM031236.1, forward strand.
AAATTGACCACGAATCTTTTAGATAATTTCACCAACTTTCCATTGATATAAATAACGTGAAAAAGCGAGCTCTGGATCGAAAGATATGGCAATTTGAAGTTTTAGGGAAAAAGGGGCCAAATTGGGTCACTTTGATATTTTTGGCCTGGACACGTGGCGAGTTCTGATTGGCTACGGGCCTTCTAGGGGAAAATTTCCCACAAAAACTCTGCCAAGCCATAACTTGAAAAATACAAGGAGTTAGGAGGAAAACTTTACCTTTCTGGAAAGCTGAGAGAGAGCTCTATCCAATGGTGTCACTTTTAGAAATATTTGAGTGCCTAAAAATCAAAAATGGAGAGTGAGGCACAAGAGAGGTAAGAACACAAGGAGTTAACCACAAAAATGAGCAGGGGCACATTTTGGATAATAGGATGCGAAACCTATCTCGTTGTGTATGATCTTGGCTAAGCAACTCAAGCGGAGTATGCATAAGGGATGTCGGTTGTTTGCTATCACCATCGTAGTGATCGATCGAGAGAGCACTCCAAAGCATTCACCTTTAGATGATCATGCAATTTTGAGCAAGTATGCTGATGTGTTTCTAGGTGAGCTTCCAGGATACCACCCCACAGAGAGGTGGATTTCACCATTGATTTAGTACTGGATCTGCACTTTTTCTAGGGCACCCTACCGATGATGACTCCAAAGCTTCATGAGCTCAAGATTCAAGATTAGAGGAGTTGTTAGATAAGGGTCTCATTCACCCTAGTGTATCTCTTTGGGGAGCGCATGTCATATTTGTGAAGAAGAAGGATGGTTCTCTCGGGCTTTGTGTTGACTTCGTAGCTCAACAAAGTCACAATAAAGAACCATTATTCACTCCCAAGATTTATGACTTGTTTGATTAGATGCGGGAGTGAGAGTGTTCTCCAAAATCGATCTTAAGTCGGGTACCATCGATTGCACATTTCGAGATGCGAGACATTCATAAGATAGTGTTTTACACATGTTATGGGCATTATGAGTTCACAGTTGTTCCATTTGGTTTAACTAATGCCCCAACTATCTTCATGAGCCTCATGAATGGAGTATTCAAGAACTTTCTAGATCACTTTGTCTAAGTGTCCCTTAATGACATATTGATATATTCTCATTTCGAGGAGGAACACGAGGAGCATTTGAGGTAGGTACTTCAAGTGTTGAGGGAGTAGAAGTTGTATGGGAACTTGGAAAAATGTAGCTTCTTTGAGATGATTCAAGATTTAGGTCATATCATATCAGGAGAGGGTATCTCAATAGATCCCTCTAAGATACAAAAAGCTATTATGGATCGACTAGCACCCACATCGATTCATCGAGGTGAGGAGTTTTATGGGATTAGCAGGGTATTACTACAAGTTTGTACAAGACTTCTCCAGGATTTCTCACCCTATTACTTCTCTTCAGAGAAAAGGGAAGAAGTTTGATTGGTCAAAAAAGTGTGAGCAAGCCTTTCAGTTGCTTAAGGAAAGGTTAACCATGGTGCCCATCTTAGCAATTGCGGACCCTATAGAGGATTTTGTTGTTTGTATTGATGCATCACTAGAGGGTTTTGTTATCTAAAATGTGCCCCTGCTCATTTTTGTGGCTAACTCCTTGTGTTCCTACCTCTCTTGTGCCTCAGTCTTCATTTTTTTATTTTTAGGCACTCAAATTTTTCTAGAGATGGCACCATCAGATAGAGATCTCTCTCAGCTTTCCAGAAAGGTAAAGTTTGCCTCCTAACTCCTCGTATTTTTCAAGTTATGGCTCAGGAGTTTTTGTGGGAAATTTTCCCATTGGAGGCCCGCAGCCAATAGGAAGCTGCCACGTGGCAAGGGAGTTCGGAGGTCGGAGGTGAACTTGGAAAATTTTCCAAGTTTGGGTCGAAGGTTCAAATGGAAAATTTTTCCCGCGGGGCCCGTGGACCAATCACAGTGTGACACGTGTCACAAGGGGAGGCATAGTGAAAAAATTGGCTAAGTGTTTGAGCAGGAAAATTTTTGAATTTTGGCCCACGGCCAATAGGAACTCGCCACGTGGCCAAGGAGGGTCGCGGGCGTCGGGGTTAAAATTGAAATTTTTGCTAAGTTTTGGTAAAAGTTTCAAATGCAACATTTGTCCCACGTAGCCCGCGCCCAATGAAAATGGGCCACGTGTCCAATGGAGCCCGAACCAGCGGAGGAGAAAATGAAAAATGCTAAGGGTTTTGCCGAGTTTTCAAAGGCAAATTTTGGAAGGATTTGCCCAGCAGCCAATAGGGGCATGACAGGTGGCACAAGTGGCGGGAGCTCGCGGCATGGGGGAGAAAGGAAAAAAGTTGCTAAGTGGTCGGTAAAAGTTTCAAAGGGGAAAATGGAACAGAGGGCCCGAGCCAATAGACACAGGACACGTGTCCTAAGGGGAAGGGGAGTTCGGAGCTCGGGGAGGACTTAGGGAAATTTGGAAAAAGTTTCAGTCAAAAATTCAAAGGCAAAGGATGAGCCCATGCCCCTGTCGACCAACCAAATCATGCCACGTGTCCACAAGTGGCGGGCGCGGGAAAATCAGGAAATTTTCCCAAAGTATAAAAAGGTAAAATTTTCAAAGGAAAACCCGCAGAGGAAGAAGGAGAGAGAATTCCAGTGGTGAATCAGAAGCTGACACATGGCATCCGACCAGCTGGAGTGTGGGATTTTTTCAAAAAAATTTCCAAAGACAAAAAAAGGTAAAATTCGAAAAATTTTTCCCGTCGATCCGTTTTTGGCCCGTTTTTGCCCTAAATCTTCAAATGAGCATAACTTTCGATCCAGAGCTTGGATTTGCATGTTCTTTATATCAACAGAAAGCTTATGAAATTCTCTACATGATTCCATGGTCAATTTTGAATTTTGGTTCAGTTTGGAGAGAGAAAATTCAAAAACACTTCTGGTACGTGTCCATGGCCAGAAATGACATTTCAACAACCAAATTTAATACAAAATGGGTCGCATTCTTCTCCAGTATGGTCAAAAATGTTAGAGCATGGGTTTGTAAGGACCTCCATGCTTTTTTAATGTAGTTTCATTCAATGAGGGATGGCTCCCATGTGTTTTTCACATTTTCTCTCTCCTAGGCTCGACCCATGTACTGTAAAAGCCAGATTTGGCTCATTTCTTCATGATTGAACACTTTTTGGCATAGAAAACTTCTTCTTTCACCTCCAGCAAGTGATTGTTGCAAGAATCAGACCTTTTTCAAGTATTGTAGTAGGTTTATACCTCTTTGAGGGTGGAATGCAAGAGATTTTACATGGAAATGACAGTGCAAACTCTGTGAATGCTTTCAGTCCTCTGTTTGTATTGTTTTACTTCATTTTAAGACCCCTAATTGCATCTATCAGCTTGTGTATGTTTTCCCTTGTTGCATTTCATGAATTTGTGTCTATTTACATGGCAAAAAATGTTTCACCACTCCTTTGGTGCATCACCATCATTAGTTAGTTTCAATTTTTGCATTTCTATCCCTGTCCCCTTGCAATTTAGAGTAGGATTAGGATTTGAACCTCTGTAGTTGTGTAAAATATAGATCTAAATCGAGAGGAGTTTGAGGAACGAGCCTATAATCTGGAGATTCCTCTCTCATTTTCACAATTCCCACACTTGGAGAGAGGTTTCCATGTTGTGCAATCACACCGGATGCCTAAAACATCAATTCAGAACCTTGATTTGCATCCGGGGTGCTACTTGATTTGCAACAATAGTTTTGCACACCTTGGGTGGGACATTAGAGGTCTCATTTTTATTGCAGCAAAGTTGATGTGCATCTGCTGTAATTTTATTTCTTGAAAAGAGCTATAATTTGCACATCTAGCGACTCCAAGGGGAAGAATCAATTGGTTTCAGCAGTGCAGGCCTGAAAACTCATGAGAATAATCACTACAAGGTCAAGAGTTGGAGAAGAAGAAGTGCTATTTGAATACCTGCAGTTATCTCCAAGAGTAAGGCAAAGTGGGAGGAGAATCCAAAGGTCTCCATCTCCACCAAATAGAACTCTCTCATCTCCTCCACACGATAGGCCTTTCATTCAATCAACAAGGGTTTTAAGGCCAATTAGAATGGAACAAAACAACCTCTATGTCAATTTCACTGGCAAAGCAGCCCACTTGCTCTCAATGCACAACATCTAATTCCAATTGCAGCCTTGAAGAACATTCCATATTTCACCGAGAGAATCGACTACTCCAGGTGATCATGTTAAAGACATTACCAACCTTTGTGCAATTCATGAAATCAATGAGATGCAAGTGGTCATGTCAAGTTGTCGATGGCATCTTCATTCAAGGGGAAAGCATTGCAATGGTTTAGAGGCCTTGGAGCTGGTTCAATCACGAATTGGAATCAGCTATGTATAGCACTTCATGAGCAATTTGGAGAGAAGGGAGACATCTTGTCTCTTTTTAGGAGCAGCTGACAACCATCAAGAGAGCTCCCAGTGAGCAGCTGACTGATTTCAACTTCAAATTTCAAAAGACTTGGGAGAGAATTCCAGTGGCAGTCAGGCCAACAGTAGAAGGTGCTTTTCTCTACTATCTCAAAGCTCTAAATTCTGATATTTTTATGTTGATTCAGTCCATGGGAGGCATAACTATCCCTATGGCTTATAGCATTGCCATTAGGGCTGAAAATTGTTTGATCCAAGATGGCAAACTTGCCCCTAGACCTCCCATGCCATTGTTTCCAAGTTTAGAGAGTCCAAACACCAATCTAGCACCTCATTTGACTTCTTCTCCCACTCCCGAAATCGAGTTCAAATGAAGCTTCTACTTCATCTCCAAGTGCCCCAAATGAGCTTCAAGAAGTCATGAAGCAACCGCAAAACCTAGGCAATGAGCTGGTTACTCTCAAGAGGCAATGAGCCCAAGGTTTTAGACCTTCTTACCAGCCCTAAGCTCAGCCTAACGGGCAGCCATACCAACCACAAAGACCACCTAATCCAGCTGCAAATATGAATCAAACAAGGCCTCTTGCCAATAGACCATTTCAGCCCTACAATCCAAATGCCATATCTCGCCTCTAAGGCATTGGTGCCAACACAAAACAACATTGCTCGGGAGTATGACTGGTGTTTTCCGTGCATGAACCTCATAACCAATCCATGTGCTTTAATGGTGCTTTGAATCAAGCATTAATGGTGACAACTACTAGTGTGGAGGGTGAGGGCGATCAAGGAAACAAACCAACAACAAGAAACATTCCAACAAAGAATCAGCCCCAAATGACACCACGTTGGTAAATTGGCAAGCAAAGGATATTTATGGCATGAATCGGGCGTTTCCCAAGGTGTTGCAGAAAAACACAAGGTCAAAAAGGAGGAATTTGGGTGAAGAATAGCCATTGGCTCCAACCAATCCACGACCTTCTATGGTTCCACAAGTGGTTGGCAAACAAAATCTAGTTGTAAATGCACAAGGGCAGCCAAGAACAGCTCTAGGCTAACTCAAATACCAATTGGTTGCTCACGTGCAAGGAGTGAATGTGCAAACAAAGGGACAACAAAGAGATCCTTCATCACCATTCAAAGATCATCGATCGGATGAAGAAGACAAATGTCAACATATCAATGTGGGAATCCCTATCTATCCCGGCCAAAGAGATTTGCTACAAACTACCATGAAGGACTGCCAACTTCGAATCAACAAGTTCGAGATGCAAGAGAAAGTGCTCACAAATGTTGCCTACCTGAGGGGAATCATGGAGGACAGCAAGAGTAAAATGTTGAAGCCCCTCCATTCTATGTTTCATTAATCATTGGAAATCAGCTAGTGCACAATTGCATGATAGACTGCGGGGCAAGTAGCTCAAGTGATGCCTAAAAAATAGATGATCACTAGGGCTCCAGATGAAACAATATCCAAAGGGGTAGTGTAGCTAGATGGGACAGAAGTAGCAACAGTTGGAGTGATTAAAAACTTGAGTCTTACCTTGCATGCATGTCCAAATGTTGTTGTTTTACAAGATGTATCAATCATAGACCTTCCACCACTCTTTGCCCTTTAATTGTCAAGGGAATTCACAGCCAAGAAGATGGAGGATATTTGTCTGGCTGATTGGTCACACATGCTTTGTTCAAAATGAGGTATGGAACCAAAGCTACAGATTAGTCTCGAACCTATTGCAAACTTCCACATTGAGCCTTACACTCCAAGTCGATTAATGCCAATTTCGGCATTTGATCAAGAAGATCACCCAAGCACTGATGAAGCTGACACCAAGGTTGGGAGCATCCCGGATCTAACTCTTGATGAATGGGCAAACAAGGTACATGCTTTTGATCCTTATCAAGAAGTAGAAGAATCTGAGCTAGGGGTCTATTGTATACATGAAGAAAATCAGCCTATTCCTAGCATCACCAAGCCAAACCACAAGGATGACAATGAGGTATGGCAGCTATTTTTTGATGGATCAAGGAGTAGACAAGGTGTAGGAGGTGGAGCTATGCTTGTTTCACCTCAAGGAGTAAAGTACTATTTAGCTTTTAGATTTCAGTTTGCATGCTCCAATAACACTGCTGAATATGAAGCCTTGGTGCAAGGGATGCATTGGGCAATCAAGAAGAAAATAAAGAACTTGCAAGTCTTTGGTGACAGTGAATTGATTGTAAATCAGGTCAAGGGACAGCATGCTGCCAAGAATGATCTACTCAAGTGCTACAAGAACAGGGTATGGGACCTCATGGAAGATTTTGAGGGTTTTGGCATCAAATCCATTCCTAGGAAAGAGAATCAAGCTGTTGATAGGCTTGCAGCAGTAGGGGCAGCCTTTGACATTGTGGAAAGCATTCAAAAAGACAAGGTATAGCCAAACATCCACATGATTGTGAGGCCTTCAGTGCCGGATAACAATGTCAGTTGGCAAGTATTTGAGAATGACCAGCAAATCATCCATTTCTTACAAGAAGAAGCTGAGTTCTCAGCTAAGAATCAAGAAAAACTGGAACAGCAGTATGGTGACCAAGTGGTACAGCTGAGAACTAACAAGCTACCCAAGGGACTTATCACTTTGGAGTCCATTTTTAATCCCAATGATCAGTTTAGGAAAGAGAAAGCAAACATTCAGGTCAAGAGAGAAGATTCAGTATCCATCTTGGTGGAAGAGAACAAACCATTGCAAATTGGAAAGATGACAACTGAGCAAGAAAGGTATGAGTTCATACATGTCAAGAGTTCCCGACATGTTTTCTTAGAGCTATGAATATTTGAAATGTTTCAATCCCAACTTAGCTCAACATACCATTGAATTGGATCCAAATACTAATCTTGTCAGGCAGAAACAAAGACCAGTCAATCCACACATGGAGCCTCTCATGAGGAAAGAATTGGACAAGCTGATTGAGTCAAGAATCATATTCCCAATCAAGCATTCTAGTTGGGTTGCCAACTTAGTTCCATCGAAAAGAAGAGTGGAGAGATCAGATTGTGTGTTGATTTCAGAGACTTAAATAGAGCATCTCTCAAGGACCATTACACAATCCCTTCCATGGAGAAAATCTTGCAAGTTGTGGCTGGCTCAGAGAGGTTTTCACTACATGATGACTACTCCGGCTACAATCGATTATGGTGAAGGAAGAAGACCAGTTCAAGACAGAGCTTTATAACCAAATGGGGACTTTTGCATACGGGAAGATGCCATTTGGGCTGTCCAACGTTAGTGCTACCTTCTAAAGAGTAATGGACATGGCGTTGAAAGGTTTGATTAACAACGTGGTGCTGATTTACCTTGATGATATCACTATTTTTTCTAAAAATGTAGCAGACCACCTCTCTCATTTGAGACAAGTTTTCACGAGGTGTAGGAAATTTGGAATGTCTTTGAATCCTAAGAAGTGTATCTTTCTTGCACATGAAGGAAATCTCCTTGGCCATATTGTCTCCAAAGAAGGATTAGCAATTGATCCAGAGAGAGTTGAAGCCATAAGAGCACTTGCCATTGCCAAGCCACAAGAAAGCCCTTCGTTTTCTTGGGAGGATAAACTTTGTTCGGAGGTTTGTCCCAAATTTTGCAGCCCTTGTCAAACCTATCACCAAAATGTTAAAGAAAAGCATGGCTTTCAAGTGGACAACGAGAAGGCAAGGAGAGTTTTGAAGCAATCAAAGAAGCCATCTCTCAAGCACCAACTCTCATCAACCCGGACTTCTCCAAGGATTTCATCCTCTATGCATTTGGAGGTAATGACACTATTTCTGCCATTTTGGTACAGCAGAACAAGGATAACGATGATCAGCCAATTACTTTCTTCACCAGCCTAGATGACTATGAGCTGAGGTATTATTTTATTGAGAAGCATGTGCTCGTAGTAATCGAAGCTTGAAGAAATTTAGGCATTTAGTCTCAAACAACAAGGTCCAGTTATTGGTCTCACATGTTGGTGTTAAGGACTTCCTCCTCAACAAATATTTGAATGAGAAAAGGGCAGATTGGATCACCCGTCATGGAGTATGACATTGAGATCAAAATCACCAAGCTGGTAAGAGGAAAAGGATTGTGTGAGCAGCTGGTTTTAGGGAAGCAAAAGAAGCATGCAATGAAGGAGAGGTTGTTTGACATTCAAGACAGCCATGAGCCATGTGGAACTCAAGAAGAAAACAATGCTGCCCCCACTCCTTGTTGGACCCAAGGTATAATGCACTTCCTAAGCACAGGCCTATGCCCTCTGGAGATGAACAAGACCCAAAGAAGACACTTCAGATTGCAGGCTGTCCCATATGCCATTGTTGATGGAGTTTTGTTCAAAACAGATGTGAATGGAATGTTGCTGAGATGTATTAGCACAAATTAGATTCATATGGTGTTGGAAGAATTCCATGGTGGACCAGGTGGTGGTCATTTTGCACCAAGAGTGACAGCTCTAAAAATCATGAAGGCTGGTTATTATTTACCTAAAATTTTCAGTGATTGCTATGCATGGATTAAGATGTGTAAGAATTGTGCATTCTTCACAGGAAAAGAGAGACTTGCTGCCCTTCCATTGCATCCAATCTCAGTTGACCAGCCATTCATGCAATGGGGTTTGGACTTCATTGGAGTCATTAATCCCAATTCAAGTCAAGGGCACAAATGGATTTTGATAGCCACGGACTACTTCACCAAATGGACTGAAGCAGTAGCACTCAAAGAAGCAAATGAGTCCAGCATCTTAGACTTTTATGAGGGGATAGCAACCAGATTTGGTATACCTGCTACAATAATCTCAGATAATGCATTGGCATTCATTGGATCCAAGGTGACTAGTGGGCTGTCAAGAACGGGATCTACCTAAGCACTTCATCAAACTATTACCCTCAATGTAATGGCCAGTGAGTCTACAAACAAGAACTTGTTGAGGATCATTAGGACTCTTGATGAGAATCAGAGGTCTTGGCATACCAAACTGAAATCAGCCTTATGGGCTGATAGGATAACTCCCAAGAGATCCATAGGTAACTCTCCATTCAAGCTTGTTTATGGAAGAGAGGCAATCTTGCCCATGTCACTTGAGTTGCCAACATTGGAACTCATGAAGTAGTTAGAGTTGCTAGAGTTTGGGCCCATGGAAGTGAGATATGCAGAGTTGATGGAGCTACAAGAGATTAGAAATGAGGCATCCCAAGCAATGGAGAAGAATCAAGCTTTGATCAAGAAGACCTTTGATAGGAAGGCCAAGGATAAATCTTTTCAAGTTGAAGATCTAGTGTTGAAATGGGATGTGGATAGAGCAAAACCAGGAAGGCATTCAAAATTTGATGCCATTTGGAGTGGCCCATACATGGTCACGAAGTGCAAGAACAACAATGCTTTCCAATTGGCCTCATTGGATGGTGAAGAACTGCAGATTCCAGTCAATGGAATCTATCTCAAGCATTTCTTCTAGAGGGAAATTCTCCACCTTGTAAATATTAGATTAAATTTTCATTCCTCCAAGTGCTTTGCACATTTTTTTGTTATAGGTTAGTTTTGTTTCCCCTAAGCTTTTGCACACACTTGTCCATGGAGATGTTTTGCAGTCCTTGCTTCCATCAAGTGATATTCCATCTTCCTCCTTACAACATTCTAAGTCAGGTTGGGGTTCCAAACAGAAAATTTGATGACTCCATGCCCAATGGACTGCTTCAGGCAACTGGTACTTTCATCTAGCAGGCAGATGACCCCTCTGAGTCGCCAAAATTGTTATCCAAAATGTGCCCCTGCTCATTTTTGTGGCTAACTCCTTGTGTTCCTACCTCTCTTGTGCCTCAGTCTTCATTTTTTTATTTTCAGGCACTCAAATCTTTCTGGAGATGGCACCATCAGATAGAGCTCTCTCTCAGCTTTCCAGAAAGGTAAAGTTTGCCTCCTAACTCCTCGTATTTTTCAAGTTATGGCTCGGCGGAGTTTTTGTGGGAAATTTTCCCATTGGAGGCCCGCAGCCAATAGGAAGCTGCCACGTGGCAAGGGAGTTCGGAGGTCGGAGGTGAACTTGGAAAATTTTCCAAGTTTGGGTCGAAGGTTCAAATGGAAAATTTTGTCATGGGCCCGCGGACCAATCACAGTGTGACACGTGTCACAAGGGGAGGCATAGTGAAAAAATTGGCTAAGTGTTTGAGCAGGAAAATTTTTGAATTTTGGCCCGCGGCCAATAGGAACTCGCCACGTGGCCAAGGAGGGTCGCGAATCGGGTTAAAATTGAAATTTTTGCTAAGTTTTGGTAAAAGTTTCAAATGCAACATTTGTCCCGCGTAGCCCGCGCCCAATGAAAATGGGCCACGTGTCCAATGGAGCCCGAACCGGCGGAGGAGAAAATGAAAAATGCTAAGGGTTTTGCCGAGTTTTCAAAGGCAAATTTTGGAAGGATTTTCCCACAGCCAATAGGGGCATGACAGGTGGCACAAGTGGTGGGGAGCTCGCGGTGGGGGGAGAAAGGAAAAAAGTTGCTAAGTGGTCGGTAAAAGTTTCAAAGGGGAAAATGGAACAGAGGGCTCGAGCCAATAGACACAGGACACGTGTCCTAAGGGGAAGGGGAGTTCGGAGCTCGAGGAGGACTTAGGGAAATTTGGCAAAAGTTTCGGTCAAAAATTCAAAGGTAAAGGATGAGCCCATGCCCCTATCGACCAACCAAATCATGCCACGTGTCCACAAGTGGCGGGGTGCGGGAAAATCGGAAATTTTCCCAAAGTATAAAAAGGTAAAATTTTCAAAGGAAAACCCACGGAGGAAGAAGGAGAGAGAATTCCAGTGGTGAATCAGAAGCTGACACGTGGCATCCGACCAGCGGAGTGTGGGATTTTTTTGAAAATTTTTCCAAAGACAAAAAGGTAAAATTCAAAATTTTTTCCCGCCGATCCGTTTTTGGCCCATTTTTGCCCTAAATCTTCAAACGAGCATAACTTTTGATCCAGAGCTCGGATTTGCACGTTCTTTATATCAACAGAAAGCTTATGAAATTATATACATGATTCCATGGTCAATTTTGAATTTTGGTTCAGTTTGGAGAGAGAAAATTCAAAAACATTCTTCTGGTACGTGTCCATGGCCAGAAATGACATTTCAACAACCAAATTTAATACAAAATGGGTCGCATTCTTCTCCAGTATGGTCAAAAATGTCAGAGCATGGGTTTGTAAGGACCTCCATGCTATTTTAATGTAGTTTCATTCAATGAGGGATGGCTCCCATGCATTTTTCATGTTTTCTCTCTCCTGGGCTCGACCCATGTACTGTAAAAGCCAGATTTGGCTCATTTCTTCATGGTTGAACACTTTTTGGCATAGAAAACTTCTTCTTTCACCTCCAACAAGTGATTGTTGCAAGAATCAGACCTTTTTCAAGTATTGTAGCAGGTTTATACCTCTTTGAGGGTGGAATGCAAGAGATTTTACATGGAAATGACAGTGCAAACTCTGTGAATGCTTTCAGTCCTCTGTTTGTATTGTTTTACTTCATTTTAAGACCCCTAATTGCATCTATCAGCTTGTGTATGTTTTCCCTTGTTGCATTTCATGAATTTGTGTCTATTTACATGGCAAAAAATGTTTCACCACTCCTTTGGTGCATCACCATCATTAGTTAGTTTCAATTTTTGCATTTCTATCCCTGTCCCCTTGCAATTTAGAGTAGGATTAGGATCTGAACCTCTGTAGTTGTGCAAAATATAGATCTAAATCAGAGGAGTTTGAGGAACCAGCCTCTAATCTGGAGATTCCTCTCTCATTTTCACAAGTCCCACACTTGGAGAGAGGTTTCCATGTTGTGCAATCACACTGGATGCCTAAAACATCAATTCAAAACCTTGATTTACATCCAGGGGTGCTCCTGATTTACAACAACAGGTTTAGGAGCTGTTTTTATACGGGAGCATCGAGTTATTACCTTTGAGTCTCATAAGCTCAAGGACTACAAGCTTAATTACCCTACTCATGACTCCAGCTTGCAATAGTTGTTTATGCACTTTCTCTTTGGTGAAATTTCCTTTTGGTTAGACCTTTCATTTTGAGGACATATCATCATGGCTTATAGCATATCTTCTCACATCCGAATGTCAACACTCATCAATGGCATTGGATGGAGTTCCTATGTGAGTATGACATGGAGGTACAATATATCAAAGGAAAGGAAAATGTTGTTGCAGATGCACTTAGTAGATGACGACATGTGCTTGCTTCATTGACACTACAATTAGATTTGAGAGGTAGGATTCTTGAGCATCTTCTAGAGGACAGGTTTTATGAGGGTGCTAGATAGATGTTGGAGTCACAGGGTTCATTAGAGGGTAGATATTCTAGGTGTGTTTTAGAGACAAATGGTTTACTTCAATTCCATAGGCACATCTACGTGCCTAAGTCAAGTGATCTACGTAGCTTCATCCTCACAGAAGCTCATCGAGCCCCATATGTAGCACACCTAGGAATGAAGAAAATGCACAATGATCTGAGGGAGTTATATTATTGGCGAGGTCTTCAACGAGACATAGTGGATTTTGTTACACGTTTCCTTGAGTGTTAGAGGTTCAAGGCAAAGCATTCTTACCGTAGGACTCTTACATCCTCATGATATTTCAGTGGAAATGGGATGTGATCTCCATGGATTTCGTAGTCGAGACTTCCTATGTCTTCTTATCGTCATGATTCCATTATGGTCACCATGGATAAGTTGACCAAGGTTGTGCACTTCTCGCCAACCAAGGTCACCTATAACGTATAGGCCATCACCAAAGTATTTATGGAGGACATTGTTAGGTTACATGGGATTCCGAAGACCATCATCAATGACAGGGATACCATCTACACTTCAGTTTTGGACTTCCTTCCGAGCCACTCTAGGTACTCGAGATTAATTTCAGCTCATCCTATCATCCAAGAGATAGATGGAAAGATAGAGAGAGTTAATCAGGTGTTGGAGGACATGTTGAGGATGTATGTGATGGACTAGTAGAAGAAGTGGGAAGATTACTTGCATTTAGTTGAGTTTTCCTACAACAACTATCATAGTTCCATTGGTATGGATCCTTACCAGGTTTTGTATGGACAACCTTGTAGGACACCTTTGAGTTGGGACAGACTAGATGACAAGATTATTCTAGGACTAGCTTACATATAGGATTTAGAGCAGCAAGTTGTTCTGATTAGACAACATCTTGAACAAGCTAGAGCATGCCAGAAGGTGTATGCAGACACCAAGAGGGTTGATTGTCACTTCTCAGTGGGTGACAAAGTCTTCTTGAGATTTCATCTTCATAAGAGCCCAATCCACTATGGAAAGGGTTCTAAGCTATCACCTCGTTTTGTGGGGCCTTTTGATATTTTAGAGGTCATTGGTCTAGTTGCCTACCGCCTAGCTTTTCCACCATGCCTTGCACGGGCCCACGATGTATTTCATGTTTTTGTACTACATAGATATGTACCGATGTTTTTCATGTTTTGGATTGAGTCAAGGCATTACGGTAGAGGATGGAGGACGGTGGATCTGGAGCTCGTATGCATCTGGAGCACCAGAGGTTGGTCATTCGGGGTTGAGACTTGGACTAGGTTAGAGTACAGTGGGACCGATATGATGAGACAGTAGCTACCTGGGAGGATGCGACACCTTTGAGTGCTAGATATCCCTATCTCTTTTAGTGAATTCCAGGAGGAAGTCTAATTTTAGTAGAGGGGGATGTAGTGCCCACATTTTTATAGCTCAGTTACTTGTTGTTCATTTACTCATAGACATGTTTTGGCAGGGATTTGTTATATTTTGGACATTACATTAGGATATTTGATCTTATTAGACATGTATGGAGATTTAGGTGTATAGCGCTAATTTAGCTTGATTATTATGTTGTTGCATTATCTTATGATGTCATGGATACTAATTGATATGATGTTGTTTTGGAACGTAATTATATTGATGGATACTCAGTTTGTTGCATGTTGGGATTCTATGGATACATGTCACTTTATCATTATGTCTAACCTATGGTGAATTGTGTATAATTGTGCACGTTGTCACATTTCGATTCTAGAGAGATGATATGTTAGTTTAGAATTCATTGATATCTTATTTAGTAGTTAATTCACATTTTATTGGATAGGTGCGTTTAATGTGTGCAATGAGTGTGCAGGTGACAGGTCACAGGAGAACGTGGGATTCAGGCCAGCTACACAATTTTACACAAGCAGCCCACGGGGCTAAGTCCTAGCCGTGTTTATTGCATGAGGCCTTAGCATTAGAATTATTGTTTTGGGCACCATGGGTGACCCTCATTTGTAATGTAATATGTCTTGTATTATTAATTTTTCTTAGGGTGTTTAGTTTGTGTTGTAAACTTGTTTTGGGGAATTAATGACCCCACTTACATTAAGTTTTGAATTTGTTTAATGATGTACTTAATCAAAAGGGTTTAGGGTCACATGTGAACCCTTGGGTGGGCCCCACACCCTCTACCCTTGTGCCAAATTTGCCAAACCCGAAATTGGGTTATTTTAGGCATTTTTAGGGACCCCTTTTTAGTTTGGGAGTTCCCTTAGCATGAAAATGGGCCCTTAGACCCTACCTAATAGGTAGGGGGCTTATTTCCAAGGCATAGAGGGAGTTTCCCTCCCTTTTGCCTCCCCTTTGGTCACATCCATGTAAGGGGTATGAATAAGTGTGCTTTATTAAAAATTACACAAGATTTGTTTTGTTATCATTGTGGGTAATTTGGGAGAAGAGGGCTAAAAGTCATTTTATCCTTTCTCTCTTTTATCTTTGGCATCTTTGACCTTGAAGGAGGAGAGGGGTGACACATGTCACCCCCTCATTTGTGAGGATTTTTTCTTTCTCCTCTTCAAATTCCCCCTCATGGGAAAGGAAGAGGACTTTTTTTGGGAGTTTTGCTTGGAGGCTTGTGGATTTGGAGCTAGAGTTTGCTTGGGTCAAGAAGTGGAAGAGATTGATTTTGGAGAGCTTTTCTTTGAGGTAGGCTTCTTGAGCTTATTTGTGGTTTTATGTCATACTAGATGTTAGTATTGTTTACTTGGAAATGTTGTTGTTGCATGTGGATTTTATTTATTGTTTACTTGTTTTTGCTCCCTCCATCATATGGCATGATGGAGTTTTGGAGTTTTTGGGGAAGAGAAGGATTTTCCCCTCTCAATCCTCATAGGCTTGATGGGCAAGCCTTGCAGGGTTTTAGTCACTCCCCTCAAATGGTTGAGGTGGGGAGAGTGGTTCATTTGGCTTGAACCTCCTTCCCCATTCTTAGTAAGGAAACCCCTTTGGGGTTTGAAAATCCTTCCAAGAAGGATTTGGTGAAAGGGTGGAGAAATAAGGAGGGATTGAATGAATTTGGAGAAATAAGGAGGGTATGGAGATCTTGGCTTTGTGTAACTAATGTTGGTTATAAATTTTGGAGAACTCCTCTTTTCTCTTCCCCATTTTAGAGGTAGAACTTGGTTTCTCCTCCTTTTCACTTTTACAAATTTGGAGTCTTGTTTTAATCTTTGCCTTGTTTTTGTGTGGATGTAATGTTGTTTGTTCACCCTCACTCTTGTGCATAGTTGTGGATAGTTTTCCTCTTTCCCATGGGCTTGGGGGAGGCTAGCATGCATCCCAACCTTGGGAAAGGCATGTAATGATGCCTATGGTTGGGTGGTAAAACAAGCTTCTTCTCCTTGTTTGGATTCCTTGAAGGCATTTGAAATTGGATCTCAAGATGGAAGTTGGTGGTAGTAGGAGTTTCATTGTCATCTTCATTCTCTTTGTGGACATTACCTCATTGTATCTCTTTTGGATATGGCTTTGTGGAAACTTCCTATTTATTGTAATTCCTCTTTCTTTTTGTATTTGAAAATTATTTGTAAACTTGAGTAAGGATTAGTTGAGCAACCTCTTTCATCCTTGTAAAGGAGCTTTGTAATATGCCTTTCTTGAGTAGTTTCATGTATCTTGAAGAAACAATGTTTAGTGAGTTTTGAACTCCTTGATAAGAAAACTTGTATTAGATGCTTTTCTTTTATAAAAACTTGATGTAACTCTTATCTTTTGAAGGAAGGTTAAGTTCATTGGAAAATAAATGTTGTGAAAAGAGTGGGTTCCTTGATATAAATTTGTTTAGACTACATTTGAAAAGGAGGTTTAAAGATTGGGAATGTGTTTTGTTCTTGTTTCTTTCTTCAAAAAAAGAAGAAATAAATAAATAAAAGATACATATGTATATTTCTTGTTGGACATTCTACTTAGATAAAAATCTGAAATAAGTTTTGTTAGAGCATTAGAGATGAAATCTAAATTTTTAAGCATTGGATCTTATGACTACTATTAAATGGAAATACTCTCCTTCTTGCAATATTCCTCTTCTTGTAATTGTTGGTAATATTAATAAATGAAATGAAAATTAGTTTTGGTTCCTTCCCATGAGTAGATTAAGAAATTGATTTTATTAAGTACATCATAAAAATCATTATACCTATTATTTTATTATATATATATATATATATATATATATTATACATAATAATAAATATATATATATTAAACAGTATATAATTAAATAAATAATTTTATTAATAACTGGATAAATATATATATATATATATATATATATATATATATAGTAATAATTTTAAAACAAAAATAAATGAAAACGAAAAAAAAAAATGTAAGCAAACAAAAAAGCGATCAGGGGGGGGCCGAACCCTCCCCCATCTCTTGTGGCTGACTCAACCCAAAGCACCATTGCTGCCCCTACACCAGCTCCACGCCACACTAACACCCCACAAAGCACCCTCCTCCCTACCCCTATCCATCGCATGTTCCCCCGCACTCCCCACATGGCCGTTTCCACTAGACTCCCCTTACGCACCTTCCCTATCCCCCTGTAGTGCCACCATGCTCCCTCCCTTCCTCCCTACGCAGCCCCACTCCAAACGCACGAGACCTCTCCTTTCAAAACCGTAGCCTCCTTTCAATATATATATATATATATATATATATATATATATATATATATATATATATATTAAGTGTATAAAAAAAAGAGAGAAGCCATTTCTTGTTTTTGGTATGATTGTTCTCAAAATGGATTCAATAAAACTCCATAGTTTCCCCCAAACAACCTACAAATAAGAGAACAAAAAAAAAAAATGAATATCAAGTGAGAGGGAAAGAGAAGATAAAGTTGAGTTAGGTTAGCTTTAGGGTAAAAGGAGATCAAGGGCCAAGATTGATTCAATCCTAGGGTCCATAAGTGACCCTACACACTTTCTTTTAGTCATGGGATTTAAAGTGGGAATGGGAAAATAATTTTTGTGGTGTGTGGGAAAATTAATAAAAAGGGGAAAATTAATTATAGTAAAAGAATGTAAACTTAAGTTTGTGACCCTAGAAAATACCTAGGAGAATAAAATAATTAATTTGTTATTGGGCTAGTGTTGATTTCAATTTTGGGTAATTGTAGTTAGGATAAATTTCTTTATTAACGAATGAGTGAAGCAAACGCTTTAGTATTAATGGTTCACTTCAAAAAAATCCCAAAAATTTAGAAGCGTCTGGTTTGTTTTTCATTGTCCCGAGGCGGGGCTTCTGATAATGTCATTTGTTCCAAGATCCACAAGCTTTCTAAATGCCGAAAAATAGTTCAAAACTATTAATGCTCAAGCATGTAAATGACTCCAACTTCTTCCACAACAAGCTCCCAAAAACAAGCAAAAATACACCCCCAAGAGGAATGAACAAAGTTTCAACAACCACAAACAAGCAAGGATTTTTGAATTTAAAGAAGAGGGGAGAGAAGAGGATGATGTGGATCCATGTGGGATGCCACATCATTCTTCCTCAACCCCAAAAGGAAAGTCAACATCATGCACCTAAACACAATAAATAAAATGACAAATTTACTTCCACACTCCAAAATAACCCATACTCCAAAAGGACTGAATTAAAACCATGTAAGAGAAGTGAAATTAAAACTTACAAATAGTCATATCAAAATACATTTAAAAGGCCTAAATTTAACCTCCAAACCATAGGTATGGTTGGTGAATCATTATAAGAGGTGTGGGACAAGCTCAACTTGTCCCACAAGCCTCCAAATTTAGCCTCCAAGGAAAAATTCGAATTCCTAAGAGGATGAAGTGTTTAACATTCCAAAATCTATCTTAAATACTCTTACATATCCCTTACACCTTCTTACACATTAAAATTTAAAATCAACAACTTCATTTATTACATTCTTATGACATATTGATTTAATTATTTTTACAGATGATTAACCACAACATAACACAACACGTAACTAAAAAAGGGGTAACACATCTCAAATATACACATGCAACATTAATAAACGAAACACATTAATAAATTACACAAACCCATGGTCACATATAATGGAAATCCCTAACAACATACAACCCACACACACACACACACACAACAGTTGCCATGGTGACCTTGTTGAATTCACCCAGAATTTCAATATGGTTAGTCTCCATCCCCGACATTGTTGTGATATTTAACTTGTAAAATGAAAATACCTCCTTCGGCCTCATGGCCATATCAGAACATCCAAAATGATATAAACAACATCTCAAGATCATCTAAACACATGAATCACAACAATATCAAGAATTCAACATTATCATTTTAAATTAATTAATCAACTATATCATCATCAATAATCTTCCATACTAGGTCTACTCAAAATATCCAATGTCACAAGTCCAAATCAACATCTATAATATGTCCATGTCAAACAGTATATCATCATCCACATATAAAAATGTCTCTAGTAACCATCATGCATAATAATTGAATCCAGATCAATAATAATCCATGATCTAACATCTAATTTTCATACTAAAATAAAACATAATAGTGTCCATAATAAGATCAACAATGATCAAGATCGGTATCTAAAAGTGTCAAAGGGAAAGTGGGCACTACATCCCCCCCCTTAGACCCGACTTCCTCCTAGAAGTCACTAGAACAAATGTGGAAAACTACACTTGTAATACTATGGCATCCTCCCAAGTGGTTGTAGTCTCGTCGTATCTATCCCACTTTGCACCCATACACGATCAATCTCTCTATCTCGAAGGCCTAAGGTCCTACGATCTATGTTATAGACAGGCTCCATAGTCACCTACCCCTAATCCTTATGCCCGTAATGATGTCTAATCTAGTACATGAGACAGATCTATAATATATCTCCTAAGAACGAGAACTGAAACACATCATGTACGTGAGAAAAGCTGGTGGCAATGCTAAGGTAGGCCAACGGGCGATACCCTCCAAGATCTCAAAAGGAGCAACGAATCTAGGAGCTAACTTAGAACCTTTTCCATAACAGATATGGCGCTTGTGTGGCTTGACATGAAGGAACACCTTCATGCCCACATCAAAGCTACGGTCAATCCTATGTTGATCCGTATATTTCTTCTACCTATCATGTGCCTCCTACAATCTATGCCTGATCAACACTACCTGCTGCTCCATGTCATGCAAAAGAGCTGGCCCAAGAGATACTTTGTTCTCCAACTTGTCCCAGCTAAGGGGTGTCCCGCACTCTCTACCATACAACGCCTAGAAAGGAGCCATGCCTATAGAAATTTGAAACTATTATTGTAGGAAAACTCCACTAAGTACAGGTACTCCTCCCACTTAGACTAATGATCCATCACATACATCCCGACCTAATCCTCTAAAATCTAATTCACTCACTTGGTTTGTCCATCTGTCTTAGGGTGATATGTTGTGCTTTGAAGTTAACCCTCGTCCCGAGGGACATCTTGCATGGTAGTCCAAAAGTGTGAAGTGTACAAAGGATCACAGTCATAAATGATCTTCCACGAGAATCCCATGCAACCTTTGACAATCTCACCTAAATATACTAGTGCCACTTCTCTAACTATATAAGTGGTCTTCACCAAAGAAAAGTGAGCCACTTTTATCAATTTATCAACCGTGACCATAATGGCATCGTGGTGATATCTCAACATTGGTAGGCCAACAATGAAATCCATGGAAATGGTGTCCTACTTCCATTCCGGTATGGCATGAGGATAAAGAAGACCTGTCTTGGATGATGATGCTTGGCCTTAACCCTCTTGAACTCTA